>JAVJGG010000017.1:4348185-4362930 GCA_035590195.1 Aviceda cuculoides
GCTGCAGGGGAATCTCTGCTCCGGCACCTGGAGCATCTCCTCCCCCTCCTTCTTCACTGACCTGGGGGTCTGCAGGGCTGTTCCTCTCACATATTCTCACTCCTCTCTCTGGCTGTTGTTGAGCAGTTTTTTTCCCCTTCTTAAATCTGTTCTCCCAGAGGAGCTACTGCTGTTGCTGATGGGCTCGGCCTTGGCCAGCGGTGGGTCCGTCTTGGAGCCGGCTGGCATTGGCTCCGTCGGACACGGGGGAAGCTTCTGGCAGCTTCTCACAGAAGCCAGCCCTGCAGCCCCCTCCCCCCCCCGCTATCAAAACCTTGCCATGCAAACCCGATACACTGTTCCCTGGAATAAGATTCTCCTAGAAAGGAGAATCTCCTTCTTACAAGATTCTCCTGGAAATGTGAAGACAGGAGGGCTCTGCAGGCTTCAGGGCTCTCTGTCCATTCCCTCTCAGGCAGGAGGATTCACTCTGTAAAGCAACGGGAGAAGTAAACGCAAGTTTCTACAGCTTGCTTATGTGTAGGTCCAAGACATGATCTTCCCCCACCACTTTGCCTGCAGCCCAAATTAGAGAGGCGGCTGCAGTGCGGCTAACGGCGCTGCTCGGGCAGGAGTGCCCCGTTGGTGAGTACATTTCCAGACAGAAGCCCACCTGGTTTCTGGTAGGACTTTGTCAAAGTTGGCAGATGTGATATTTATTCTGACCGTATTGGCAAATTATAACAGAAATTGTTTCCTGAAATTGTCCCTGATTTATTTTATTTACACCCTCCCAAATCAGCTAGGGGAGTGTAAAGGCTGTAAGGTGGGTAGCCCTAAAGGTGAACCTCGCATAGCTGCAGGCAGCACTGCAGAGCCATACTCCACTTCTGGGTGTTTCTGGGTCCTCCTTGCTGAGATACCACCATCCCGAACCAAAATAACGTGGTCTTGACCCGCACCACGCCTCGCCGGAGCCGCCGGCAGGTTAGCGCAGCCCCACCGAGGGCCCCGCGGCTGGGGGGGCTTCCTGCTGCCTGCACCGCTCGCCCTGCCCTCCCCGCTGCACGGGCTTGGAGACGGCAGTGACAGCATCTCGTCTCCCTTTAAACAATGCGGTGTCTTTCCAGAAGAAAAGTGTAACTGTCCATGAATGCTGGCTACGAATTGAACAACCGGGTGAAATCCTATGGCTTATGTTAAGCTAGAAACGGCTATAAAGTCTTTTCTAAGCCTAACTCAGAAAACAGAGTAACAGTCCAACTGTTAATTTAGCCCATGAATTTAGTTACGTGTCTCAAAGATATTCCAAAAACTACCCCTGTTACATGACCTAAAGGCATGCATGTAATCATGCTGGCAGTGAGAAGGTAAAAATGACCCCAGTGAAGCAAAGTGAGGGTAATACCCAGAGAAAAGTTGTGCTCAAAAATCACAAATGATAGTTTGGTGCATGATGGCTCCTCGTCATTGACTTCCAAGAGTTCATGTTCTGGCTGGAAAAATGCTAGTTTATAAAATATTTAAGCAACAACAACTGTTCTTACCCTGGAGAAAGTCCAAGCTCCTATTAAATGCAATTAGATTGAAAGAAAGCAGTTTTTTATGAGGATGATGGTACAGATTTTGATGAAGGCACCTTAAAGAGTGCCTTGCTATCTGACTACAGCCAGCCTGTGGGGAAGCGAGGAGTCGCTTTGTGTGTGTTGCTCTGGCAGGTCATGTTCAGAAGAAGAGGCTGGGGGCAATGGGGAAGAAAGCATAACGGAGTGAAGCCTATTACCGTTGAGTCTCTGAAATGTCCCGCTTTCTCCCCGCTCTTTGATTTGTGCTGGGGAAGCAGCTGTGCCAAGATCACCTCAAGCTCTCCAACATTTTTCAGTTAGGCTTATTCTTTCCCTTCAACCATTTACCAGGTTGGACTATATGCCTTCCTGCCCGTTCCCATCCGTGCACGCGCGGGCAGTGCTGGACATCTAATCCTTGCCAGCTTACTCACAACATGGGCATTCAGAGGCCAAGAACTTACAGTATTTTTCTTGGCTGCGTAAGGGACTGGGACTCCTTGCCCAGAGACTGTCACAGAGCTGCCTAATGAAAAACAGGAAAGCCTTCCAGAAAAAAACCCCTCTCCACCAAGGGGAAGCAAGGCTCGGCATCACCCACATTTCATACCCTTCACCCCGCCCTGCAGCGTTCCTGTGCCTTACTCATCCCTTTGGCACCAGCTACAGCGCCTCTGATTTTAAATAGCAACAGGACAGAGGATTGCCAGGGATGTTACCGGAGGGAGGCAAAGCCGGCAGCCGGCTCTCCAGAGTCCCCGTGATTTTGGAGAGCAGATGTGGCCGAGCAGTAGCTTGTCTCAGACACGAACTGGACTACTGAGCACAAACCACTTCTGCCTGGAACTTCTCACCGCGGCAGGCTGAACTAGAGCAATGCAATACAAACTCCGACGTGACCCCCTGAGCTATGACGGTGTTAACGTCCCCAGCAAAGCAAAATAACCCCGGCTCGGAGAGTGGAAAACCAGCCAGGATCCTCGCTGGGGTGTGCTGATGGCACAGGCAGGGATGAGGTCGGAAAAGCTCATTGCTAAGCCCAGGACCAGCCCTAGGTGGCCTTCTAAGTTCAGAGGCAATGCAGTGAGCTGGAGAGAGAAAATAACTGTTCTCTGGGGAATAAAGAGAAAAAAGGAGCCAGAGCCACAGCGGTATTTCAGGTCCAAATCCTCTGCGGATTTTGGCCCAAGCTGCTTAGCCCCAGCCCGTGCCACTGGTGCAAACCTCCTCACGCCCTGGTGTCCCGGTGGGGCGGCTCAGGGCAGCCTCGGCGACTTCACCGCCCCCGCTGGCTGCGCGGAGGGGAGCTGAGGCTGGTGGTGGGGCTGTCCCGGGGACACCCCGGCCAGGAGCCCTGCGGGCTGGGTGCTCTGTAAATGTCCTACAGGCAGGACAGACCCGGTGTGTGTTTTTAAAGGGTATGCCGTAGCACAGGCTGGGAAATAGGCCAGCTCTTCCCTTTCAGACATTCAGTTCAGCTGCACATTCGCGCTGCTGAGAGCAAAATTGCCGCTGTGTGAATTAAAAATGTGTGACATCCGAGTGCTTCTGGACACGACACGTGCTGAACAGCCGTGCGAGGTAAAGAGGAGAATTCCCCTTTCAAATGCAGTTAGGTCTTGTTCTTAAAACAATCACTTCTAGACAACAAACTTAACTCACTGTTTTAAGAAAAACTGTCTGGGCCTCCTCAGCAAACGGCACAGAATGACATATTTTAAATTTTTGTCTTTTCCCCCTTACTTGTGGCGCAGCCTGACTGGTGCACATCCCACTGCTTCTGCTGGGTGAGGGATGGGGCCATTTCCAGAGATGCTGGCGAAAAGCAGACCTCCAGAAGGGAGTGTCCATGTGTTCCTGGAAACTCATTCCAACTTTCCGCTTCCCAGTCATCCCAGCACATGGTGGTGTCGGTATCTGCCCATGCCCACTCAGGCCATAAGAGTTCCAAGATGTGGCATGGCTTGGAGGGGAGAGGGCAGGCCCTCCAGCTGTGACCGCGGCTTCCAGCAACGCGGTGTGTTTGGCCTTGCCATGAGCTGATAAAATGTGATGTTTGCTCTGAATCCAAACCCAGCGAGCGCTAGGACAAGACATTATTTCTCATCCCACCTTGGAAATGCAAAATCCGTGCAACAGAAAGGAAACTTGGAAGATTCAAACCGTGCAACTAGAGTATCCAGGGAAAAGCTCTGCAGGCTGCTGTGTTTCTCGCTGGCTGCCTTCTGTGCTCATACATTTGTACAAAACTCTGTAATGGTTTTGAAGATATACCAGGGCGAGCTGTTCTCTGGAGGAGAGGAACGCTTCCTCCAGGACTGTGCTGTCCAGAGGGGATGATCTGCCAGGTGCATTACCAGTCAGGACATCAGCGGAGCTGATTTCTTTTTCCAGCTCTGCTTCCATTCTGAAAGGGAGGTTTTATCTCCCTTTTGTCCTAATGCAGCCAACGGAGTTTTGTAGTGTGAAAGCTTTGGTGCCAAACACGTTTGCTGTTGCAATGATATGCTACAACACTGCACAGTCAGCTCCTCCTGTTGCCATATGGCAACCAGAGGCATGATGCTAGTCTAGAAGAGCCTGTGAGATGATGTGGTATGGTGAGTCTGCTACTCTAATTGCAATTAAAGTGAAAAGCATTATGATCGATTTTATCATCAGACTGCTCTGTCTTTACAGACACATCAGACGGCTGTGCCCAGAGTTTGAGAGAGATGGCATAGTGACAGCCTTGCACACCCATTTCCTATCTTTTATCATGAACAAATACAGAGCATATATAAACTTGGCCTGTACTAGCTACTTCCCTGTAAACAACTTCTCCTGGTGGACCTCACTGGCTGTAAGGACTCGAAATCAGCCGGATTTGTGTTTGTCTGATACCTACCATGAAAAAACATCTGCGGGCTGTGTCCTGGGACACCACAAGTGACATGTGCCTCCCAGGGGACACTACAGACAGTGCCGAAATCACTAAATACTAGTGCCGTGTCTTCATGGCATACCTCCAGTTGGAGATCAGCTGCTATGACAGGTCCTACAACAGGAGCTGGTGATTTGTCAGCTACTTTCAAAAGCTCTTTCAGTGGGGTAGGAAACACTGACATAACACCAAGTTCCCAGTTTTGTGACCAGCCTGATGATTTCTGTGAGGATGGGAATGGGGAAAAAAAAAATCTGGATTCACATGTATGCAGCAAATCCTGACTGCTCTGTCATAGTGCTCCCATGAGCTCTGCCTGTGCCAAAAGCACAGCTAAACCTAGTCAAGAGGAACTGCAACGATGGTTTTCAGGGAAAAAGGCTAGTTTCATCATCACTTCCCTCTTTGCCAGCCTTACCTTGCTCTTCAGGACCACCACCACCCCCCTCGCCTCCCATCTCCCTCTCTCTCCCCAGGTAGGACATCTCCATGGTTGAGTCTCCTATCCAACCACTTCTTTTGCTCCTGCGTAAGCTCTCCCTCCTGATTTTAGCCTGCCTGCCTGCCTTGGAGGAGGGCAGCTGCCTGCCCCTCTGCAGCTGCACGCCAGCAACGCCGCACCCTAAGGACACAAAGTGGGAGGCTGTGCCTGCTTCCCACTGCCCAAGTGGTGGAAGAGACAGAAAAACCTGTGGAGCCAGACATGGGCAGGAGCCGCCCAATAGTCCTCTTAAAATGCCTCATTCCTTGTCATTATGAAGGAAGACTCTGCAAGGCTTAGGCAGCCCAGATGTGGCGACCGAGTGCCCAAGCTACGAGCTTGTATGTGGCTTTTTTGTCCATGGTTAACAAAAAAAACAGGCAGAAGGAAAAGAGGGAGATGCTGGAGAGCTCCAGTTTGGCCAAACTCAGCTTATCTGGCAGCTAATCTCAAAGAAACAAGCTGAGATTTCAGTGTGGGCAGAAGGAGGCAGGTCTGGCATAGAGTGGGCTGTAAATTGTCTGCAAGGAGACAAGCAAATGAAATTCTGCTTTTATCCAGAGGCAGGAGAACAGACAGCAGAAATGGAGACCCGCAGGCCATGTAGGAGAGGTGAGAAGATGAGGAGAACCCACCAAAGGCAATCTGATAAAGCAAGGAGATAGTCAGGAGGGAACGCAAGAGTGGGTGGGACAGGAGGAAGCCAGGGAAGATTAGAGAGTGGGGAGAGTTCGGCAGTGTCTTGTGAAGCCCGATGGTCCAAGGCAGATAAGGCTGGCATATTATTTGGGATGAATGAGCCCGTTTGCAAAATTTTATCTTTAAAAGAAAATTAAAAAAAAAAAAAAAAGAACAGCTCCTCTAACATTGAGTCACTCTTTCCAACTTAGACATCCTCAAATGATTGCCAAGGAATGCTTTCATATTCTTACCTTGTTAGCTTTGGCACGTGGTGAGGCAGGCACCAGCTACCGTGGAACTGGTTTTGGACATGCAACTGGCAACTGTTTTCCAGAAATCCTAGCAATTCCTTCTTCCCGAGAAAAGCTGGGGTTTCCATCCTCCCTCTGTGTCTTTCTACCTGGCGGATACAAACGGAAAAGGAATGAAGCGTTTCTGGGGTAAAGCAGTACATTTACGGGGAGACCAGGCTGCTGGCCTCAGTCGAAATGTCAGGAATTGGCGCTGAGGAGAGGGAGCTTCTCACGGGTGAGGCTGGAAAGCAGCTGGGTCCAACACAACCGGTGCAGCACTGTGACAGTGGCCGTGTCCTGCAGCCGTGGGATGGCGGCTGAAGCTTTACATCGCTTATGGCAGTGATCTAACATGAACTTAGGCTTTTGCAGGCTTACAGCAATTTTTAATCTAGATGGGGAGTGATAAAAGTCCATTTATATCAACATTTTTTTCCAAGACGGGTTGAGGCATCAGATCCTTGCTCATTTGCTGTCTTCTACGAGGGTCTGAGCTCCAGACTCCTCTCACATTTGACCTCCAAGTTTCCCAGGCGTCTCAGCACACACCTCTCCAGACAGAGGGGAGCACCAAGAGACCTGTGTAGGTCCAGTCACTGCCCAAACCAGCAATGCCCAGGTCCCAGACTCAGTTTGGAAGGTAAGCAACAGGCAATGGCAATCCACAAATTGCAATAGTGGCCGCTTTCTTTTTTTCAAGAAGGGCTTAGCAGAAAGAGATGTCTCAAAGTTCATATGAGACCCTTGCGGTTAGGGCACTTCTCAGAAAGTGGAAGGTCAGGTGCTCTGCTGCCTCAGAGGGTTCAAACACACATAATCTCCACAAAGAGTACTTAAACAAATTCCTTAACACATTTTTTAAAGGGCCTCTGGAAAGGATGGAAATTCTCCATCCTCTTTATTGGGCTTTGCTACCACAGAGAACAAAACAGAAGATATTTTTAAACCTCTGTATAAATCTGCAATGAGCTGACATCTTCATTACTCTGCAGTGTTCTTCCTGCCTAATCTCAAAAAGCATAAAACACGAGTGACAAATGGCCAAGGCCAAAGGAGATTTTCAGAAAAATAGGTCTTTCATAACAGGGGAGACAAAGTTAAGTTAGACCTTGTTCTCCTGGAAAATAGGCAGCTGGGGGGGTAACATGATAGGGGTACATAAAATTAAATCATCTAAGTAAATTGTGGAACTGATCACTGCAAGGTATTATGGAGGCCAAAATACGGAAGGGTTTGGCAGGTGAATAGCCAAATTGATGGAAAACATGTAGCTATGGTAGTTAGATAGTGGCATCATCATCATTGTCATTACTATTATTGATATTATCTGGTTTAATGTTCAGCATTCTGGTTGCTGTGGTCTGGGTGCCATCTCTGTCTGAGGAAATCCCCAAACCACAGGCTGCTGGAACGTGGGAAATATGGCAGGGAAGGATCATTTCATACCGGCTGTTTCTCCTGTTCTTTCCCTAAGCACCCACATCTGCCAGGGACAAAACATTGCCCCTCTGGTCTGCCTGAGTTATGTTTTTACACAATTCAATGTTAATTGAGAAGAGGGCGTAGGAGAAAGAAAGGACTGCAACCTAGCAGGCAGGCGTTGGGTTAGGAGTCCTGGGTTTTGGGAGCCGGATCAGTGTTTAAGCAGTCACTAGTGGTGTGCAGAGAAAGAGAGTATGGAGACTCAGACGTCTCCCCTGGCAGGTAGACTCCCAGTCACCAGGCCTACACTTGCCCTCCTCTGCTGGGAGCTTTGACCATGCCTGGGGGCTCCTCCTGTGAGGTGGTTGTTAGTGGCTGAGCATGCAACTGAATTAAGGTCTTCAGCTTTCTGGGTGAGCCATCCGAACCCAGCAGCATTGCACAGAAGACAACTAGACCAGCCGCAGCCATGCTGCCCTGTTCCCTGACAGAAGGGTGAAGCCTGCCCAGCCCTCCCAGCGGTCACTCCGAACAGGCAGGGGCTTTGTCTCCGGAGACGACTCAGGGCTCTCATGGGGCTGCCTCTCTAACAACCTTGACTAAGAAGGATGTAAGAAAAACTTCAGTGTTTCCTCCTGACTTTGCTATACAGCAGCATTTTCAAGTGTTTTACTCCATGCTCCTGCTCTAGGTGAACTCCATCATTCATACCCTTCTCCCTAACTACTCAAGTAATATATTAATCTACCCCTAGTTGCTCTTTCTAATGCTCCAACTACTTTCTCAGTCATGTCTTTTAACTTGATTAATTAATTACAGCCCACATCTTGGGGAACACTGTTCTAACAGCCTGTTAACATTAACTAGCCCCGTTGATGTGAGTACTGGTTGCTTTGAACCATTGAGACACCTAACCCTACCCATGAGGTGGAGAAAGTCTGGGGCTCATATACAGTCCTAGGAAAGCAAACAGTCCTGGCTGGCCATATACGCACAGAAAACATATGGTTATCTTATTCCTTGCATGGTCCCAGCCCAAGCTGAGCCGCACTCTGCAGGCATGGCCCAAGAGTTACGCAGGCAGGCAGGATGCGGCCACACTGCTCAGAGGAGAGAGTTTAGCTGTATGGACATGAGCTGTGCTGGCCTCAAGGTGAGTCAGCGCCCCTGGGCTGTTTCATTTACTGGTGCAGATGTAACATATGTACCTCCCACCAACTTCCACTGGCGAGAACAGGCTATATCTATAAAGGAGGCATAAAGACATTTAATTTTAATGTACCCAAATCTTTTCTTGGTTTTGCTACCAGACTTTCTACAGAACCAGAGGAATGTTATGCCTTTGTGGTTACATCCAGCAGTACCTGATGGCACATCCCGTACTATACAGGACCCAAGGAGCCCTTCACAGATGAGGAGGCTGGTCAAGTACTGCAGCTCCAGGCAATGGCAAAGCCTCAGAAATTTGTGATTCAACCTTGTGAAAATCAAGGAGCATTTGAGTCTCATATAACAAATGTTCTTTTTACACACTGTCTTCAAGTCCAACTTTTTGTAAAACATCTGAAAAGCTACATTCAGACTTTGTGTCTAAAATAGCAAACAGATGTTCTCATGCATGGAGAGGGTCTAATATCACTGCCTGTTCTCTGTAGCGTGAGCAGGAACCGATTCGCTTTCCTGATAAAAGAAAGTGCAGTTCCAACACATAGCAATTTAGAAATTACAGAGCAGAAGCACATGACAGTTGAGGTCGGAAGGGAGCTCTGGAGATCACTTAGTCCAACCCCCCTTCTCAAGGGTCAGCTAGAACAGGCCACCTGGGACCATGTCCCGATGGCTTTTGAATTACCTCCAAAGATGGAGACTCCACAATCTCTCCAGGTAACCTATGCCAGTGTTTGAGCACCCTCCCAGTAAGAAAGTGTTCTCTTATTTCAGATGGAATTTCCTGTTCCAGTTTGTGCCCACTGCCTCTTGTCCTGTCAGTAGCCACCACTGAGAAGAGGCTCTGCCTTCTTCATACCCTCCCATCAGGTATTTATACCCACCAACAAGATTCCCCGAGCTTTGCCTTCTCCAGTCTGAACAGTCCCAGGCCTTTCTGCCCCTCCTCATACAACCACTGCTTCTGTCCCTTAATCATCCCTCAAACACTTCATGGGACCCCCTCCAGTAAGTTCATACCTTTCTTGTACATGGGATTCCAGCACTGGATGCAGCACTCCAGGCGTGGCCTCACCAGTGCTGAGCGGAGGGGAAGGGGCACTTCTCTCAACCTGCTGGCAAAGCTTTGCCTAACACAGCCCAGGATACCATTGGCTTTCTTCGCCATGAGGGAGCATCGCTGGCTCATGGTCAACTTACTCACCAGGGCATCCAGGGCCTTTTTCTGCAAAGCTGCTTTCCAGCTGGTTGGCTCCCAGTCTGTACTGGAGCATGGGGTTGTTCCTCCCCAGGTGCAGGACTTTGTGTTTTTCTTTACTGAGCTTCATGAGATCCCTCTCTGCCCATTTCTCCAGCCTGTCCAGGCCCCTCTGAATGGCAGTACAACCATTCAGTGCATCAGCCGCTCCTCCCGGTTTTGTATCATCAGCAAACTTGCTGAGGGAGCACTCCGTCCCATCAACCAAGTTCTTAATGAAGATGTTAAGTAATATTGGCCTTAGTATCAACCCCTGGGTACTCCCCTAGTGACTGGCCTCCAGATGGACTTTGTGCCACTAATCACAACCCTTTGAGTGTGGCAGTTTGGCCAGCTTTCAGCCCACCTCACTGTCCACTTAGCAAGCCCATACTTCTCTGCTTGTCTATGAGGATGTTACGGGAGACAGTGCTGAAAGCCTAGCTAATGTCAAGGTAAAAAACATCCACTCATTCATCAAGCCACTTATCTTGTCATAGAAAGCTATGAGGTTGGTTAAGCATAATTCCCCCTTCATGAATCCATGTTGACTGCTCCAAATCACTTTGATCATTTGAGGCTTCTTCCAGTTATCTGAAGAAGACCTCATCTACTACTTCCCAATCCAATGATCTGTGCAAGATACCCACAACGTCATAACACAAGTTGGTCTATCCACTAGTACAAAACAAATGATCATTCAGCTTCATGTCAGTTTCCAATTTAGTCCAATGGTCAATGACTGAGTTGTGGCAGAGACACACATGAACAGAGAGAGGAAAAGAGCCGAAAACGATGTCTCATGGGGTGCAGAGGGTGATGTTGCTTCTTGAGATTAGGCAGCCAGAACACTGCTGTGTGTGATGGAGCATCATAGGTCTGCTCTGAATATCTCAGACTAAAAAGTTTTAAGGCAAAGCAGTAAGGGATCTCCAAGTGAAAGTTTTGCTGGGGCCTAAATACTGCATTGGGAAGTTTGGATAGGATGTAAGGAGCATGTCCTGATGTTCAGAAGGTGGATAACGTAAGTGTCCTTCCTCCCTGTCTTCCTGCTCCTCCATTTCTGGGCATAGCCAGGACCCATGCAGAAACCTTTGGAAAGCTGCAGGGCTGCAAGCAGTTCACACCTTTTACCTCTGGTACCAACCTGCAGCCAGGGGTAAGGCTGCAGCTGGCAGCAGAAAAGCAGATCTTCCTTCCTCTGAAGGCCTGAGATGGAAACAGTGGTGGAAAGGAGGACCAGAGAGAGGTGAAGGAGCACAGAAGGGAGGAGAAAGGACAGAAGACAAAGGAGTTTTAACAGAGTTCTCATACTTCCTCAAACTTGTATCAACAAACCTGATTGTATCCATGAATGTTTTGTGGGGCCTTTCCCTGTATCAGATGACAGATAGGTATTCACATCAACAATCTGGTTTTACCTGATTCAGAACAGAGCATACATACGTATTTCCTTATATGCCCACTTTGGGATGAGTGATGCCCTCATAGCCTCCCTCCTACTGATGCTTGCTTTCAGCTTCCAGCTTGGTGCCCTTTTCCTAGACCATCTGCAGTACTTGGAGAAACCCTCCTGATCTTGTAAGCACAAACACACGTCCCCTCTTCCTTCACACGGATTTCCAGTGCAAGGCATGTTTCCAATGCTACCGACTTCATGGTTCACTCCTCAACTTCTACCAGTCGTATGGCATTTGTCTAAAAAATATCACGCCTCAAAGCAGAGATGTGTTACCTGTGAAGACTGTGCAGAGCCATGCAAAGCATTGCCTGATGGTAACGGATATCCAGAGCATTTTATGTCCAAACGAGGTAGGCAGCCAAATGTTGGTTCTCTCACCTGTGTTGCTATAGATGTGGAGTTACAGCACTGAGGTTACCTCAGCATTACACCGACAGTGAGTGACAGCAGAAAGTCATCCAGCTGGAGGGGTTTGTAACCAGAATGGGTAAACAGGTTATCTTTTGTTGTTCCTGTCTGCTTATCCATTCACTGGTAATGTTATATAACCTACACCTGCATTCAGGGTTTGTTTAAACATATAAAAGCAACATCCTTAAAGTCCTTTGCAAATACACTGAATATATTTTGGGGAAAATTTTAACATTTTTATAAGAGGAAGGCAGACCAAGAATGCAGCATGCTTGCCTGCTGCCCAGTCCTTTCCACTACAGCGGATATTAGCATCAAATGGGCAGAGAGAGAAAGCTGTTTCTGAGGAGCATTCTCCCTTTCGAAAGTTGCATTTGAATTGTGCATTATAGTGGAACAGGGAAAGTAACACCAAAGTCACAAAGAGCTTAATTTTGATAAAAGCTTCATTCTTTACAAAATCCAGAAGGTAGGATAGGTGACTTTGCTGCATTTAGACCTTGTCCTTAATTGTCCCTTTTGCAAGAGGTGTAAGAGAATGGCATATAATTTCAAATTACTGCAACAGAAGACAGTGGTTATTGCACTACTGACACATGTACCTACATACATCTTTCTGGCAAGGTAAAATAGCCTGCAGTGTCACCACATTTTAAAGCCTTTTCTCACTGCCAGAGGACACAAAAGCATAATTAGGTTGCAAAGTGCTTTAAGTGGTTTCTCTTAAATTATTCTCATCTTTTGGTAGTTAAGATTAGCAAACAATTTAAGATTTTAACATGAAAACTATTCATCTGTGCTGTTTTCATAGCAAAACCAAAATAACCTCTTGCTGCAAGCTAAATTTCTTGTGGATCCTGGAAGAAAGAGTAAGAAATCAAGCAAAGGAGCGTGCAGACATTACGGCTCATTCTTGTACTTTCAGTAAAGCCCTCCGTGGACCACGAAAATACATTTGTAGCTATCATCTTATGTTTGGCTTCTGCCTTTGCTGCCTGGCAAGAAATATTGCGCTAGCATATCCTTGGTAGTACTGTAAAAAAATCCACAAGATCAGCTTAGGAATATTTCAATGTTAATAATACCTTGTGCTTGTCTAACAGGCTTATTCAGTGACCTCGGAGCAAACATTGAACTCGACAGCTGCAGGGGAAAGGGGGAAACGCGGCTTTCGGGAGAAGTGCAAGCGCACCCCGGCCACGCAGTGGAGGGGCCTGGCCGTTTTCCAACGTTGGAGACCGGTTTGCTGACAAAGACGGGAAGTGCTGATGTCATTTTCCCCCAGCAAGGCATGGAAACTGTTTCTCTCTGCTACCGGTGCCACCATTTTTGAACATGCATTGAAAACAAAAGGTATTTGTTCTTACGGGTTTAAAAACATACAGTTTGCTTTATACATAGCAGGAATAAATCTATTTATTTTTTCTTCTTTGTCAGACATGGTTCTTTTTGGACTTATGGCCATTCATGTTCAAATCCCAATTGTTTTCTCTTCTGTTTCCAAAGGTGGTGGGGTTTTTTTAAAGCAGTTGTTCCTTCCTAACTGGACGGCAGCAGAAGTAAATCAGCTTCCACGTGTTTAGAAACAAAGGAACAATGAAACATTCAGCCAAGCTTGCCTCAACAGATTTTTTTTTTACATACTTTCAGGGCAATTTACAACAGGAAAACTGCCCAAAAGCCAGAGGATTTGGGAGGAGGAGCTCCAGGCAGCAACTGTGACTCTCCTGGGAGATTAGGAGCCAGATCCTCCCCTCGCTTAAGCTCCTGGAAGTTGTGGGACTGCCCAAACAGAGCTCAGAGAAGAATTCGATCCATTTTCTTGCAGTGGTGTGGTGAGGATAAATTACCATGATTAATGAGTTACTGTTTGTCAACAGAAGCACGGTCACTGGGCATGTGACAGACAGCTCCAAGTCTCTCCGCGGCATAAGCAAAATTCAGGTGTGTAGCCACTCTGCTTATGGTCCTGGGAAGAGGTGGGAGAGCAAAGTGGGACCAGGGCGGACAGGTGCCAGGATTTTGGGAGTGAGTGCAGCCAAGACAGGCAGCCCACGGCTCCCCTGGCTCTCCCACGGGTGGCCGCCCACCCTGCCTCCAGCATCGACAGGTCCTGCCTTGTCTTCTCAGCCTGTGGCAGTCGAGAAAGAAGACTTGTTATTTAAGTCCCCGCAGCTAACAGGTTTTACGTGGTCACCCGGTGGGCTGACAGCAAACAGTTAGGTAACGGAGGCCAGCTGTCACCTGGGAAGCTGTCAAGGCACTCATGTCCAATGCCTGCACCTACG
Organism: Aviceda cuculoides; assembly: GCA_035590195.1. Taxonomy (NCBI): domain Eukaryota; kingdom Metazoa; phylum Chordata; class Aves; order Accipitriformes; family Accipitridae; genus Aviceda; species Aviceda cuculoides. The sequence goes on from JAVJGG010000017.1 coordinate 4,362,095, forward strand.
CTTCCTTACGTGCTAGGTGGCACTTATAAGCAGGGGTCTCTTCTAACTGGAAACACACAGCCCCTAATAAGGCTGGGGCCATATTTTGGGCCTTGAGAGCAATTTTCAGTTGTGTGACCTGAAACCATTGCAAAATTAACCGCCTTGCTCTAAGACATGAAAGAAAAGACAGAGGCAGAGGGAGCAGGGCATCACCTACGCCCCGTCAGCCGGGGGCTGCAGTCACGGCATGGCACAAACAGGTCTCCCCAGCACCCAGGACGTGCGGCAAGATACTAAATTCGGTTCAAACTGCTGAAAGTAACTTCAGCAGGCAGTATGCAATCACATGGGCTGGAAAACAGCCAAGCTGCTGATTAGCACCCTACAAAAAGTCGCCGGGGGTCAGTAATGATGAGTGCTATTTGCTTAGCCGTCGCTGGGCTCTGAGTGCAGGGTGTTGCATTTCCCGCCGTGCCCAGCGTCTCTCCCACCATTTGCTCTTTGCACCATGACCAGCCGGAGAGCTGAGCAGAAGCGGTGACAGTCCTCGGCATCTGTCGTGGTTTAACCCCAGGCAGCAACTAAGCACCACGCAGCCGCTCACTCACTTCCCCCCCTCAGTGGGACGGGGGAGGAAATCAGGAAAAGAAGTAAAACTCGTGGGTTGAGATAAGAACAGTTTAATAGAACAGAAGAAACTAGGAACAATAATGATAATACTAATAAAATGACAACAGTAATAATAAAAGGACTGGAATGTACAAATGATGCGCAGTGCAATTGCTCACCACCCGCAGATAAACACCCACTTAGTCCCCAAGGGGCGAAAAAACTCCCCGCCCCCACTCCCCCCA
>JAVJGG010000017.1:4363030-4375521 GCA_035590195.1 Aviceda cuculoides
CATCAGGGTGTTATCAACATTCTTCGCATACTGAACTCAAAGCACAGCACCGTACCAGCTACTAGGAAGACAATTAACTCTATCCCAGCTGAAACCAGGACAGCATCTTTTCCTTCTGGTCTTTTGCCTTTCTTTGGAAGAAGGAGGATTCGGGAGCTTGGTGAAGCCAAGGAGACCATTTGCCTTCAGCTGGTTGGACTGCTGGTGCTAGCAAGTGTTTTCAAGAAAGCCAAGCTTACAGCTTCTATTACCGTTTTTAAATAAGGTATTTATGCTTCTGTGTTTTGCCACCAGTATTTCAAAAAGAGAATGTTAAAATAGATTTGATATGAATGCCTATATTCTTTACAGTTTTACAGTTTAGTCAGCTTGTTCAAACTGTCATCTTCTCTTCCAGGCAGCATTTCCTTGTTACTATCTCTTCGAATCTTATCTGATTTCTTTCTGCTTCTCAGCTTTGTCCTTAAGATAACTTCCCTTTGTTTTCTTTCCAGTGTTCTGCATCATTCCACCAGCTTTCAGTCTTACTTTCTGAGCTGCTGCTTTGATTCTTTTTCTCAGCTAATGAAAATGAACAGCCAACACCATAAATATTTGATTTTAGTGATACTATATGATGTAAAAAGGAGGGAAGCACAGAAAGGAAGTACATATTTTTAGAAGAAAAAGAGGATGTTCTCAAAGTACCTGAAGAGAGATGCCAGCAATGCTGGTAATGGTGTTGAAAAAACTGCGTATGAAATGGGTGAATGCTTTTATGATCTGGATTTATCTGAGGGATGAATCCTGGCCTGATGGAGGAACTTCAGTCCTGACCACAAGGATCAGTCTGTTCTTAATTTAAGACGACAACATGACCACACAAATTTAGTGTGAAGAAAGAGACTTCTGTGTTCCCCTGGTGAACGAGGCCCAAACACCCCCGTGCTGGCCTGTAAGGTCACACTCAACAGCCGTGGTTAAAGAGGCCAGTCTGACAACCTGGAAGAGACATTAGTTGGCAGGACAGTCAGTGGGTGTAGAAAATCCCAAGTGGAGGTTCATGTTACTAACACAAAACCACCCTGCAAATGGGTGAGACCAACAGATCAGATACTAGACAAGGGTGGAGGCAATTTGGGTCCCAAAATTCTGTTTACCTCATATCCATTTAGCCCTAGCCCACTACCCTTCCCGACAGGTAAGAGCAAGTCTCCGTAATGATGCAGGCAGCGATGTTGCACCTGGTGTGGCATCAGGACAGCCATGTCTACCACTGGCTGCTAGAATTAAAATAATTAAATTTAATTTTTAATAAAAATCTTGACTGTTTAACCCAAGAAGAGACTTGTAGCTCTCTAACCAACCAAAGCTTCTGCTAACGATACCTACTGTACAAATACCGTGCTCAGCAAAGGGGGGGCTCTGAATAACACCAACTGATTTCCTTCCTTAAGGTCCACGGTTTGCAGCAGACGCCTCATAAGATACCTCCTTTCCAGTCCTTATTTTCCTTTGCAAAACCACGTTCAGGACTTCACCCCTCCTGTTCGTTCTGGGAACCCTGCGCTGCCTTCCCGCCTCTGCCGTGCACCATTGCAGGGGTGCTCGCTGTGGGCTGGTGCCGCTTGCCCCGAGACAGGGCAGGACGCATTTGCACCTCAGCTGAGGCTAAAGCAATGTAAAGAGGGCATGACACAAATAATTAGTCCCTACAGATCTGCTGTAACCTCCACCTGGACGTTATCAGCAGCTCAGGCTGCCTCCTGGGCACCTCCCCAGGTGCTCCCAGGAGAGGAGGGAGCTTGAACCAAGCCAAGCCCAGCTTAGCCCTGGATTTAACCAAAACCTCTCGGCCTCGCCGGCAAAAAAACATGCCTTGAAGTACCTCAGGGAGTGGCCCGCAACAGCACATCCTGAGGCAAGAGGCCAAGAGGCAGCGCTGACTAAGGCCGTGGAAAACAAAACACGAACTTCCCGGCAAGGGCTGGGCCGCATGCCGGCACCTGAGACCCCACGGCCGCCCTCCGAGTGGACGTCGCTGGCGAGCACTGACCTACAAAGCCAGGGTGACCCTGCTCTCCAGCCGTCGTTTCTTGTAACCCTAATTTCACTCCTCTACTTACGGTTTTTACAGAATGCAGAAGCGTTGTCCGGTAGAAAAAACTGAACTGAATACAGAATTTGTTTTTTCCCCTTCACAGGAGATGTTTTTCAGATAAAATGGCATTTAAAGGTGGACCATGATAAATACAGGGGTTTTAATAGCTTTTACCCAAAGTGATATAATTAGTCACGATCCCAGAACGGTTTGCCACGTGAAATCCAATTTTTCGTTGTTGTCTAAATCAATGCGAGGCTCATTGCTTCTGCTGTTAAAATCAATGGCAATTTACATTTAAGAAGAAGCTGGGCTCTGGTTCTGTGAAAATGTAAACCAGATCTTTCCCTCTTGGCCCTGCTCTTTTTTAAAAAAGAAGCCCAGCAAACCTACACCACATTAAGGTTCCCTCTATTCTAAATACATGTTTCTAAAGAGGTTTCAAAAATATTTCACTCATTTGACTGAAATGTTTCCTTTATATCATATTACTAATAGAGCTGGAGCTGTGGCATTTCAGCAACTGTATGTGAATTTCCCAAAGGACCGGACAGTTTTTCTGGAGGTGATGGGGTCTTGTAGCTGTGTGACTTTGGAGGCCCTTACCCTGTGCATCCTAATAAGCCTTGGGGACATTCCTGAGACCCTGGGAAGTGGAGCCATCACTCCAGCCACCTATGGACAATTTGCAGGAACCAGTCACAGCACTAATTTGCTCTAAGGCTTCACTGACAGACAGAAAAAGCAACTGAACTGAGAGAGGTCTAGTCAATGCATGCTATTTATTGTAGAGCTGCTTTCTTTTAGTTCTAGTTGTACGAGATCTGACAGCATGTTTTTCTTCCTCCTTGCAAATTCATCCAAAGAAAGAGGAGCTAATGCAGGGAAATAAACTTTGGGGCAGGGGGGGAAGAATACAAAAGAATAAAATCAGAAAATTTATTGAGTGTCTGTTTTCGAGAGGTTGCGAGCAATTAAAGCAGAAAGGAAGTCAGTATTCTCAAAAGTCTGCTTGAAATGAGAGGTGGAAATGAGAGCTCTAATCCTAGGTACTTTCTAGAAAAGGAGACCACCAGCAGGAGCAAATTGCAGTAAGCACATAGCACCCACACCTGTGTCTGCAGTGACGACTGACACTGTAGTTCCATGATCCCTTAATCCCACACAAGTGCTCACTCCAGCAGGAAGGGGTGGTCCTGTCTTCCCCCTGCTCCCAGCTCTCATTCCCGTCCTCTCCCTTGCACCAGCACCAATGCTCATGCAGTCTGCCAGAGCCTAATACTTCCTGAGCAGGTTCCTTCTGATAGCCCATATGAGCAGGGTTTAATGTTTCAATACTAAATTACTTATTTGAAGATATTTGACGTTACAGAGGACTTTGATTTAGCAGACCGATACAGCAATATACTGAAATCACAACACAAGCATAATATAGCAATTGCAATATACAGCTGAATCACAATACAAACACAAATGCCATTACCTTTCTCTATACGCTCACTGTTACGATGCTGGGCATCTCCAGTCACTGGGAAGAAAGCCAGCTCAAGGCCATTGTCCTCTTCACAGTTAATTTTGCTGGTTCTTCGATTTTTACATTCTGTGTTGGGCTGAGGCATATACACACTTCCCTCATCCTGGTCAGGCTGGCTCAGGAAGATTATTTCTACTGATTATTTTAGGGCAGGCCAACTACACAACCAGCTGGCACACTCGACTGATACAGTGGCCTACCTACAACAAAGGTCACTCTCTGGTCCCCACCGAGATAAGTTCAGCTTCTATCACAACAGCTGTGGTCACTTCCTACGTTCTTTCCCGAGCTTCATGACCACACCATCCTTGCCTACCTCCTCTGAGCCTTTTTCCACAGCAGAGGTTGGTTGGTCACACAGCCATATGGACCATGCCTATTAATTTAATTAAGCATGCCAGGAAATGTGGCCGGATACTGGAGCGCAGGCATCCATGCTTAAATAAGAAGAAGAGGAATGCTTTCTGGCCACCTCCCAGCTGAGTTCCCGGGCATGATCCAGAGGTTAGCACGAGGAGGCATCGCTCTGCACCGAGAGGCTGCGTGTGGACCTCTCGCTGTGGGTGGTCACTCTGCGGTGAGCCTGGCAGTGTGGGCACAGGCATCCTCAGAGCCAGAGAACAGCCTGGGGCAAGTCTGATTCCCTCGTGTTGATGTAGCTTTCTGCAAATCTTCCTTGCTTGTGCTGGGTTAGATTCCAGTCAGGGTTCAGCCCCAAGATCAGGTGAATAGCAACGAGGGCCATCTGGAACAAACGGCTGCAGAAAGTGATGGGTGAAGTAGTGGACCAGGCCTTTGACGGCAGCAAGACTAAGCTGACTGTGGAACTATGGCCTGGAAAAAGATGTCACAGGTACTGTTGAGGTGAATAAGTGCAAGGCTCTCAAAAGAAGACCCCATCTTCTTGTGGAGAAAGGGCTCAGTGGAAAGCAAAAGAGAAATGCAGAGAGATCAGATAGGCCAAGATGTTGCAGGGATCTACTCCACAGCTATAAGCCTACAGCTGCTTATTCCAGCCCCTCCTTAGTCTTTCAGTTACCAGGACATCCACATAAGTTGTTAGCTTTCAAGGGAAGGGACCCATCTTACTGACCTGTGGTCTGCTTGATGCATTCTGGGGTTTACCAGGAATGAAAATCATGCACATACAACCCACCAGGCAAAAACTGAGTTTAACTAGCCAAGCTTCATTTTTCTAGAAGTCTTTACCCCCTGTTTAAGCTAAAACGGGCTCTGGACAACAGATGAACGTCTTTACTGCGCCCTGCCCGGGCAGGTTGTTGGCACAGTTCTGCATGCATGCTATTAGATGCAGGATGCTGTACTGCGATCATGAACTGGGGAAGCATATTTTATAAAGCTAATGTTACGTACATAATCCATTTGGGGAGCGTAAGCTTCCCCTGCTGATTCATGACAAAATACATGCACGTATTGTAGAGTATAACAGTGCAGTAAGAAACATGGATTAAGGTACCTATTAAACACAGGAACTACTCCGTGGTGCTAACATACAGAACAGAGTGGAGTTCAAAGACTGTCAGTGCCTGTGTTGCCCATCCTGCCACCCCTGGGGACAGACGTCCTTCAAAGCCTGGGCGCTGGGAACGCTCAGCCTCGTCATCAGAGCGATGCTCCAGATGAAATTGGATGACTGCAGCTTTTGAGTTGGTCTGGCAGAGGCTAGGGTTGAGGAAAGGGCAGGGGAAAGGCAAGCACCGTATCTTGAAATAAAATGCAGGATCCAAGCGTAACAAAGCTATCTGCTAGAAGCAGGAGGGGCAGTCAATAATCCTGCCCCGGGTCCCGGCCCATGGGAGCTCCTCGCCGATGGGGCAGGACCTCACTGCAGCAGGCTGGGCGCAAACACGGCTGAGGAAGAGACGCGCCGCGGCAGCCCGCCTTAGCGTTCAGGCACTCGCAGGGCCAACACACATTCCTGCTTCAGCGTCAGGAACCAGCCAGCTATTATTAACCGAAACCCACTTTCCCACTTTCCTTTAAAGACGACAACTCTCCACTATCAAAAGGGGGAGTTAGGCTCAGTTAGTGTGCAGTTCTGATCTTAATGGGCTTCACGCTGTTGCCGTTACTAGACAAGCCTTTACTGTGTGGGTGGAAGCAGAAAGCCTGCCAAGAGCTAGGAGACAAATAAGAAACTATGTGAAGAATGGAGATTTCTGATGAGAGCCTGTGATGATGAATCTCCTGCTACTATGCTCATGAGAATGGGGCCAGAAGTCTCAGCTCTGAGCTGCCTTTCCTCTGCCGTCAGTGCTGTCACTGCAGGGTTGGAGCAAAAATGTGATGGTGATAAAAAGCGACACGATCAACGATCCATACAAGGGATGTAACAAGGCAACTACCTTGTCAAAATGATGTGAGGAGGAGCAGTTATAGCAAAAAGCAAATAGGCCTCAGTGACGCTTTTTTATTTCCTCATAAAAGTAGGTTGAAGGAACCAAGATACATCGAAGAGGACAGTTTATTGAATTTGGCAGCAGTTCCAAGCTAGAATCTCATGTCCATGCTGTGCAAAGCTCGCACCTGCTATCTGCAAGAGGTAAGGGACGAGGAGCTCAGACGCCTCACACAGAATAAAGGAGTGAACTGATTATTCTTCCTGAGTTTCAGAGGATGCTCCATGCAGCCCCCAACACAGAAAATAAATATATTCAATGAGAAACTGCTGTAATAAAATAACAAAACCCTGACACTTAAGGCTGGCAGGTGGCATAAAGGTATTAATTTTATTGAGCCTCTACTGCTTCTCCTGGTATATAATAAAAAGACAAGCAGAGCTGTTTACAAAGACCATCCATGCATGATCAGTCCACACAAACAGCTCCGTTCAAGCGAAAGGCGAGGAGGGTGTGAGGATACCGCCTATGCTGAAGCTAAAAGCTCCAAAGCACTTTTTCTCAGCAACAACTGCATCCGGAATTTAGCACATTTCAGCAATAAGTAGGAGCTCAGACAATTTTTAACTTGTCTAATTATAGCAAGTTGGTAGCGATACTATAATTATGAGAACACAGGCACTCTCACATATATGCCTAGAAGAGCTTCTGGTGCCAAGAAGAGCTGTTAGCAACGTGAGTGTCCCCGGTATACACTGAGCTAATTCAGTTTTTGTTATAAACATATGGGGCTCAGGCACCTAAGCGGTCCCTGCAGCTGAACAAGTCCTTGTGCAGGAGCAGTAGCTAAAAGCTCTCTGTCCCCGGCAAAAGCAAAGCCTGCCGGCTTTGATCTGCAATGGTTTAGGCTGATGTGCTCCATTTCTCATTTCCAACAGGAAGTAAGAGCACAAACAACTTATTTCTGCGGTTGAAGTGATGTGGTAACTCATTAAACAGCAGTAACTTGGCATTTCTGAGTTCCAGCTGTTTTGTCCTGACACGGAGAAGCCATCCCAGAGATGAAAGGGTCCGGGGACATCCCACAGCAGCCGTTCCCACACGCAGGCGGAGGCAGCAGTGAACGAGCCCCAGTGACTGCTCAGAAGTTTTTGGTCCTTACTGTGTTTTAATGAAATATGTGATGACAAGGGGGCCTTAAGGAAGGAACTTTACAAGGCTGACATGAGCTGAAGGTTCAGAAAGTCTGGGATCATCCAGCTGAAGTGGAGTAGACCTTAAGATACTTAATATCCTTCTTATTTTAATAGACAAGCCGAAATGGGTTGAGAAAGAAACTCCTGTGAGTCTTCACCTCTGTCACATTGCAGGAGATAATGACACTAAATACAAGCTGTTTGCCTTGCTCTACTGCAAAATTCAAATAAATTGCCAAATTTTATATATTTGGGGTTCTTCAGTCAATTTTTCAGAGCACAAAAAACCCACTTCTGGTTTCTGTTTGAAAACACAAGAAAAACCTCAGGTTGGATATATGTTGCTACTGCTTTCAATTTTAGAAAAACTCAGTGCATAAAATTAATCCAACAATAAAATAAAAAGAGCTACTAGTCCAAACATACTAAATCTCTTCCTTTTAAATGGGAAAAAGACAATTACAAGAATACAGAATTCTTCTGAATTTGATTAGATAAAAACTAGATATTTAAGGTTATCGAATAATAACGGTACACCTATTAGACATTGATACGGCCAAACCAGAAAATGAGATCAAGTTCAGAAACAGAATCTTTTACCACAGAAATCACTGAAAAGATAAACCTTAAATGCAAGAGACAAAACCATAACACGACTCAGAAAGAGGAACCTGCCTCATTTAAAATGGAGTTATGTGAAAGAAATAAAGACAGACAAAACCCCAAGGACTGGGTCTCATAATTCCAATATTTTCATTAAAGCGGCTGCTCACAGGTGTAGATGTACCAGCCGTTTACTCAGGCAAGCAGTCAGCACCACTCACATCACGTCAGCAGCACACTGCAGCTAAGTAGGATGGATACTGATGTGAGAGGCTAGCACATAGTTTCTGATTATAGTGTAATCATGTCATCCTCCTATAGTTTTTCAAATAAACCAATAAATGCCACAAACCCTAATAATTGTTAGTGAGACCGTTCAAGTACTAAAGTGAAAGTTTGTGTCAAAAGACTGGAACCAAAGATTGCGGCAGACAAATGAACAGGTTTTAGCAGACTACAGCTTGGAAGCGTTATAAATGCAAAAAAAAATTAAGAAAGCAGGAAGTTGGAATTAAGATTATGGATCAAATTCTGTACCAGAGGCACAGGAGAAATGGTAGGTGTCATCAAAATAAGTGTAAGGCTTAACGAAAACCCATAAAACTAAAAAGGACCGTCAACTCAAATGCCGTTGTTCATAAAAGAAGTCTTTGGAGAAATGTCACTTCAGCAGCACGAAGAAAAATACTTTTGGAAGCAAAACCAAATACATTAAAATACTGCTTTCATGCTGAAGTCATAAGTAGTCACTTGTTATTTTTAATTGTTGTTATTATTGGTATTTCTTCGGTTAAAAGACTTCTGAGGAAGGCAGTGGGTTCAAGAAGAAATTAATGAGGCTGACCAGGGCATTTTTTTTTAATATAATTTATTTTCAAAAGTGTACATCAGGCTCGTTTCTTTGAACAACAGTAGTAGTGTGCCCCCAGAGACAGCAGCCTCCGCTTGAAGCGAGAACTCTTCTTCTTTCCCAGGACCCCACCACGACCTCCTGTGGACTTGAACAACAAGGCCTTGGTTGGCAGTCGCAATCGCAACCTCTACATTTGGGACATGGTGATCTGTGTGGCTGGGGATGTTCGGTTTGGCTGCTTAACCTTGCACAGCAGGAATAGTTTAGTATCTTTGGCTATGCTCAGGAAAATCTTACTGTGCCTAAAGGCGAGGGAATGGATTCCATCACCTTTAAGACCTTTGCTTACTTACAACCTCATGAGGAGCTTGTGAGGCCTCTCTGGAGGACTACCAAGACTGCACCCAGTCTTCCCTTAGAGCTCCTTGGGTCATTATCAAAATGACTTCAGGGGGTGCAGCATTTCTATACCCTTCTCCCATCTCCTAAATATTTGAGGTCCACTCTGCATGCACATAGTGGGAAGGAGTCCCTGCCCTGAATTTACAGTGTAAGTAGTCAAAACAAGCAAAGAGTGAGGGAGGAAGAGATGAAAATTCACCTTCATTTATCTCAGTGTCTACCTATATCCAGTATTATTCACAGCTGAGAAAAAAATGCATTTCTAGGAGAATAAAAGCTAAATCACCCCTCCTTCCCAAGGAAAACCAAACTACTTCGCATCTAACAATAAGCAAGCTTATGCTAAAATACCCCCTATACAAAAACTGACCCAGATTGGTGGCTATATGACTCGCCAGAGATTATTCCCAATAGCTGGCAGGGTGCTGCTGGTAGCTTGCAGCTGGGGAACCCACCCAGGGTCACCCCACAATTCTCCTGAGGTCAGGAGCAGGGCTGGAAACATCAAGAGCAGCCACAGGTTTGGGTGCCTCAATTTTCAGCTGCACATCTTCAAAGGGCCCTCTGAAGATGGTCAGTGAGAAGGTGAAAACCCCTAAAACACGGGTTATTTTGAATGTTTAACTTGGATTTTTTTCCGATTGCCCGTAAAATACATTCCCAGCCTTCTTTCTTCGCAGGCCATGCACGCAGAGCTCCCAAGAAGGCAGCAGAGACCACAGGGCAAAGGCAGGTCCTGCCCTCCCAGCTGAGAGCTGGAACAATCCTTAAAAGTGGGAAAGGGTATCTGAACACTTTATATCAGGCAGAAAGGTTACTCTCGCCTTGGGACATGTGCTGAGCAAGCAACAGAGACAGCCCACTGGATTTGCAGTGAAGTGATCTCCTGGGAAGATGGGCAGGAGAGGGCTCGGTGTTGTGTACTGAGGCTTTAGGATCCTGCAGCCAGGAAGGGAGGCTTTGGGCTGGTCTGCACAGACAGAGATCTCACAATAAAACAGACTATTAAAATCATATGCAATAGTTTTAACTCAGGACAAATGTCCAGGTATAATGGTTTTCTCAAAACGCAGAAAAGATCTTCTGTGAACGCTTAAGACTGAAAGAGGAAAGGAGCTATAGCAGGGTCTGAGTGCTCTGTAGGGAAACAGCCTCCTCAAAAACTTGACTGCAGTAATGACTTAATAACTATCCTGACTACCAGGTAAGAGTTGGTGCCGCAAAGTTCGGCAACAAGGCATTTTGAATGGATTTAATACTTGAAAAATTCCAACACAGAATGACAACCATTCAGATTAGCGTACGTGTTTTCAGATAGATCAGAGCATTTACAAAAATACTTTCCCTCATCTCTTCTTTTGCATTAAGACGCACGATTTACTGTTTGCTCTAAGCAGTGAGAAAATGTTTTCTCTCAACAACAGGATTATCTCGGTTTACACTGGCTGTGATTAAAGAGAAAGGGATAGGGAGCATGGCACATGAAAAGGGAATGCAAATGCTGCCCTTAACTGCTCCTCCAAACCAGAACATGTAATACTCTTAATGGAAATACAGTGTTGTACTCCTCCCAGCTCCATTATACTGAGTAACACGACAGGTCCGAATCCCGGTCCCACTAGTTTTGAGACAAAGTAGAAAATTGGTGACAGGCTGCAGTGGACAATGATGGGTTTATGATGTTATTTTGACAGAATGAACATTGTTTTGAAGGACTAGATGTTGTAATCCATACACTAAGCCAACAAAAAGGCACCATAACAGGAACAGGCAAGGAGCAGGCATCCAATTACTAATGCAAAATAATGCAGTTTATCCTTTATTCACCTTACCGTGATTACCATTAGCTCTTATAAAATCACTCTACAGCAGCAGAGGCTGCTTGCTAGATGAAGTGACATTCACTTTCCCCCTTGAAGAGCTCCTGCTCTTAACTGCAGATGTGCCCAAATCGTGAGGGGAATACCCAAAAGCAGTCAGGGAAAGAGAGTGCAGGGCCAGGGTCCCACGGCTGGCTGGGGTCGCAGCAGAGCCAGGGGAACAGCGGAGTACCGGGGCGATCCTTTCATCCTGCTCCCTCCCTTGCACACTGCAGCCCCGTATGGGCTAAGGCGGGTCGTGCCGTACCAGAGACTGGGTTTGCCCCAGAGGGAGAGGCATGGTTTGAGTACGGGGCTGCAAATGAGACGCTCCTGATTGCCACTTCTACTGTGGACACTGACAAAGAAGAGACAGACTGAGGAGCACCCATGGGCACTACCCATGTGGGTTAGCTGAGTACCTGTGCCTCTGGGTTAGGTGACCACTTTCTTCATGCCCATTTTTAAACTACCTGCTCCTTTACTACTACTTTTAATTCTCCGCGTGTCTCCTATTAGCAGCCCCAGCAGCTGCCAAGTGACAGCTGTCTAGCAGTGCCATAGGCACAAACCAGCTAGTATATAGTGGCAAGATTCCTGGGGCTTGTTATTTTCTTGGCTTGGGGCAATTAAGTCTTTAGAAGCCAACTGATGACACCAAATAAAAATGCACATATCCCAACTAAGGTAAGCAGCATTGACAAGGGTGGACTTTAATCAGATTTTGTCTCTGAGATGATGAGCAGCATGGTGAGAAAGAAAAACATACTAACACCAGTGGCAGAGAAAACTTCCTAATCATTTGACCTATTTGGCAAGAAACAAAATATTTTGCTCTTGTGGGACATTATTTGGGGTAAACCTGGCTCTTAAAACACACTGCAAGTTTGGCGAGTCGGTGCAGGTCTTCAGTTCTATTTAATCATTTGTCTACAACACTGCATACTGCAGGGAGATATAAGAAGAGGAAGAGGAAATGCAGAAAAGTAACTGCTGTTAATGTAAAATGCGTGAAACTGGATTAGAAACAGAGTTAGGGCCAAAAACCTGCCTCCACCCTAGCTTGTGAGAATTTTGCCCTCGATGGCAGAGAGCAAAAACCACCCTCAAAAGTTAATGCCAGTTTGTAACACAATCATACCTCAGAACAGAGTGTTAGTGTGTTCACATCAGTTTTGTGTGAAAAATAGCAGCTTCATCCAGCCACTTGCTTACAAGACCTGCCAAGTACAAAATTGTGAAGAAAACCTTGGTTGGAAGCTTTTTCTATGAAGATCAAGTACTTAAAAGTTAGACAAAGTTGTGCAAACAGCATGAAGCATTTGTGGATTGCACAACAGAAGAAAACGCTGTATTCAGGAGAGAGAGATGCTGAAATTTCAAGCCTGATACTTTAGTCCAGTGTCTGATTTAAAGAGAACAGTAATCGCATCCCACTTATCTCACTGATAAAGAACATGGAGCTGCCACAGTCAGCCTGGAGGGAAGCCAAGGCAAACCCAGGAAGAACTGAAAATTCCCATTAAGATGACTGAGCGGCAAACAATGGTTATTTATTCTAATCAGTGTGTTAATTTATCTCTGGAAAAAAATGTATTAATTTG
>JAVJGG010000017.1:4378802-4421422 GCA_035590195.1 Aviceda cuculoides
AACGATTTAAAAAAAAAAAACAAAAAAAGTGGGGGGGAGGGGGAAAGAAGAGCTTGCTCTGAATAACTTTCTAGTCCTTGGAAATTATGTACTTATTTCTCACAGTCTTCCTGATGTTCATACTTCTGGTAGCATAGCATAGCCTTCTCAGTTAAATTTCCTTATTCCTAGGACACCAGCATGCCAGTGCTGTGGCTGTTCATGCAAGTGCTTGCAGTTTGTGTGTCATAGCTGGTGAGATGACATAATCCCGAAAATGTACCTTCTTGTTAACTGTGTGCCTATTTGGGCTGGGCTTCTTCAGTCGGAAAATAAAACTGGTGTGAATCAGGACCGCAAAAGGCTTTTAACACTCCCGGTTATTTTAATCAGGCTCTTCTGTTCGTGCCTGCTGACCAGATTCCAGGGAGATTTCTTTGCCTTTGCGTAGTCCAGAGCAGTACAAAGACTTAATGCATGCAGAGGGGAAAGTCCTCTTCTGCGCGTGTCCCCGAGAGCCCCGTGGGAAACAATGGGTTGGGGGTGCAGCCAGAAATCCTCGGTGAGCGCGGCAGCCTCCTGCCCGGAGCCCTGCGGTGGAAGGGATGTGGCTTGCATAGATGGCCACACGATGTAAATGCACGGATCCAAACCCGCTGTATTCTCTTGGTCCCATGAGAAGTCGCAGCCCCTGCAGGGGCCAGGCGGCTCCTAGTCCCACTTTGGACTGGGGAGAGGATGTCGTTTGCGTCCTGCCTGGCTTTTCTTGCTGGGCTCAAAAGAAATGGAGGTGTCAGTCCCAGCTGACTAAAACTGGAGGACCTACTATTCATTTTACTTGCATAAATCAGAAATCCCCTAGAGGCAGGGTTTTCACAGGTGGAAGGAAGATGTTTCTTCAGCTACAAACAAAAAAACAGAGATGAACTTTTTTGTTGTTAGCAACTATGTGTAAACTTGCATAGTCATTTCAGTTTGTGCTGTGGATATGTTGACAGCTTATGTGTTGCCTACATTATTTCCCTGTAACTAAAAATTGCTGTTAATGTTAGTACTTCAGGGAGAAGAAACATGAAGAAGTGAAAACTATCCTATTAAAAAAGGATAAAATACTTTTAGTGAAAGTTCAGTACAGTTCTGGATAGAAAAGAAGAAATTGGAAGGCGTTGGTTTTTGTTTTTTTGGTTGGGTTTTTTTTGGTGGTGGTGGTTTTTTAATCAAGAAGAAAACAACCCACTTCTCTTGAGAATGCCTTCATGTACAATTGTCCCTGCTCGTGGAAAGTGTCGCTGCTTCTTTCCTGCTTTAGCCTTAGGTAGGTACAGCAGCTTACGTACCTCAGAGTATATACCAGGTGCTACCAATAAATACTGGCTATGCGAGGAGCTGACAGGTAACATTTGAATCCTTCTACTGTACCGATGTTGGATGAGTTTTATCTGGTAATGTCTTGCCAGTAAGCAGTTTCTGGAACTGGAGATGTTCATATCATGAACTGCAATGTTTTCTGCCTTGCCTCTGCAGCCCTCTCTGTCATTTGTTGACTGTTGATCTCTTGGTTTTACAGGCTGTTAATCAGAGGTGTAATCAGTCACTCAGCCACAAAAGTGATAGCCGAGCCAGTTTTCCCCTTTTTTTTTTCCTTCCCTCCTCCTCCCCAGCTAGTGTTGCCAGCTATTCGAGGCTCTTTGTTAAAAGAGCTTCAAAGTATTTATCTGAGAATTTCAATGTTGCTGGTTTTCTCAAGGTCCAATCCTCCTCCTTCTCCTCTTCCTCCTTGCAGAGGGATCTTGCAAGATGTCATCCCGTATTTGCACTTAAAAATACAGAATTAAAAAGAACTTCAGGTTAATCTGAACTCATTATTTTAAGCTTCTCTGTATCTAGATTCATGATTAAATACTTCAGTGGGAAACACTGCTCTTACACCAGTGGCTCTCTGAGACTAAAATAAACTTTATGAACTTTATATTTGCTGGTAATGTCCAGTATATCGGCTGCAATTTTTGCATATTAGTATTTTCATTGTTAACCCTAACAGATGATATTCAGGTGATTAAATTATTTCTGTGAGCTGAAGAACTGACTTTCTCCTTTTCTTTCCATTTCAGTAGGTTGTAGAATGGAACTTCTGGATAAAACAATCAATAGCTACCTTGATGTTTGGCTTGGACCCAGAGGTAAGATTTGTCAAAAATTAAATACATAAATAAAACTGATATTTAAGTGCAGATACTAGAGCATAAGAAACAGCTTCCCTCTAACATCCTGACTTTGACAGGTGACTACTTTCTTTAGTGTCTGCAAAGCATCAAAATGTGTGATTCTGTAATAAATAGTCTACTCAATGCTTCTGATCTTTTGTCTTGAAGAGCTGCTTATTTTTCGCCTATGACAATCATAGGTGCTATTCTTCTTACTATCAGTTAAGCTCGTATTGTTAGTCTTAGTGAATTGCTTATCTCACTCAGATCTTTGCTGTCTTTTTTTTTTTTTAGAATTTAATAATAGCTTTTATTTAAAAAAAAATCTTTTTTTAATTTGGATTTGATGAAATAAAAATACTCTCGCCTTCATAACTAGAGCTGCTAAGAAATTTTTCACTAAAAACCCTGTAGGTTTTGGAAACAATTGCTTCTTCAAAACCATTCTTTTTAAAGAAACAATGGTTTTGGTAGGTTTTTCACTGGGAAAAAGTCTACAGGTGTAGAACAGCAGTCCTGATCAGCATGAGGAAGGGAGAGGCAGTG
This sequence comes from Aviceda cuculoides, assembly GCA_035590195.1. Taxonomy (NCBI): domain Eukaryota; kingdom Metazoa; phylum Chordata; class Aves; order Accipitriformes; family Accipitridae; genus Aviceda; species Aviceda cuculoides. Next base: position 4,381,532 of record JAVJGG010000017.1, read on the forward strand.
GGACCAGGACAGGCAGTGGCCTCGCGGTGAGGGTTTCCAGCTAGGGTAGGGATGACCCTGTTCCACCTGGTCCTGACCAGGGACGATTGAATGTCAACATCCCATACGGAGTGTGCATAGCAGAGCTGCTCAGTGGCATGTGCCTTCTTCCTCCGCTTGCTTCAGTAGCATCTTTTCTACCTCTTTCTTTGTCCCAGTGAAACGCCGGTGGTGGTGCCGCTTCCTCGCAGGACAAAGTCCACAGGAGGTGAAATAAGCCTCTGATCCTTCGAAGTGTGTTTTCTGTTTGCTTTTAGTAGGTTGGTGCCCTTGTTGCCCCACTCTTCATACTAAGCCCATTTAAATTAGTCTAGATGTTCTGATATAACTTATTGCATGTGCTGGTATATAGTCTGTATTTGCTGTGTCTTCAAAATAATGGGCCATAAAGGTAGCAAATCCAAATGATTCCCCGGCTTTCTTAACTACTTCCCAACTTATATTTTAAGGCCTCGATTCTCACATTCGGGATCCACATATGACTCCTTTAAAATTAAGTCAGGGCTGCGGATGCCAGAAATACTTGAATTGTTCATTTATGGTTTGGTAAACTTGGTTTCAATCTTTTGGGTCGACTTTAGTGAGAGGAGTGAAATACCGTGCTGTTGCTGGGTATGGATAACACAGTTGTGGTTCAAAAGGATCACGCGCTTGTCCCAAGTGTTCCCCTGAGGTCCTCTTATTTGGGGTGGTTTATGTGCTTTACGACATGTTGCCAACCGGACTGGTTAGTCAGACTGGACTGACTGCTCTGTGTTTCATTGCTCATACAAGGACTACAAAATTTAATCCTTTTGAGGAGCACATACGTAAGTCTAATTGGGTTAGTGTTGATTAGAAAATAATCATCAGGATCATCCACCGATAAGCACAAAGGTATCTGCTTCACTCTTAGCTTTGCTGGCTTTGTGAGGAAATAAGGTGTGTACTATTGGGAAAGGTTGGTTTGAGAGAATAAGGGGGAGATAATTGTTGAAGCTTTATTTTAGAACTTAAGCTCATCTGTGGTATTCAAGATGGACAACGATTCTGAATGGTAATGAGTATTTAAAAATAATAGCGGTAACAATTTAAGAATATTTTTGCCTCAGGAAGGTAATTGTTTCTGCTTTCTTTAACAACTGTGTAACTAAAATCTTGGTGTTTGCAAAGTTTGTAATTAGCAATGTCACCCTTTTATTAAGGGCTTGCTGCTCTTCCTTAATCTTTCTCCAGTATTTTGGTTCTAGAATCATTTTGGGTACAGCTTTTTCTGGATGCATTGAACTCTTCCCGTTACAAAATCTAAGTGTTTGTATGTTTTTGTTTGTTTCAGACCCCAGAGTAAAAGGATGGCTTCTTCTGGAGAACTATACACCTACCTTTATCTTCTCAGTCTTGTACTTACTAATCGTATGGCTAGGACCAAAGTACATGCGGAATAAGCAACCGTTCTCATGCAGGGGTATTCTAGTGGTCTACAACCTTGGACTTACACTGCTTTCTCTGTATATGTTTTATGAGGTAGGAGAAAAGGGGTTGGGTCGGGGTTATTTTGCAGTATCTGTTTTAATTATATTGGCTTATGTTGAAAATTATTTCCAAGGACAGTCCTCCTAAACCTGGGGAAACATCTGCAGAAATGTTGCACCCATTCTTCAATGTCACTTCTCAGGGGAGAAAACTGTAGTTGTAATGTTACCGCTAAGGATGGTATGAAACAAACCTTGCCTTAAACATCTATGCTGACCTTGGTTAGCAGTGTTTCAAATCCCCTTCTCTTGCTCAGTGCAAGTGAAGGCCTGATCTTTCAGCATGAACCTGGCTACTCCTTCAGTAACTCCTCCTTGCCTAGAAGTCATGCTCAACGTGATTGTGCTGGTGTATTGTACAAAGTACTTCGTAGCAAAACTACTCCAAGCAAAGCTTGGAGTGCAAAACATGTTTTATTTAAATGTGTTTAATCATGCGTGGACTCTTCACATCTATTTCTGTAAGCTTGCAATAGCTTCTTTTGTGTCCTCTTAGTTTTGCTGAAACAATTCCATTGATGCTGTTGTGATTCATCTGTTCCTTGGAAGTTAAAATCTCAACATACAAATATATTTCAAACTGAATGGGACTTTCTGGTGACTTATTTTCTTTCCTAACAAAACAAAGAATTAGGCAGTATCAAGTTTTCCACTTCTCAGAGAGCACTTTAGTTGCTTTTACTCATAATTGTATGGCTTTTGTTAAAGTGAAAATGAAGAACTATGGCAGTGTAAATAAGAATGTGGTCAGAAAATGATTGAGTGTGTAGCTTTAATGTACAGAATACTCTGGCTTGCTTTTAACCAAAAGTGTTTCTCCTTTCTGTAAGGAGAGATTTCATTTTCAACATGTGATTACAAGCTAGAGCTAAAACTACTAATTTCTTTTGGTTTGGGGGTTTTTTTCTTTCTTTTTTTCCTTTTGGCATTTGCTTAGAAGTATATGCAAGCTGTAATTCTCCTTCAAGTTTGTAGTTAATTCTATAGTGTTCTACAAGGTGAGTGTTTAGATAGGAAGTGATTTAAAATTTAAAGTTATTTCTCTTGCATAATGAATTGTCTAGTCAAAGATTACGGAGTTGGGTTATTAAGAACTTTGATGCTTAATTCTTCAGGGGGAGCAGTTTTGGATTGAGTAGGTACTTGGAACAACTTGTAAGCTTGATGGGTTTACATTTCTAACCACCCTGTCAGGATGTTATAATCCAGAAAAAATTGTGTGTTGATCTGTTTAATTTGTCTAAAAGTAGTGTTGCTGTGGACTTCATGTGCAACATCTGCATTATTTTATGCAGATATTATTTATAGTTATGTCATAATCTATTGTTTTAACCTCCAGTTATGTTATCGAGGGTTTACAAGTGCAGACTTTTCGTCAGTTGTACTAACTGTGGATAAAACTCTCAGGATAGCCAGTCTTTTTTCCTTGAATACTTGGAATAATACTCATAGTTTCCAAATGAAAATTACTGTAACATTCTGCATGTTGCAGAACCTGCTGATAAATTTAAACAATAGAAAAGACTTGAACTGTTGATCTTATAAATGCCTTTTTCTTGATAACAATGAACTGGTTACCAAGAAAGGACTATTTATTGTATGCTGAAGAAGTCCTCATACTTGTAACCAGCTGAATAGCTTTTATATTGTGAAGGAATGAGGCAACCTCAATGAAATACAGTCAATATTAAGGCTCTTCCTTCCTATATAGTGAAACACTTGACATCAAAGTAAATATTGCTCTTAATGTAACATTATCTATATGGAAGTGTTCATTGGTATTGTTGTAAATATACCTTCTCTTTATAAATGGGAATACGCAAAACTACAGTGCTATGAAGACTATTAAACTTGTGATAGAATGCGTTTGACAGCACTTACAAGCTAGACATGAGGGCGAGTGATGTTCTGCAACAAAGGACTGATCCCATAGAAGTGCTGCCGAGTAGAGAACTGTGCTGACATAACACCGTGCTGCTTGATGTTTGCAGGGAGAGAGCTGAAGGGCCAGGTGATAGGGAAAAAAAAATCAGCTTCCTGCACCTCCAGGTACGTTCTCTAGCTGTAGTGCCTCCACAATTACCTGTGTCGGTGCAAAGCAGGCGAGACTCTCACTCGGATCACGTCAGTCGTGGAAATTTGGCTTTGAAGGATTAGCCATACATCAGTAGCACTTTATAGTACACATACTCACTTTTAAAATAAAATGGTGAAGAGCAGCATTCAAAAAATAAATGTAACTCCCTGTTCTCTTCCTTGTTGTCACTTTAAGTTTCAGCTGGATTAAACTTCTTTCAGTCCTAGTTTGAGGAAAGTCATAAAACATCACAACTTATGAACTTGTTTAGTAGCCCGTCTGAAAATAAGCTGCTTTAGTAGCTTGAATATGATACACCTGAAACACTGCTTTGGAGTTTTTCCTGAGTTACAGCTGTGGTGGTTCAGGTCATGATTCATAGCATCACAGCTCAATTTAAATATTATACGACCAAACCAGGATGCTAAAGTGAGGCATCCTCCCAGCTAGGATGAGAAAGATGACCTACTTGGTTTTCTGACCTTTAAATCTGCATGTTTGTATGCAGTAATGTGGGGGAAAAAATTTTTGCATTGTAGGTTTTCTATAATTCTAATTATTGTGTACTTGCACCATTTGGTCTACTGATGTAATGTAATATAACCTTATTTAAAAATCACTAGAAATCTTATACCTCTTATTTGGAATTCCTAAGATAGTAGTTTCTGTGTGTACTTGCTATAAATTATTTATTTAGGCATTTAATGACCGGGCTGGGTTCTGGTACTAGCAGAACAGAGTAGTGGCCTGTGCTTGTCCCAGATGACATAAAAGGCAAGGCAGACCTAGGGGAGCAGGAGAGGTTTCTCCAGGCTGACCTGTCTCTCCCCTACCTCAAGAAGGGGGGATGCTCATTAGGGGCAAACAATGTTTTATTCTGTATAAATCTGCAGGGCTTGGGCTTGGAGGGGGGATCACACTCCTGCCTTGGGCAGGGAGGCAGGGGTGGCCTCCTGCGCGGCGGCGAAGGCGCGTAGCGGGGGGCTGGCAGGGGGCTGCAGGACGGGGTAAGTCGCCCGCTGGCTGGCTCGGCTGCGTCTGAAAGAACCGCAGGGGCAGCGCTGCTTCCACCCGCGCCGCTGCTCCGCGCTGGGCCACGAGTCGCCTGTCGCGCGGCGCTGCGAGTGGGGCCCCTGACTCTCTACTCGAGTCTGGGCTGGGTAGCTGGGCGAAGTAGGGAGAGCGCCGGGTACCCAGTTGTATGGCACGCAGACCTATTCTGTTTTGGGAGTGTTTGTTAGCAAAACTAGCCAAGTGGTCTGGGCCACCCGGACTTACGTTCGAGAAAACTGGTCAGCGATGAAGGCTCGCTTTAAGTCATCTCTTTACTGTCTTTTTTTTCTTCATCTGAAAAATGAATTCCCTACTGAATCTGCCTGAGAAAAGCCTCAGGTTTTCCTGATGAGGGAGGTGTTGCGTATGCTGCAGGAAAAGCATCCTAAGAGCCGCACCCTGTTTTAGGAAGGAGGGGACTTGGCGAAGAGGAGCCGGGGCACCTGAGCCGCGGGCGGTAGCTCGCTGCCAGGCTGCTCTTTCCTCTCCCCTTTCTTTGTCTACAGGTCCCGAAGCCCTTATCTCTGTCCTGAGGTGACTGCGTTCATGTAAAGACAAAATTTTGTATCTCTGCAGGCATTTGCTTTCTTTGCTTGGACATGTGAACTTCTGTTTCTTTTCGCTCTAATCTAGCTGTGTTTTGAGGCTCTTAAACCCATCACGCCTTGACAGCGTGGTGCAGTGCTGGGTCCCTTATCTGCCCCTCTCCAGCGAGTCTCAGACTTTGGTTTTATCACAAGAAGACAAAATCCTTCCCCGTAACACTTCTCCTACAGCCCAGTCAGACTGGTGTTAGTCTGCTGCTTAATTTTGGTAGCAGAGTTGATTAAAAAAGCACATGCCACAGCATTTTAAAGAATTCAGCAACGGAATTACAAAATGAAAGCAATATAAAAAAGAAAATTTCAACACAGGGGAAGGACGTACGAGTTTCTTGAGCGCAATAGCAGCTTTGAGCTGCGGGGTTTTTTCCCCGAGCTGAGGGACTTAACATTGACTTTGAGTACCGTTTTAATCGGCCTGTGAAGGAGCTGTCTCTTTTTGTGTCATTTAAAAATCAGGTACTCTGGTGAAAATTATCGTAGTCAGACTTTTCTGGACAGGTTAATTTCTCAGGAGAAGATATGCCTGTGGTTGTGCACCAGCAATGCCGTTAGCAAGCCTGGGCTCCTGCCGACCTGCCGACGAAGGACTCCCTCGGGACAGCGGGCAGGGAGAGGTTGTCTCAAGCCTGGGGCGGCTGAGGAGCCGCCAGCCTGTTGCTGAGCAAGTTGAGGCCTGCTGTACCGTAGCTGTGAGGAGAGGTTAGAAACTGGCCATCCTGGAAGCAATTTATGACGCCTCCGTTTATTGCCTTCTAGGTGGCACGTAAGCAGCTCCCCGGTGCTGTACGCGCAGCCCCGTGCATAACAGAGCCATCTGGGAACCGCTCGCGGTCAGGGCTCGGAGTGGCCCGTTGGTTTTGTTTTCTGAAGCCTTCCGGCATGTGCTGAAAGTATTGTGGGTGCAAGAAATAGAGGTGTCAGGCAAAGAAGCAGCTGGCTAACTCAGGAAAAGGCTTATCTATGTGTTGCATGTTGCACCAAGCAAGGTTTGTGGGCAGCAGCAGCAGTTTGTGTGCAGCAGTGGCAGCTTCTCACCATTTAGTTCCTTCTGGAAAGGGAGGGATTAAATTATTTAATCATAAATAATTTATTAATTATTATTTATAATAATAACTATAGTAACTATTTATATTATAAAAGATGTTACCATTTCCTACAAACATCGCTTCGTTTCTATCATTTAAACCCCTGTGGCTGTGAGAGTATTACAGCTCCTAGCATATTATTATACGCTTTTCTGGAAACAAGGGAGAACTCGAGCTTAGCTGAAGCTACCTATAGCCACACTGATGCCTTTGCCCTTCAGAGAGGTGGGGTCCATCCAGACACCTTTGGTTGCGTTGCGCATTAGGTAGTGAACCTGTATTGTTTGCAGAGAAAGCTCTTTGGGTTTCACTGTGCTAGCCTTTCCTTGGAAGAAGTTTATGGACTACAGCGTTAGTGATGGATGCTATTTGGATTAATTACAATATAAGCGTTGTGATTATCCCTCTATTCCTAACACTTCCTTGAACTATGAGAACTGTATGAAAACATCTGTAAGCTCTTAACAACATGATCACAGCACAATGTGGTCTTATGTCTGAGGGACTGGCGGGCACTCACGAAGCCGCAGAGGCTTTTCCTCGGTGACCTAAGAGCAGTTTGGTGCAAGGCTTGCTCCAGTCCTTTAGCAGGGTACCACTTTTAAACTGGTGTGCTTTGCACAGCCGTGCCTGCCTTATGGCCGGCTGTGTTCCCTTTGCTGCTTGGATAGAGAAATTGCTTGGGTCTGCAATTGATGTGCATGGCTGCCCTGCTCTCGCTCTGGCAGGGTGGTATTGATTTATCTCTAATACATGAGATAATTCCAGGTCTATATGTTATGATGTAACTAGATGTCTTTTTTTTTTTTTTTTTTTCCTAAATAGTGGCAATAATTCTGTTTCAGAAGGTCAAAAATAATGACCTAGGCTGACTGGGTATTTTAAAAGCTAATTTAGGGGGAAAATGAGGCGTGACAGAAATAATATTAGGTAAAAGGTAGATCATTTAAGCAATAATCTTTATTGTACCTTTTAGAATTAGCTTTCCATTCACAGTTCTGAGCAGCATTTAATCGTACTAGTTACTGTAGTTCTTTAATCAAGTGATGATTTTAAATGACTTATGGTACAAAGAGTGTTCCACCGTGGCTTTGCAAAGCTCTTTTTTATTCTGCATGAGCATAGTTAAGGCCAAAAAGGGACAACTTGCTTGTGCAGGACATCTGTCTCTGCCTTTAAAATGTTTTTTTGGGATAGCTAACAATTCTTTTTTTCACTTGGGAATTGTCTAAATTTGTTACTCCTCTCCTCATGCTATTCCCAAGAGGAAAAACATCTTTATAAACAACATCCAGTGACCCCTTCTGTTGTGATATTAGAGGGGAGCTTGCTCCTGTCCTTGCACCCGCTCCCTCCTCCCATCCTACCCTCATCCTGCCCCTCCATCTCCCCTCTCCCTCAGCCTCCTCCAGAGCCCATTCCAGCCTCTGCCTCTGCTCTGGAGGAAGAGGTGGGACATGGACATCCAGCTGCCCTCTTGCTTCTTCGGAGGTCTCAGCCAGCCCCTCGGCAACGGGCTCCCCATCATCCTCTCGTGACTAATAGCAGGTCGTTACTCTTAAAAGTAATTCCGTCATGTTTAGGGTGGGGTTTTTTATGCCAGGAAGTCAGGCAGGCAACGGCGTATCCTGCTGAGGAAGTCACTTCCACTGGGAAGAATGTAATGTCCTCAGGAAGAGTGAATTATTTAAAAAGGTCTTGAAGAATTTCAGTAGAGTAAACCATCAGTTGTTAGCTGTTAAGGATAGCAAAGCCGAAGATCTGGTCGGTTACACAGTTGAAAAAATTGTAGTCAGATCTCTGTGTATAAAATTTCTTAGAAATATAACTTTTTCTTTCCAAAAATAATCAGAAGAAAAATATATTTACTTTACTTTGATTGTTCACTTTCTCCAACAATGAGATCATCAGCCAAGAAGGAGTGATATTTCTAGATCATCTGTCTGGAGTATAACTGTGCAAAACGCACACGCTGTGTGGGATAAGATGCTACCTCCTATTTTTATTCTGGTATACCCCAATTGGAAGAATTTGTTAATTCACCCTCCACTATGATTCGATCACTGCTTGGAGCTTGAATTCAACCTAATGCCACGCTTGGGTGCCCATGAGTCCCTTGACACCAGATGTCTCAGCAGACCTGCTGTGAAGGTTTGCATTTGCCATGGGGTGCAGCCTTCTCCCCAAATAACACTTTATTCTTTGATCTTCTCAGCTGGTGACAGGAGTATGGGAAGGAGGATACAATTTCTTCTGTCAGGATACACACAGTGGAGGAGAAGCTGATATGAAGGTAATGTAATCCAGACTTGTAGCTAATAACATTTCAGATTGCTTGTGTGTAAGTGGAAAGCAGAACACTTGATTATGGGAATTTTGTTCAAACTATGTGCTTTTTTTCCTCCTTTTACAATACAATGGGCAATGTATTGTCAAACATAATAGTTAATCTACAATGTATTCATAGTTGGTATTTTGGTGAGTAATTATCTGTAAATTTTCAAGTGTTCCCAGGTCAAAAAACAAGGGCTTGGTCTTCAGACTGTGTCCAACCACTGTGTGTTGTGACTCCCCTTCTGTTTCTGGGATGTGGTGATGATTTCTTCTGGTCACTGTTCAGACCTCTGCTTTACAGAGAGCACTGTAGGACCAACTCTGGTTAAATATTTTCTTGTTTCTCCCAGGACACTTCAGGTGCACAGCATTAGCTTCATAAAACAGTCTTTGTTATCCTGTTTTCAGCTGTAGCTATGGGTTTGTACGTAGATCTCCTATGGAGAGACCTGAGGCATTACAGAAGATCTCATCAGTGTCTTCAATCCAAGTAGTGCGGGACAGAATCTGGATTTTAATTACTTTAGGTAGCAAAAGGCTTGAAAGCCCCCCAATGTGCAATGCTTCTAAAATTTGTTTCCTCCTTTCTAGATCATACGTGTCCTCTGGTGGTACTATTTCTCCAAACTCATTGAGTTCATGGATACCTTCTTTTTCATTTTGCGGAAGAATAATCATCAGATCACTGTTCTGCATGTCTACCACCATGCAACGATGCTGAACATTTGGTGGTTTGTTATGAATTGGGTGCCTTGTGGTCACTGTAAGTACGGGGTTACAGTGGGGAACACTTGCAACAAGGGCCTTGTTTTGGTTTTCTTTTGGTCAAACCAAACATCTCCGGTACCTTCAGCTGCTGGTTTTGTTCTGTCCCATATTAAGCTGCTTTGCTGAATTGCAACTATTGCAGATAGCTGCAGGAACTAAGCTGCCTGCAGAGCCTCTACAAAAGGCATGCCTACGTAGTTTGAAGAATTTTTGTGGCAGTGTGACATTTATCAGCTGCAATAGTCCGGGTCTGATACCTGTAAAGCTTGCTTTCTCTTTTTTGCGGTGGTTGCAGACCCTCTAATGAAACAATACTCTTTTCCAGGTCAGGACCAGAAGTTTGTTTCAGCTGCAAGATGGCTAATAGTGACTCTTGTCCTTGTATCTGTCAAGTTCACTTGAGATGTTATTTTCTTAATTTAATCTCATTATACCACTAGCCATAACAAATGATTTCAGTTAAAGTCTCGTCCCCTGAGCGCTAATGAACTTGACTAAATGCATCTTAAGTGGAATATTTCCATGTCTGTCGTCTAAATCCTGCTAACCTCTGGCAATCTTGCTTTGATTCTTTAATTTCATTGTGTTTAGCTGGCATCTAGTTTCTTAACTGCATTAGCATGGCTCAGTTGTGGTTCAGATGTGCAGCTTATAGATAACTGGCTTTGTTGAACACTGATCCAAGAGAAACCATTTCAAATCCAGTGGATGAGAACTACCGGCAGTGCAGACCAAGAGGCTGTGTTGCTCAGGAAGGCTGGACTGCTCAGGAGTCTGCTTTCTGAGCCAAACAACATAGAAACTCGTATTTGGTTCATGTTGTTAGCACAACAGTGAGTAATGCTGAACTTATAAAAAGTGTGCATCTGGAACCACATTCTTCTCCAGGGAAGTCAATCCCTGTTTATACAACAGTCAAAAGTGCAGATACTTAGAGTCTATCTTGTGTTTGTGTGGTCTTGAAAATACTTTTGTGCTATTTCTAGTGATGTGATTTTCTTCTTCTATTCAAAGCTTTATGTTCTGCTTGGTCATCACAGTTCTATGCAGTTTGGTGTTAAGCTAAAAGTTTCTTTAATGACTAAAGGTGCTGTAAACAAGGACAAATGAAATGGCTAACTGGCAGTTTCTGAAGATATCTGTTGCTTTTGGTTATAAATGACAAAATAGGCTCTTGCCTGGAAGGGGGTGAAATAAGCCTAAAATTGAGATGGGTGAAGCTATCAATTGTTGGGCATGTTTACCTGCCTCCTTTTTATCAGCTTCCTCAGTTTCCTTGAGAAGCTGTAATGTAGATGTGAAAAAGAAGAAATTGATGAAACAAACCCAGAAGGTTGGTATAAAGTCCACAGCTGCAAAGCAGCTCAGCCACTCAGTTGGGTGAGCAGAAATAAAATCGGGGGCGGGGGAGGAATCTCTTGCCTTTCTGCTAAGAGAAATCGTATTTTAAATAGTAACATATTTTAAATAGTAACATTTTGAACTTGTTATTTTTGTAGGTTCCATGTAACAGCGTGTTCCTGGTAATGCAGTGTACTTTTTTTTTTCCCTTTGCCCTTTTTTTAGCTTACTTTGGTGCCACACTAAACAGCTTTATCCATGTCCTCATGTACTCCTACTATGGATTGTCTGCTGTTCCAGCAATGCGTCCTTATCTGTGGTGGAAGAAGTACATCACTCAGGGGCAGCTGGTGAGTGATTAGCTCTTCAGTGCTTCAGCAGGGCTTTTGTATTTGTGATGAGGTCCTCTTGTCTTTACCGAGTTAGAAAATTTTGGCAGGGGTAGAAGAAGGGAGAATGAAGGCTAGTACCTTCTACGTCTTTAAGCACCTAAAGCACCTTAGAAATCTAGCTTCTGCACCTCCCTTTGCTCTGTTTTCAGGGCAATGGGGAGCTGGGGATTGATGGTGAACACAAATCAGTGCTGAGATCAGTGGGATCTTTCTCCACCTCCCCATGTTGTATGGCTAGATGCGTTTGGGAGTCGCAGTGCTGGGTTTTCTGGGACTCACTAGCCAGGAAGGAGGGAGAAGCTTTTCTTCCAAGCCTGCTTGAGCTAGCATGCTCTTCTCTGTGCTTGATTGCTCAGGCTGATGTTGAGATGACAGACCAGAAACCACTGCAACACAATCCACAGCTAACAAGGCTCTTCATTCTAGTCCTGCGGGACAATGGCTTTTCTGTCTCACTTTTGCATGCAGTTGTAAATGGTTTATTAAAAACTGTTCAATATTTCTTGTCTCCTGCACTTTAAATGGGCAGATTTTTTTTCTCTTGTAATTCTGTGTTGGACTTCTTGTATCCATTTGTATTGTTTCCTGTGTGTACAGTGATAAAGCCCAAATGCTGTGTATTGGAGGTGAAAAGAGCAGTGAAATTAAGCATTATGGCAGATGCTGTAGTGATACTGCACAAGAACCAAGTTTCAAGTGTATAACAAGTCAAAACACCACAAGGAAACATGCATGGGTGTTCTCTCTTCCCCATTTTGTAGGTGGGGAAACGGAAGCCTAGAGATAGACTTTTTTGTTATCTTTTCCCCACCTGCCCCCCTTAGCACCCTCTCAGAGCTGTCAATAGCTGTCAAATGTTTATTAACATTAGTTGGTGATGATTAATAACATTTGCTGCCAGCAATTCAGGGTGTTGATTCTCAAAATATTTTTCTTTTTTTTTTTTCTTTTCCCTTTAGCACCCTTCCTTCCTGAAGGATGGCAAAGTATTGTAGCAGTGGACATCATTGTTTGGGGTAGGGGGAGGTTGCTTTGTGGGTTTGGGGGTTTTTTTGCTTTTTTTCCTTCCAGATTTAGGCTCTATTCTTCATCCTGGTTGTTTGAGTGCTACGGTGTGCAAGTGTCTTGGTGCTTCGGTTGCTCCCCTGGCTATTGTCATAGCTGCTTTCACTTCCCTGCCTGCTCTGCGTGGGTAGCTGTTAGGGCAGCAAAATAGCAGAGCAGAACACAACAGTCTTTCCCTTTTTAAATAAACATTCCCTAATGTGGTAGCCTTCATGTAAGGATGAATTTTGCCTAAGGCCCTCTGCAGCACTTAAGCCCAAACTCTGTTTTTCCAAAAGAGGTAATTGAAAGTAATTAAAGCCTGGTCCTCCTCCCTGCCTCCCCAGCTTCCCTGCAGCCTTTACCCCCAAAATTCTTCCCCTGGAGCCACACGTCAGGCAGTCCCTGTCTGTGGGAGGGGATCGTAGGATCTGTGTGTAGACCCAGTGACCTCAAATCTTTTGCAACTGAGGCATTGAGACGTGGATCTACTCTGTTAGGATGGTAGAGTCAAACCCCAATGAGTTCTCACTAGGGAGAAGGTGGTCTTTGTTCCTTAGTATATTTATAAATCAGTCCTACATAAGATGCTCTAAAATGGAACAATATTAATAAAATAAAAACACTTAAATGACAGACTACCACAACCCGAATGTCTGCTAACTTAGGTTTACACTGTTAGTAAGACAGAGAAGATGAACTTGTCAAACACAAAGTATTACCTATTTTGTTTGTTTTGGAAATAACTAATGAGATTTTGGTCACTAATGGCTTTTTTCCTTCTTGCATTAATGTGCTTCATTTTTCTTTTTTCTCTCTCCCCAGACTCAGTTTGTCCTGACAATCTTCCAGACCAGCTGTGGTGTTGTTTGGCCATGTGCATTTCCTCAGGGGTGGCTGTATTTCCAGATTTCTTATATGATTTCTTTGATTATCCTCTTCACAAATTTCTATATTCAGGTAAAAGTAATATTCATTGACTCTCCGTACCATTCTGCTGGCTGTATCACATTGGAAAGCTGTTTACAGAAATATATGCTTGAAATACCCTTTTGCTATTTTCCAGTAACATGCATACGTTCTTAAAGTACTATACTTGTTGGTCTGCCTTCCAGTTTTGAATCTTCTTATGTTTTGTATCCATTCTGTAATCAGAACAATTAGTAATTTCAGCAAGTGGAGTGGCACAAAAAGGCATTTTACTAATGCAGATAAGGGAGAGGAAGAGCTTTATGTAAGAAACAGCTTTCCAGTCTGAAATAAAACAGCAGCCTTTGAAGCATCCGAAGGAATTGTTCATTACTGCTCTTACAAGGGGAAATGCTTGTTTTATATCCAGGGAAACTTCCCAAACTCCCAACATACAGAAATCTGGGTTTAGCTCACTTTTACAGGCATTTGTTTGTATTTCCATATGGAAAATTAGCATTTTGAGTTGTGTTTCTGCAGAATTCATTTCATGTCTGAACAGATCCAGACTTGGTATGTGTTGTTCTGAGGAGTTCATAATCAGGCTCTGTGCGAAGATGTACCCATCTTCAGGAAATCAAACCAACACAGCCTATTGCCCCCAAACAAGCAAACTCTGTTATATTATTTTAAATGTCTCTTGGAAGATTTGAGCATTGCAGGTCTCGTAAGAGTGATTCATGGGGGGAAACATAGCAGGCTTCCCTATCTGATCTTCCAGTACTACTTAAAATCAGTTCTGTGGTTCATATCACTTGCTGCATATGAACGTGCTAATTAAACATGATAGTATAATCCAGATATTACTTGACATTCTTCATCAATTTTACTCATATTTTAACTTTTAACCATTTAACTTTTTCACACACACATGTTTTGGGAAACACGCTTTTGTCAGGCAACTGAGCCCCTTTGACAAAGACTAATCCATGTATATTTTTTCACTGTCTGTAATTTTTTTTTGGTGTCCTGAGCCTCCCTGATCCTGTTAGTTTTTGCTTCCCGTGTTGGCCAGTGCAAATTCCTTTGACATTTCTGTCTCTGAACTTCCCTCACTGTTCTCATTTACCCACTTCTTGTTCTGGCTTTGTTTGAGGTAGTCACCTGCAGTGAATCAAACCTTCTTCCTCACTTGTCACTTTCAGTATATTCTTCTGCCATAGTCTGTTCATAAAATTGCTTCCCTTGTTTCTAATTTGCTGTTAACTTAACACTACCAATGCTACCATCATACTACCAAGCCTTATTCTTTTCCGGTGAACTAATTCTCTTGCTGTGATGAATGAAAGGCATAGTATAGCCTCATATACGAAAAATGCTAGAGCTTGTTAGACTTTGCCACTGGCACAAGGTCTTTAAAAGTGATGGATGCAAGTTTACTTTTGGATTTCTTGAGTTATTGTGAGTAAGCGGTTATTTATATCTATTTAATCAAAACCATGTGTCTTTCCATGTATTCTAGACTTACAACAAGAAGGCATCCTCGAGGAGGAAAGAGTATCAGAATGGCTCTACGGCCACTGTGAACGGGTACACAAACAGCTTTTCTTCCCTTGAGAACAATGTGAAACAAAGGAAACAAAGGAAGGATTGAAGACCAAACTGAAAAACCATTTTGATAACCCCAACAACAAAATCATCTGATTGTAAGCACAATGAGTTGTGCACTAATACTAACGGCTACTGTAACTATTCCTGCCTAGAATAGTGTGATTTATGTAGGACTTAACCAGTGCAAACACCCTAGAAACTGTATACAGAACATAAAAGTAGGTTAAAGTTTAAAAATAATTCTGGGCTGTCACTGACCCCGCTATAGACTGTGGAAGGGAGTATTATCATAGTATCCGACACTGCTGTTGCCTTACTAGTCAATATGATAGGTGCTGAATTATGATTCACAATTTGAGAACACTGTAATCTAAACCTCCATTTTTTTTACTGTAGATCATGCATGTGATTGTAGAGGTAATTTGTACGATGCTGGTTTCAGTAGATAAACACACATGCCTTAAATTAAAAAGCAGGGCCCAAAGCTTATTACTGGTTTAAAAATTAGGGTATGTTTCAACTTTTCAGTTGACTGACTTTTTATTAAAAGGTCATTTAGAAGAATCCATTGATCATTTTACTGTTCTGTATGTGATACATGATGTTAGGTATCTCTTACGTGATACAGTGAAATTGGAAATGGTGCATTTAGTTTTGTGTATTTGGCTTTAACTGACTAAACAGTCATGAACCAGATGGAAAAGTTATTTTACCTTTTTAATAGATCTTATTTTTTTATTTGGAGTATGTCACTAATGTAAAATTAATTGGCACTTACACAGTCCAGTAAGACTTAAATATCGTCTCTAAGGTTTAGAGTATATACAGGGTGGACCCATCTTTTTTTTTTTGTCTTTGTATTTTTCTTTTTTTTTTTCTTTTCTTATTTCTGAGAATTCTTAAATGCTAAATGAAGAGTGGTTTTTAATATGGAAACCGGCAGAATTTCAAGTGTTACTACCATAGCCATATCCACATATTAGGAGCTACTGTTTTAAGTCTGTGACATATCTGAAAGCGTATTTTAAAATTAAAACAGAAAGATGCTTTTCTGATGGAATTGTCTGCATTTGAGTTGGTATTTGTACTTCTCTTCATGTAGCATATGTTCATTTTTAAAATGTGCCTAACACAAATGTGTTTTTTCCCCAAACAAGCAAAATTAAACAGTCTAACTCATACCTGATGTTTTTTTAAACATTACTGAAATGTGCTGGAAATGTCTGTTTCTGTAATGTGAGTTGTGTATATCACCGGTAATGTCTTGGCTTGTTACCTGAGGATTTGGTTTGAGTGTGTGTTAAAGTTACTCCTTCTTGTAAAATCTTGCCTTGCACATATGAGGAGTCAGTTGCAAAGCCAATATCTATGGCTGGTATTCTGGTTTCTGCTGTGGTGGAGTTTGGCTTATGAATATTTTATTCATTAAGATCTGAAAAATTGAATTGTGCAAGACATTCTGCTGGTTGTTGCTCAAGTTTAACTTTGTTTTTTGATATTTATATAAATGCCAGTTTTAACATGTTTAATTTTTTTTTTAATTAAATCTTTCTAAAAATTTTTGCACATCTCTTAGGGAATTAATACATTCTCTTACTAGCCTTGTGGGTTTTCATTCCTTGTTTTGAAGGAGACAGTGTCTGTTATGTTTACATTATCGAAGCTTGTGCGTGTGTCTTCATTTCTAGGTACTGGTTTGCAGAGTCTTTACATAGCTCAGTACAGCAGCTATAATGTTCAAAATAGGCTGTCTAAATGTGCTAGAAATAAACCCTTGGCTCATCTGAATATACCTACATTGTTAATGTTTGACATGGTTTAATCATTAAAACACTTTTGATGATCTCTGCCTGAATTCTGGTGGGTTTGTGCAGGTTCAATGCATTGCCCCATCCTGTGTCAGGCCAAGGAGGAGCCGTTGTGATGGAAGGACAGCTGCAAATATTTGGGGAAGTTAGCGTACCAGAGATTTGGTAACAAATTCCTTACAGAAACCTTTAGCTGTTACTAAATGCTGTTCCCTTGCCTGGCTGTAGAAATACTTGTCTGTGTGGTGGATTAAACCTCCCGCTGGGATTTCTGACTCGCTGGATGCAGAGCAGCCCGAATGGCTCCAAGACAATGAGTGTCAGGAGCAAAGCGTAACGTGGCCGAGGGGGACTTTCCGCCTCAGATATCCTGTCTATAAACAGGACTAATACCTCTCTCCAGAATGGGAGCATTTTTGCAATTGCCTTATAGCTCTGCGTGCTGTTAAGTGATTGTTTCTGAGCCCAATCCGATTTGAGTGTTTAATCAATGCGTTGCAACAAGCCCAGATTGCCTGGTGATGGACTTAGTAAAAACAGAACTACTTACGTAGCTGTCTTCTCACTTGCAGGGTCTTAAGACAAGGAATGTAGATGAGGGAAAGGGGGTTTGCACTTTGTGTGAAAGGCTCGGCGGCTTCGTGCTATGCTGGTCTCCCCTGGGAGGAAGCTCCAAATAACCTGAGATCGTTGCTAAGACAGTTTTGTCTCCTGCACATTCAAATTCAACTTTGAAGTTGAGTGTTTTTCTAAGCTGGGCTTATTAAGGTGCAGTTGTTTGGATGATAAGCCAAATGTACAGGCAGTACCTAGAAGGCAGAAGCCACAGCAGCAACCTGGCCTTCTCCAGTGAGCCAGCAGAGACTGGGCTGCTGCGCTCCAAACCCATCCTTCAAGGTCAGTAGCTCACAGTGACAAAATGTGCTGGCTTTGCCATTGTTTGGCACCGTGTAGACCCAGTGACTTTATCCAAAACTGGCAGGAGATGTGGTCTTGGGAAGAGGTATATCATCAGCAGTGTTCATACCCGCAGGTAGGAGACTGTGGCTCCTGGGTACTCATACAGTCTCAGCAGCAACTCAAAAATGTCTGAGCTGTAGGGGTTAGATCAGACATCACTCTACCATAACTGACAACCAGACTAATGGACCGAGGCAGGAGCCTTGGGTCTGCCTACCTGGGTCGGCTTCCAGTGTGTTACCTGGCCTGGGGCAAGTAACAGCCTTTGGATTGCCTCAACTCCCTGAGTACCTGCCATCTTCCTAATAGACAGAAGTGTGATTGGTGCTTGGGATTATAAGAGAGTCCTCCGAAAGGACTTTTTGAGTTGCAAAGACTGGAAAGATGAAAAAAGACCAATTGCAGCCAAGGGGATGGAGAGGTTTCATGTAAAGTCGGCGGAGGAGAATGAAACGCTGCAGCACCTACTTGCAGAGTGAATGACCTTCAAAGCTTCGAACTGTTAAGATCTTGCACAGCTCATGAGCTGACCAAGTCCCTTTCAGTAGTCGGGCCCTACAGCCTGAGTGATGGAGAGGGAGATGGATACTTTTGTTAAGCTGTGAATGCGGTAGGTAAGCTCAGGTGCCCAGAACATAGGTTTTCTTATAGCGATCCTGGTGAGAAGACCCCGAGCCGTGGATGTGCAAGCCACCCCTGGGGGTGGGGTCGCTCGGGCACTGGGATTCCCGAGTCGGCAGAGGGTAGTGGAAAAGCAGAGAACAATTCTGGACATCCAGGAAATCTTTGTGGTTGATGTGTATTTTACTTAATGCAAGGCAGATACTAGGTAAGGACTGGAGCTTCTGGTAGAACTTCTGCCACCAAAACTGGGGCAAAGAAACCCCCAAAGCCCCAAACCTAATGGAGAACTGTTCTGGGGGTTGATTCTACCTTTGATATTTGGTAGCTGTCTTGAGGTGTAATTTGATAGAAATGTGTGTGTTGTATGAGACTGGAATATATGTTGTTAAAAGATACACATTATTCAAAAAAGAGATGTAAAAGTAAGCTAGATGCAAAAGAAAAGTATAAATAAAATCAGAGGCCAAATTACTTTAACAGTGTGGGTACTGCTGGGAATCCCCTTGAAGTGGTGCAGGGAGTGATTAAAATACGGATAGAGATCTCCTGTTAGAGAAATGCTGCTGAGAATTATGTTGGTACAGAAGATTGACCTTACATTGTCACTGTCATCCTCTTGCCAAGAATTACTGAACCAAAAAAGGTGATTAGTTGTAATCACCAGGATGTTGCAAGAACTAGTTTAAAAAGCAAACCTGAATTCAATTTTCAGCTTTCAATCCATTTAATTTAAATAGATGGATATACAGAACAAAGATCTGTATGTTTCTCAACTTTGGTAGAGCAAATTTGGACGAGCAGGGGAAGCTAGAGTCCCCTGGGGCTCCAATGACATGACAGAAGCAGAGGTGTTGTATTTTAAGTCAAAGGTGCTAAAATAATCTCAAACAGAAAGGGGGAAAATGAGTAACAAAGGTCCAGGTAAAAAAAAAAAAAAAAGTGTGTTTTGTTTAAGTCAGTCAAGCTGGGATGTGGAGAAGGAGGAAAAAGAATTATTACGCAGCTTGTGTTTCAAGGATATATAATGTAGATACTATATTTTCCATAGGAAAAATGTAAAAAGTAGTCACTGGTAGGCTTGATAGTCTGATTTCATTATGATGAAAGGTTTCAGAATAAATTAGAAGAATGGTCGAGTACAAAGAAGTAAACAGAAAACAGGAGAAAATGTAACAGCTTTTCTGGAAGTAATCACACCTGACTTACCCCTACTGTTGTTTAGTAAAAAATACTGTGTAGACAAAGGAAATACATCTCCCATCCATCTGGAATAGGTACTATTTTTAATCTTGGAAATTATTATCTAAACTAGAGGGTATGGTGACCAGCAACAGGTTCTATGGACAAGCAAGGGTCGAGAAGATGGTTTGTCTCAATGCTTTCAGCCTGAACGGAGACCATTAATAATGTTTTTAGTAATGACCTTGGTATAAAAAGTAGGAATATTTGCAGTGATGTTTGCAGATGACAGCATTAGGAAGCACTGTCAGTGCCATGGAAGATTATATATCCTACAGCAACAACCAGATGACCTTGATGGCTGGAGTTAGAGAGATGAGATTAGTGTAAATCCCCCTTAGGGGGCAGTAACAGAATTTCAGCTGTTTCCATGGGTATTTTAGTTGAAATGACTGAAGAGGAGATAAGAAAAGATATTTGAGAATCATCTGTTCAACAACTTGGAGCCGCTACTATGAGAAAAGAGGGGAAAAAATCTTTCTATTTTTGACTAATTTGCTAATTAATCTGGTTTTAGTAGAAAGACGGATGTGCGGGAGGGTGAGGCTGAGGCGCTGGTGGGACTTCCTTTTGATGAATACACGTTTTTCCCCCACTGTGGTCACCAGCAATCAGGAGAACTGGTTTGAAAAGGTCAGCCATACAGAAGAATTACTGGGATGGTCAGAGAAATTGAGAAATCTTGCAAAGTGGGAGTGTAGCAAGACCAAGGTTGAGAAGGAATGTAATCGCAGCCTACACAGATATCATGACAGTAGACAGCATGAAGGAAAATGAGCTATTTTAATTGCATTGACACAAAACTAATGGGTATAAGCTAGCCAAGAGTAAACTTAGGCTAGAAATTGGAAGAGGGCCTTTGTCAGTGGAATATGGCTCTGGAGCAGTTTTCCTGTAAGAGCAGCGTGAAGGTCTGGGGGATTGCTTGAAGACAGGGCACTGGCTCCTTTTACGGTTTGTAGGACCAGGGGATGGGACTCCCTGGTGTCCCGCTCTGTGTTCTGGCAAAAAAAGCAGCTGTTGGTGCCTCTGTCAAAGTACATTTAAGATAGGGCAAAACACTGCCCAGCAGAGAGAGGAGTGAGGACAAAAGCGTGAGAAATGGCCCTGCAGACCCCAAGGTGAGAGGAAGAGGAGGAGGAGGAGGTGCTTCAGGTGCCAGAGCAGATTCCCCTGCAGCCTGTGGAGAGGACCACACCAGAGCAGAAATCCACACTGCAGCCCGTGGAGGACCACATGGTGGAGCAAGTGGCCCTGAAGGAACTGCAGCTTGTGGAGAGCCCACGCTGGAGCAAGTTTATCCCGAGGGACTGCAGCCATGGGAAGGACCCACGCTGCAGCACGAGGAGGAGGGAGCGGCAGAGAGGAGCTGCTATGGACTGACCACAGCCCCCCCCACCGCTTGGAGCAGGGAGGAGGTAGAGGGGTCAGGAATGAAGGAGCGAAGCTGAGCCTGAAGAAGGGGGTGGGGGGAAGGTGGTTTCGGTTTTGTCTTTGTTTCTCACCATTCAGCTCTATTTTAATTGCTAATAAATTAAATTCTTTTTCCCCAAATCTCTTTTGCATGTGACAATTAGTGGTGAGTGACCTCCTTGACTTTATCTCACCCCACAAGCTTTTCATCTTATCCCCCCCACCATCCCAGTCCTGTTGAGGAGGGGGAAAGAGTGGCTGGGTGGGCACCTGGCAGCTGGCCGAGGTCACCCCACCCCACCTGGGCACTTTTTCTTCTTACGCATGCAACAGTTTGGGCAGAAGGCAGCTTCCTCGGATGTAAGGAAGACCTATCAAAGGCCGTGAGGTACCACAGCACCAGAAAGCACAGCCTAAAGGGAATCGGCCATCGTGGTACAGCTGGAGCTCTTATAGTCTGGGAAAACATGCTCCCTGGAGTGAAGCAATTGCTTTTTTTCTTTTACCTTGATTCTTCCAAGTCTAATTCATGTTAAAGCAACACCTTTTGCAGGAATCGGGCCCATAATTCTTGGAAAGTTTCTAAAGGCAGTGGAGGAACATCCTGTTTGCTGAGGGAAGGTGCTGCAGTGGCACCGTGTGTGGAGGAAGCCTGTGGTCAGCAGAAAGGTCCTAAATTTCCTCACGAGAGAAATTGCCTCCCGTCCTTCAGAGGCAGCTGGAGCTCTGGCTTTTCAAACAGGGATGGTCTGGCTGTGTGACAGCAAGAAATGCAAAATCGTTCTGGTTGCATTTCACTTGGGAACAGGTAAAACTTAAAGGGAACCGAATCTGTTGACGTAAAAATGTAATGCTATATGAGTTGTCTTCACCTGTGCATCTGCTGCTCCTGAGCTGGTGTAATGGAGAATGTACAACCCCTATGGCACGACTGCACTATTACTGCCTCAGACTTGTCTAAGTGGATATTCACAGCATTCCCTCTAGGATGAGCCAGCACCAAAGATAATGCTACGTTGTGATAAATTACCTGGTAAAAGTATTTAAAGTGAAACCAAGTGGAATTTCTTCCATGCATACTGAAACAAGGTATTGTGGTATTTGTGTAGTCGATTAGACATATGGTGTCTCATTCCATCTAGCAAGTGGGAGGCATGCCTTCGTGAACTGTTCTGTCGGCCACTAGATGCCAAATGTTTACTAAATGCTACTAATTCAATTTTACCAGCTGTTATAGGAAATCAGAATCTCAGCTCACATAGCAGAAATAGGAGCTTTTTGAAAAGAAAAAAATCTGTAGCCTATGCGGTTACCTAAGTACCTTGCTTCCTTTAAAATCAGTAGGATCTTTGTGCTTCAGGGTCTTTTTAGGTCTAAGTTCCTAATACACTTCTGTACCTTTAGAAAGGATTGCCTCTCTGAAAAATCTTCTGTTGATTTATCAGTTTGCTTTGCTTCCCACAGCGCTCAGAGTTGGGAGAGAGAGTGAGAGCGGCTCTCAGTGTGCTGAGCTATTAGGGACTTGAGACATCTTGGATGCAAATGCACTTTTGCTCAGTAGAATAGTGATGAGTTTGCAGAAAAGACCAGGAAATACCTCCCATGCATACAGATGGCATAACTATTATCAGCTAACTATTATCAGCTTTCTTTCCTTTTTAAGTTTTTTTGCACAGATTTTTGCAAATCATCATGAAGACCCCTCTGTCCTCAGAGGTTTAAATAAAGAGCTGAGAAGTCATCGTTACATCTGACTCTTGTTTCAACGCTAAGTAAAAGGGAAGAATTGTTGCCCATTCCTGCTGTTACAGAGCTGTACAGGAAGATTTTGAAACGAGTGGGAACTCTTGAAACCGGACCAGACAATTTGGTGATGGATGCTCTGTGTGGTTTGTCAACAATTTTCCAATATGCAATATTTACCTAAAGTTCCTTTGCAACACAGGAAAATCAGAATAATTAACAACCAGCTCCCATTTGGTCAGAATGGAGCGAGATGCAAGGTTTTCAGAAATCTCCAGTAGCGTGGGGCCAACTACCTGGCTCCAGCTGGCCAAAGCACTTTGAAAAAATGATAGTCAGTTTGAGATTTTACTTTATGAAGTAGAAGTAAAAACTAGGCTCAAACCCAACCAAACAACTACGCCCCCCCACCGTCTCACAACCAAAACTCATCCATCCCACCCTGCCAAAACAAACAAAAATCCCCCAAACACAACTATGTTAAATTTTGCCTTCTGGCCTCAAAAGTGGAGCGAGCAGCTCTAAGCAGCATCTGTAGAGGTGTTTTGTCTCTTACGCAGATGACTTTAAGGATGTTGAGGGGGGGTACCTCAGGGGTGTGCACCCGAGGGGATGTGCTATAAACCGATGCCAGTATTTGTTAGGGACAGGCTGGTGCCTGCCCGCACGGTGGGACCAGAAGGATTTCGTGAAAAGCTGGAGCTGACACCGGTGACAAATACACCAGCATTTAGTAGGAGCAAGGATGGCATATAAATATTTACACTGTGGTACAAGTTTCACAGCCAGAGACTTTTTCCTTGCAATTGCATGGTAGTATGTTCTTCAAAGACCACGTTTAGCCCCTTTTAAAAAGAGGCGGACTGGACAAAAAGGTAAGTATTAGGTAAACAGAGCTCCAGTCCTATATTGCAAACATCTGCACAGTAGTTCCTAGGAGTATGGATGATCAGAGTATAATTAATTTTGCATAATGGAGACAAGAGTAAAATACCATGTTTGTCCTTTATTTCACCACTGCAAAGACTTTGTAATCAAGAGCATTTCCTAGTGTGGAAACAGGGGTCGTAAAGGAAGAGGAGATTAAAAGCAAGCATATCCTATGTAATGGCTTTCACAATGCATCTGACCTTGATTACAAATAACCTTGGGAGCACTGGCTTTCAGGGAAAAACAGGAGCTGTTTTGATTAAAATGATCAGAATGCAGATGTGTGTATCCTGATACCCAGGACTATTTCAGAGCGTTTTATAGGTAGAGGTGAATGAATGCATTTAAGCAGGGAAGAAAAAAAGAACAAACTCATTAAACTCAGCCCAAATCTCAAATCAAATGTATTTTTACATTAAAGCTTAACCTGTAATGGTTATTAATGTAATACATCACCAGCTGTCCAGCAGAGACAAATGGCTGGTAATTATTTAATAGCATTCAGTATTTATCATGCTTTATACTAGATGAAGTTGGGTGAGCAAAACCCAAAATGTCTGGCCTTGGAAGAGGACCAGGAAGGGTGGTGGTAGGGCAGCAGCTCCTCTCTATTCCAGAGCAAAGCATCCTCCCTGCTCTGACACCTCGGAGTTGTGTGGATCAGACTGACTCACCTGTGAGCAAACATGAAAATGTACAGAATTATGGGACTACGGCAAGAGTGCACTTCTAAAACAGCATGGTGACTGAGGGATGGAGGGATTTGGTTATGTTAATTTGAATTAATGATAATCAAGGTCCTGCAGTTGTCCGGAGATCACAACTGGAGCACTGGGGAAAGGCCACTGCTGGCCCCTTCTGTTGAGCAAAGCAGGAGGCTATTTAGGAAAGAATGTGGGAACACGGTTCCATGCAAAACGTTTGGAGGAAGCAGAAGACACATAAACTGCCAGAAGAAAAAGCTGGTGAGGAGAGAGGCGCTAATAGGCAAGAAAGAAGGATGCCCTGGTGGCAGTTTTGAGAAGCGGGACAGGAAGAGAAACTGGAGAGTATGAACTGAATTGCTCTCATTTTCAGCAAGGTGAAAGAGATTCTGCATAGATGTGAACACGACACCTAGTCAGTATTTTGATCAGCTGCATTTACTGTCTCTCTCAGCAGTAGGTGCTTAATGAACACCCAGAATGTGGATGGCCCTGCCCTCTGCCGAGCAGCTGCTGCTTAGGCTTGACGCAAGGGTCGGTTTCCTTCGAGCAGCACCAAGACACGTGCTCTCTGTCTTTACTCCTTTCTTCCTTTGACCTTATGTCAACTGTTTAGGCACGATTTTGCTTCTTGGGTTGTTAGTCAAGGTCAAATGATTACCAGGTCAGCTGGCAATCATGCTGCCTCTCTTCTTCGTCTGTACAGAAACCTGGTGCTGGACTTCAACTGCATATACCGATGTT
The DNA here is from genome assembly GCA_035590195.1 of Aviceda cuculoides. Taxonomy (NCBI): domain Eukaryota; kingdom Metazoa; phylum Chordata; class Aves; order Accipitriformes; family Accipitridae; genus Aviceda; species Aviceda cuculoides. Next base: position 4,406,466 of record JAVJGG010000017.1, read on the forward strand.
GTTCTGCTGGTAGCACCTTCTGGAGTAGGCTACCTGCTAATGGTTTGCTTACCGAAAGCTCTTCTGCATCTTGTAACTCTTGTCTCCAGTCTTGACAGCTCTTGCCGACTAGAATAATTTAAAATATCTATAGGTTGACGTTCAGAGTAGCATGAATAGCATCCCAATACTGATGTTGAAACAAGTGCCACAACTCTTGGCGGTCAAGTTAACCCTTGATACCTTTCAGACAGAGCAGTTTGGCGCGCTGTGGGCTGGGGGGGAACACCTCTCTCCCGGCACCTGGCCTCTGTCCTGGGCAATGGGAGCTCCTGGGGGAAAATTGAAATACAGTGGAGTATGGGGCAACGGGAGAGGAAGGAAAATGGTTGCTGGTCTTTCTCCTCTCCTTGGTCCCACTGACCTTCCCGGGCCCATTCTCAGCACCATGCTCTGCTAGAGCAGCCCTGGGGCTGTGAGGATCGCCAGCGGCTGGGAGCGAGTTTTCTTTCTCTCCCCACTGTGCTGCTCCTGCATCAAAATACTGTCCCTTCAGATGCACTCACTGCCGTGGTCTGGCAAGTGCCCGGGAACCCTCCCCTGGGGAACACCGTGTCCACTGCCTGAACACCAGGTGCCAGTGAGGTCCTTTGACAGCATTTCCTTGCTATTTAATTTTAGCTGATATTTTTCAGTTATTTTGTTGAAAATGTCATGGAGGTTTTCCCTATGGAAAAAAATGCATGTCTCCATTTCTGTTGAAGTGATCTATGGAGAAACACAACACAGAAATACTCTCCTACAAGCAGTACTAAAACATAAACTGAAAGAGGACATACTGTCTTAGGTGCCCAGGAGCCTGCTTGATGTTTGCCATACCAAAGCAGTCACCTGTGAAGCAGCCTTGTCTCATCAGCTGCTGAAAGATCAATTTGCTTCAGTGCAGCAACTTTCTCTCAAAATAATAATAACAACAAATATATTTGATGATTGGACCAGAAGTGTGCTTGAGTTGCAGAACTGTAATAACTTTGCTGGCTGCTGAGATGCGAGCTCCTCCTGAGGGAGAAGTTATATGTTAATCTCTCATCGTATAATGTGAAGAAAACAGGTTATAAGGAGACTGAACACATTCTAAAAATAATGTAATCATCTGGTGGGGAAATGAAGAGGTCTGCAAGATGCAAACTTAGAGGACACTCTGGCTTGACTCTTTTGTCCTTTGAAACTGAAGATCCCAGATCAAATACTACCTGGGCCTTTAGCAGCATAAGAACTGAAGGAGTACAGGCAGCATCCCATGTATAACTTCTAACTGAGTGGGGTTGGACACCCACCCCACTAATGTTCAGTGAGGGTGACCTTTTTCCCTGATTCCACTGGCCTTTTAGGCAACTTGAGATATTTCAAAGTGTTTTGTCTGCTCTTAAGATGGCTGATTGTCCTCACTTTTTGAGGATGCCTATTGGCAAAGCATGTGTTTCCAGGTCCTCTGTCTACCAGAGAGCATTGACATTCAGGGAGCTGCAGAGTAAAGGGGGGGACACCTCATCGTTCTCCTCAGCTGCCTGGAGGGTCATACAGAGGAGGAAGAGTGGGCTCTTCTTTGAGGGGCACAGCAGAATATCAAGAGCCACAACGAAAGGCCAAAGGCACAAGTTGCAGCAAGGGAGATTCATATTAAGTATAAGGAAAAGTCCTTCATGGCGAGAGAGGTCAAAGACTGGCATGGACTTCCCAGAGAGGCTGTGGGATCTCCATCCTTGGAGATGTTCAAATTTCAACTGGGCCCTGAGCAGCCTGCTGCAACTTTGAAGTTAGCCTTGTTTTGAGGTGGGCGATCTCCAGAGGGCTCCTCTAACCCAAATTATTCTGTGACTGTGGCAGGGCAGACAGCAAGAGGAGACAGACATCTGAGACCTTGTTTACCGGGGGAAGCAACTGCAATAGCTTCACTCCTCCAAAAAAGTGGAGTGAAGTACCTTGGACTCAGCCCAAGCCAAGGATGCCTGCACAGGGGTTGCTGCAGTGGAAAGCCGGTGACAAGTTTGTAGCATATGAACTTCTTTGCATAGATGAACTCTTAAGAGTGATTAAGAGAAGGATGTAAATGTCACCCTAAAGCAAACAGTTTGAAACCTGAACTTTTAAAAAAGAGCTTTGCAATAATAGGACAAATTGCACAACCTTGTCCTCATCCTCCTGCCCCACCACCCCAACTGAGCAGCACTGAAACACAAAGGCTGGCACCAAAAGGTTCCTGCTTTTCTTTTCTCTGGAGTTAATGCTTCGTGGGCTGTCCTGCTCCAGGACCACCAACTCTTCTCCAGAGCTAGGCCTTCTCTTCCTGAATGTTTCAGCAGAATGTTCAGTCCAGGAGGGCTAAATCACAATTTTCAAACTAGCTGAAACTTAGCTTGATTTTTACTAGCCTAAGTGGGTGTCCTGTAGTTTTGGGGTTTTCTACCCTGGATCTTCCCCACTGGACACAGCATAACTTTTACCTTTTCTCTGGAACTCAGGAAAGGTAGGCTATCAAGAAAATATGATGGTCATAGCTCATGCTTTGCGCCCATCTGTTTTGAGTGGTTTGTTTATGTCAGGTTCCGCCACTCAGAATTCCACATTTCTTGCACAGTCATTGCTAAATTAACTTGGTTTTCTTCTGTCTTATTAAACAGCAAGTAAACAAATAATTAAAACTCAACTTCCGGGACAAGCAGACCCATATTCATTTTGAGATATGTTCCATATTTTTTAATATCTATTGTTAGAAAAATTCACCCCCACTTCCTAAATCCTTTACTCTTCGTCCTGTCTCCGTTCAGCTACTTTAACATTTTACCAAAGTTTCAGGTTGTGCTTAGTCCATTTGCTCCTTTGATCCTTTTTTCTGCACTCTACTTCCTACAAGTTAGGAAACACTTCCCCATTCAAAGCCACTTTGCCTCCCAAGGACCACATCAAAGCTCATCTATGCTATTATGCATAGAAGAAAAAAAGTGACAATGGCCTGGTTTGTAACCAGTGCTACTGAACTACCCTATTAGTAATGGTTTGCTGCTTCCTTGTACCTGTCTTCTGCAAGGATTCAGTCAAATAGGGAACTGAGCTTTAAATAAAGGCAAGTTATAAAGATGGAATAGAAAACAAAGCTGGAAGAGAAATGTCTTGCACACTTGGGGATAAGGAGACAAAATATTACTGAGCTCTTGCAGGTGATGTTTTTGGAATTTGTTTCACCAAGGGAACAGCCTGTTATCTCCTGTCGAGGGAAATAAGGGCATTTATCAAGGATACATTGGTCTGCTTCATCCGTGCTCTGCTGGATCCCAGCGTGGAGATGCTGCCGCCGCCCTCGGTGCCGGAGTCGTGGCTGACGGGGCCTACTATTCCTTCTGTTACTGATTACACGGTGTGCCAAACCGTGCATGTCATCTACTACTCTCAAAGGGGCACGCCTTTCAACGCCCTGGCTGTCAACGCTTGCTGTCTCCGAGCTTCAAGCGGTGCGGAAGGCAGCTTTGTTCCTGCCCCAGGACACTTTGTCCTCCTGCTCTGTCAGGGCCCCGCGGGAACATTGCTGACTCCTTCCTGTAATTGCCTACAAGTGGCAAAGCCAAAGACTCCCAAGAGCACAGAGGCTGAATCATGCTTGGTGGGGTTTTGCCTTTTTTTTTTTTTTTTTCAATATTTATTCTCATTCTGTTCACAGACTGTAAAACCCACAAATCTCTATTGGTTTAATGCTGTTAGGAAAGTGAAAGAACATGAAGGACGACAAAGAAAACAACACGGACAGGGCAGCGGGCAGGTTGGGTGCGGTGCATTCTCACCCATGAGCGCGGGGATTAAAGTGACTCAACACTGAGGCACGGGGAGCCTCTCCAACATTTCCAGCTAGCAAGTTCATTTATTGTAGTGAAATGACTCAGTGACCTTAAGAAGCAGCCAGAGGCTTTCTCTGGAGACTGCTAGAGAGGCAGAGTAATCTAGTAGATGGGAAACTGCACTGAGTACATCTTTTCTTGGTCTTGTTAATGATCTCAGCACGCACAGCTCATTTCAGCTCTCTGAAGATAGTTGGCAAGTTGTTCTTGAGATTTTCAAATCATTTTAGAGTTGGTACTCAGTTACCACTGAAAAGTATAAAGCATATTTTAGCTGTGTGGTGTTTACTTTCCAGTGTAATTTTTGAGATCTTTCATAACATAGGTGTCCATTTCTTATTTATTAAGATCATGACAGAGCACTTTCCCCTAAAAAAAAATCAACCCTAAGGCAAAACTGTAAAAACATTGGGCATTTGGGCACGAACTGCATACAGCCTGGGGCAGAAAGAAGCAATTCAGCCAAGCAGTGGCTTTAGGTGACTGTCAAAGTTTGTTACTCCCAGCTTTTACAATGCTGGAACATTTTTAAAATTTCATGTAGCTGTGCTAAATGTGAAGGCACGGAAACAGGAGCTAGTAATACCCAGAACAAGCAGATAATGTCTGCCCCCAGTACGGCTTGAGCACCTTATAAATGTCCCTTTCAAACTTGTGCTTGGAAACAGCTGCTTCCAGTTCCCACCCGAGTGAAATGGGACTTTGCCGGTTGCACAGCTCAGGTGACATGGCGATTCCTGAAGTCATGCTGGAGCACCTGCAGCACTGTGGGGCCCTCCGTGCCATGTCCGTGGATACTGCTGATTTCTCAAGATCCTGAAAGTCAGGCCAGGTCTTCTGCTGTCTGTAGACTATGGCAAAGCTCTGGTTTGCATGCTAACAAAGAGCCGGTATCAAGGAAGAAAGGGAAGCAGGAACACTGAAGGTGGCAGCTGACTGCGCCACAGCATTTTAACTGGAGGTGCTTACCAGGCCTGTTTAGCCAAGGAAAGGTTCGAAGGTGGTTGGAAGTCATTTTACCTTGTGAACTTTCTCCGTAGGTTGTCAAAGACAGTGACAGAAAATGGACCAGAGCAGTGTGTAGTGACATATTGTGCATCCTGCACCTGCACAAAGCCCTTTCCCATCGTGTCCTCTGTTTTCCCTTCATGCTGCATAACAGGGTGGTATGATCTTAACTGTAGATGTTTATCCCAAATCCAGCCATTTATTTGATTATTTTCCCTAAGAAGATGTTTGTTCTGAACGAGATGACTGATTCAAAATTTTTTTTCCTTTTGAAGAATTTGCTGAATGCGAGTGAAAGAGGCAGATTTCCCTGAATGAATAACCACTTAAACTTCGCATTCCAAGTAGTTTAATGTTTCTGCTTTTTTTTTTCACTGTTATATGACTAATAGATATTGTAGTGGTTGCTGTAGTCATGGCTGAAAAGTCCCTTTGCACAAGTCATATACAAATAAGTGAGTTTTATGGCTTAAAAAAAAAAAAGCCCTGGTGAGCTCAGCTGTTGCCTGGCAGCAGCAGTCTCTACCTTTGGGGTGGTTACTCATTAAAGGCCTGATACCTAATCCCAATCATCACTTTCCACGTGCCCCTCTGAAAAGCTGCAGGACTAGGTCTTAATGTCAGTAGACAGTACTGCCCCTTTTCTTGACGTTGCTTTTCTCTTTTTCTGTACAAAAACTTCTAGGGAGTCATTTCAGTGATTCGACTGCCTTAAGGGACGATACATATGAGAAATCTTGGGTGCCCAAAATATGCACAGTAACAGCAAGATTAGAAGATGTCATCTTTACATGCAAGGTAATTTATAAGAGCATCTTTTGCTTATACCTATTTAAAACTTAGATATTTAAAGGATTTTACATTTTAAATGAGGAGGAGGAGGATCAGCAAAATGAAGTGAGCGAACAGCAGCTAAGAATGGATTCATCACTTGCAAAGCCATAGGACTTAGTGATGGCCAATCCATGTGGAAAGGAGAGAGGGCTCATGTGGTGAGGAGCGGGTAGTGGGAATTTGTGGCTGACCAGGGTGCAGGCAGCATGCTTTCAAAGAAGGCATGAAAACTGCTGCCAGTTAGAGGCACTAGGACACCACTATTTTAGCAGCCCTCCTGAAGATGTAATTCCTCATATAGAGCTTTCCAGATCAAATTGCTGCCTTTGCCAAGGTGAACTGGAGTTATGCACATATTGTGGAAGGAGTAGACAAGAACGTCCTGACTTTCTCTGTCCTTCTCATTTTGCAAGAACTTCTGCTTAGCAGCCTTGAAGTTATTCAGGAAGCGGGATGGTGCTAAAAGCGATTTTCACTGGTGTATCAACAACAATAAAAAAGGCATTTTTGCCACAAAATTAGACTAACCTCAAAGAAGCAACTAGCTAAAATGCAGCTAGAAGAAAGGTAATTGAGAAAGCAGCAATAAAACTATTTTGGTCTCAGTGCTTTGGAGCCAGCTGTACAGCACCACAGGTTCAGTTTCCATAAGGTTAAGATGCATAAATAACACCACACAGCCAGCTGGAGTTCCTGCTGTACACGGGCTGTGGGTGTTCCTGCAGGCTTCTGCCCAAACAAACACACAGGTTCCCTGTCCGCTGCCGCTCCGCGTTCGTTGTCTTCCCGCTCCCGGTGGCCCCGCAGAGCGGAACTGGTGTCATGGTCTGAGGTTTCAGGACAGTCAATGACAATGTGCGTTTGTTCAACGCACGCCACGTCGTACCTTCTGTCCTTGGTCTCTGCTTTTCCGTGCCAATGCTGATGGCAAGGTCCCTAGATCTGTGGGGCCAGGACTGTGCTAGACGGTGCCCTCGCTCGCTGCTGTCAGAGCTACAAGTCTGGAGGCTTTAGTTCAGTAACAGCTTGTGCAGTAAAAGCTGTTGGGATTCATCTTTGTGAAGGACAAATGGACAAGTGAAATGCAGAGAAAACAAAAAGTCAGGCTTGTCCTTCTGTGCTGATAGGAGCACAAGGTGTAAGGAAACCCAGTGATACTTACTGAACTCCCACTGCAGTTTGTGCTGCAGCGTGATAGCAGATAGGCAGGCAGTCACTGGAGCGTGTCATCAGATTACCAGAAAATTGCTGCACCGTGTTATTAGATATGCTGAAAAGTGTACTGTATTTGGTTTCAAACGCAGGGTCCATCTTCTGAAAGGGCAGTGGTTTGTTCGGAGCAGACTCAGAACAACCTGCAATACCACACCACTCATGTGGACAGACTTCTATAACACGCCCGGTCTGACATCCATGGAACTGAGCGGAAAGGCAGAAAGAAATTCTCCGTGTCACAATGTAGTGCAAGACAGAAAAATTACAGCCAGCAGAGCTAAGTAAACTTGGGAGAGCAACCTGGTAATCCAGGTGTACAGCTTCCAGTGCCTAACCAACCTCATTGCTTTATAGAGACATACCCAGCTTTCAGTGAACTTGGGGTTCAAGTTGCATGAGTGCTTGACGAGGTATTCAATCATTCCGCAAACATGACTCAATCAAGGCAAAATAGAGGAGGTGAGCCTGAGAGCTAAAGAACAAACCAGGCATGCTGGGCTACTAGTTTTGCTGCCTATTATTCTACAAGGAAAACCAATTTGGAAAAGCTGTAGGCATTGTAGACACTGTATTGTGCACTCTCCAGTTAGCTGGGGGATAGGTGAGTGTGAGTGGAGAAAGAAAGCAGGGCAAGGGACGTGACCCGGAGAACGATGCTGCTGTCATCACTTTTGGGAAATTCATCTGTTAGCGTGTGAGGACTTTAGCTGCAGTAGAGTCCATTGGATTTTTAGAGAACAAGGTGTCGTCTTGTGCAACTGGATTATTTTATCCGAGTTACAGGTGTCCTAGTACGTATCCATGTTGCCAGTGAAACAAGGTCTGCAGAGTGGTTACTACAGCTAGGACCAGGAAAGGCCAGGAGAAAACAGAGGGAGGGTGCACAGGCCTTTTGTGGAGGAAAGCAAATCTATGGGTGTCCTCCTGCCCATGGGGATGTTGCGGGTATCAGACACCAGCTCAGAAGCCTGAGAATCTCAGTTGTGCACCCTGCTCCTATATGAGATATGATAGCAAGGATAGGCAAAACTCGTAAGAAGATAGATTTTTTCAAGTCAGTCTTGAGAGAGAGAAGCTTAGAAATTCACTAATGTGATAGATGGACATCGAATGAGAGAAGAGCATGTTGGTCATAATTTTGACAAAAAAAGAGGCAATAATTACCACCTCATCAGTACAAGCAGGGACTGCCCGTGCAGGTGGACATATCTGTCTGGGTTTGGCTTTTTTCCAGTTTCCATAAGGCAGAAGTGCAGCTGGTCTTCACCGAGTTTTGCTGGGGACCTACAGAAAGACATGCTGGGGACTGCTATGAAAGCTGAAGAGAAAATGTTTCAGTAGAGGATAATGGAGCAGCTTTTTGTGGGTTGGCTCAGATGAGGCCAATGGCATGGAGGGAGCTGAGGGACTGTCGCAAAATGGAGTGGTTTGGACTACTTAAAGAATCACTGTCAAAGGTATTGGCAAAAGTTATTTAATAGGAATTTATAAAAGTGCAACTTCACAGAATCTGATGGCAAGGTTCACTCTATTACTTAATACATGGATGAAATATACAAAGGTAAATTAAGTTAGAATCAAACAAAGTATTTCTACAGAGACTGAAGATTCAAAAGGGTAAGAGAGAAACATACAAAGGAAAATTGACTTAGAATTGATTTCTTGTGATTCGCACAGAGATCGGGAATATAAAAAGGTAAGGGAGACCCTCCCATTGGATCATGAGGTTCAGAGAAGACCCCCTTGCTTTCTAAACTCCTGTCAGAGCTTAGGTGCAGCTGGATCCACTCCTAGTCCCAGATTTGGTCAATGGTTTATGTCTAAAAGGATTATAATAACAGCCTGAGATTTATACACAATTGAATAGAATTTACTAGAATCACGACAGTGACTTAGGCAAAGATTTGAAAAGCAATATGTGTAATATACTTGCTATAGGATATTCAGGTTAGTTCACACATGTGTGCACACAGACACTAAGCGATACCTATAAGCAAACAGAAGAGCTATACTTGTCAAAAATTCCCCTTGAGTTCAGTGAAAATATTCAAGTCAAATGCTTCAGTGTTTTTCTCAACAGGCAAAGGGTTGAGCCTCAAGGAGCAAAAAGTGTCAGCCCAGGTCCGTCACTGGCTTTTGGTGACTGACCTCTGATTTTTGCAAACTCTGGAGTTCGCAAGCTCTGAGGCGTCCCACTCAGAGGGATATGCTGGTTGCAGCCTGCTGCGGTCCAGGAGAGCTCAAAGGGTCTCACTTAGTACCGCTGTTTATAGATTCGCGAGATGATTGGCTTCAGTCACCAGCAAATTACTGGAATTCCAGTAGCACTGGTACCATTTCACATGAGTTACAATTCAGATAAGGAAGACTCCAAGGCTGTCAGAAAATGACTTAAGATTCAGATACGGATGCTCCACGGCTGTCAGGTGAGGACTGAGAGATGTCCCAAGGTTGTCAGCAAATTACTATTCCTAATCCCACCCCCAGCTTCTGCCAGGCAACAGGAGTCCTTGGTACAGTCAAGGCAGCTCCCTGCCTTATCCATGCCAGAGTTCCTGGTACGATCAAGGGACGCTTAACCGCCCAACTCATTACACTTACGCTGAGGCCTAGCGAGACTCCCTGAGTTCATGGAGCATCCCGGGGAGGGGAGGGGTGGGGAATGCAAGACCACAGGGATTGCAAGGAGTGACAGAAACCATCTCTGGAGGCCACACCAGACTGCCAAGCCTACGCTTATAGCTGGGATTCCTCTCTCCTAAGAGCAACAGGAATAGGACGTGGAATCAGATAGATAATCAAGTGTAAGCTGGTGCTCCCAAAACTGAATAAGACCTGCACCTCTGTCACTGTTATAATTTCCCCCAATCCCTTGGATACTGAGCCCAGCCAAATTGGAAGAGTAGCTATGCTTTCTCATGACCAAAGCAATCTATGCCCTGTTGCAAAGCAAGCGATGGGAATGAAACTCAGTTTCTCCCACAAGGTGCTCCTTTCAGTCACCCAGGCTATGGAAAAGCTCCTCTCATTCATGAATGTATAGCAGACCAAATCAGTTAAAGCTTTATAATTCTACCTGAACACTTGAATCTGTGAGGGGGTGTAGTCTGTAGAAAGGGGAACACAGTGTGCATATAGGGTCACCACAGCAGCTGAAACAGTGGCTCTTCTGAAGTTAGGGCATGATTAACTGATAGGAATTTGTTTGGGGATTACCTGCAGCTGAGGATGGATTCAGTAGATATGATACTCCACCTGACCCTGGAAAAAAACAGAGAGTGCTGTCAGAGATACCAGAAATTAATCAGTTCCTACAACACAAAATTTAGAATGCATATTGCGACAATGGAGAGGGAACAAGGAAAACAATAATCATAGCAACATACCAAATTCCTGTTCTGAAGCAGACAGACATGAAAGACAACTCATTTAGCAATTAGACATTCTTTAAATCACAAAAGGGAAAATTACAGAATTGCAAAGAAGAGAAAAGCACCACATTCAATAAGCAAGTGTCAATCCATGAGATGAGATTTTGCATGCATGTGATGTTCATGCCAGGCAGAACAACAAAATTAAATATATTTGCACCAGATGCAAAGGCAAGATGAGAAATTGAATGTCAGATCAAAAGATGACATGAATGAATGCACTAGGCTTTGAAAACTTGCAAAATAAGAAAGTGGAACGGCCATAAACTAAAGTAATTTTTATATTACATTATAATACTGACACTAAGATATTGTAATTTTTACACATAAGACCCACAAAAAGCATTCCAACTAAGATTTTAGGTAATCCATAGAAGCTGCTGATTTCAGCTAAAGCATGTGAATTTATGATCTTAGTGAAAAAAGACCCAAAAAACAGGAAAGATAGTTTATACAGTCAGCAAGAAGCACAAGTTAAACCAAAATTTTATCCAGACCTGAGCCCACCACAGCATCCCAATATTAATACTGTTATGATATTACCATGGTTTTATGTCTGTGGAATAGCTACCATGAATTTTACCCCAGGAAGTAAATAGGATATCTAGAACATCATAGTTTGCAGAGTGTCTGCTATGTTAAGAGAAAAAATTAAAGAGATCAATAAAGTGGATAGAAAGCTCAACTTCACTGCCAAAGCATTCAAGCTCACAGCTTTAATAGAGAGCTAGCAAGAAATAAAGTGAAACATCTATTTGCATATATGCAAGCAACCCAAATGATTAAAAAGAGCTCAGGCCCCCAACCTTTCAGTTGGAACTATGTTCTTCACATGGCAGAAGATATATTCTTAGCATTTGATGCTAAAACACTGCCCTGGGAGAAAAAAAAAAAAAAAGAAAAGTCTTAATAGATTATTCATACTATTCTGTTCAATAGTAAGTCATACAACAACCAGGCTATCAGCTGAGAACACTGCTTGGGAGCTAATCCACAAGTGGATGGGTATCAGTTTCCTCAAGAAGAAGGACTGAGTAGCCTGGCAGAGATATTTACTATATGTGATACGAGCATGTGGACATGAAGCTCATGTGGCAGAGCCTCTGGCAAAACATGCCCACAACTGCTTCTCTCTGCTGGAAACACCCAGGAAAGTAAATAGGAAATGAAAAAGGAAAATATTGCAGCTGACTGAGGTATCATTCAATTGGCACAGAGGAAAAACTGAGATGATTGCAAACTGTTGAGTTAGAGCAGTTCAAGAAATGACCACCCCATCAGCAGGATTTTACCAGCCCCCGAGGAAGGTGCTGCGATGGTCTGTGTGTGCACCTCTGCTCTGTGCAATGCAGCCAGACCACACACAGACCTCCCAGGCGGACTGACACGGCCACCCTGAGAGCCTGTACGGAGCAGTGACCTAACCCCGTGGGGGCAAAAGTAATGCAAACTACATATTTGTGGTCTGACAAAAAGAGTCCAAGACATTCACCAGTGTTTGAGCTCTGAGGTGAATTCCAGGCTAATCTGCCTGGTTTATAACCTATGATGTAGACGTGTCTGTCTTATATGATGTGACCATCAGAGAACCTTGCAGAGTATCTCATTTCAGGCAGCACTTCTAGAAAGAGGATGTCTGGACAAGGGTAGGAAATCAAACTTTTAAATAAATAAAAATTAAGCATTCAATGAATGTGACTGAAGCAGCAAAGCTGCTACACCACCTACAACTGACTTCTTATCCACAGCAGAATTCAGAAATATGGCAACTGAACAAAAATACGAGATCATCAGCTGGTTCTAATATCAAGGGCATTAACAAGACCAGTTTCAAGAGCAGTATTGAAGAGAAACGAAGGACAAAAAAACTAACCAAGGATTTAAAAATACTTCCATCTCAAAATGCATCCATCTTCCTTTCAAAGAGCTGGACCACAGGGGAGAAGCTTTCACTTTTGGATACTGGGCAGTGAAGGCGGTGTAAGCATTTCAAATGATGTTGAATATAGAGGCAGCCAACTTGAAGATATGTCAGGGCCATCTGGGAACAAATGCTTGTCTCCAGAAAATGAGCAGCATCTCCAGTGCGCTTTCGTGCTGGCCAAAACTGTCTTCTCATTACAAATGACATGTCTATTTGTAGTGAGTTTATGCTCCGCGTCTGGGAGTTTAATCATAGAATAGAATCATAGAATCATTTAGGTTGGAGAAGACCTTCAAGATCATCAAGTCCAACCATCAACCATGCCCACTAAACCGTGTCCTTGTCTAATCATATTACTTCATCCTGCTGCCACAGTTGACCAAATAGCAAGGCTGAACTGGAAGATAAAATTGTTATTTTTAAGTCTATAGAATGTATTCGATAAAAGAAAAAAAATTGTCAGGCCAATCCAGAGAACTATTCCACAAGGAGTACCAGTAGCACCTTGGTATAACAGAGTTGTCATCCAAACATACATGTTCCTTGGTTCCTGTGGTGCAGCACCATGAGACTCTGCAGTAAGAAAAGGGGGACCAAAGAGGGACAAGAGGCATCCAAAGGCCAACGCCTGCAGTGGAGGAGAGGCAGGAGGGCTCCCATCAGCAGGGAGAACCTTTCGGTGTCAGGGGAAGTCAAGCACTTGAAGGCAAGGCACGAAGGCGGCCACGAAGACGGTGAAACACATGCTGCTGGCAGGACGGGTAACTCAGCTGATGCAAAGGGCCACTGGCTGCACCCGAGATCAGTTAGAGGTTGCCATTGCTGGAGGGTGACACCAAGAGAAGAAGTAAGACTGATGGGAGCACTGACAGAGGCACCTTCTTCGTGTGGTGGTAAAACAAGACAAGAAAGCAGCCCGAGGCGGCGACCGCTCCGTGACAGCCTGCACCCTCGCGTTCCTGCCGCCACTCCCGTCCTCCGGCAGAGCCTGGCAGGCAAAGGCAGCCGTGGGCAACCTCTGCGGAGACGGCTGCTTTCCCCGGGCGCTGCTCGGCAGGGTTGCACAGCCCTCTCCGGAGCAGGAGCCTGAAAGCAAGAAGCTTTTTAGGGCTCCAGGGCTTTTTCCAGTCCTTGATCTCTTGTTGTAGATGGCTGCTGAAGAACTGACAGCTGTCTGTGGTTATGGTCTGCAAGACTGTGGTTCCAAATCAGAGCTTGCAGATTGTATTGAATTAATTTAACCTGTAGGCTCATGTAAATTGGCAATATCCATAATCCTCTTAAAAAATTCATAGCACTTTTCGTAAGTGGTCAGCACCAAGTACTTCTAAGGAAAATGTAAGTAACCTTTCTAATCCTTGCTAGTTAAAAATTTCCATAAGTCATAAAATATGAGGCTTAGTATCTCTTTCTAAATGCACTATATTTCAGATGTTACACAGCTATAAGTATGAAATAGCAGATCTTGAAATATTATTTCTTTCCTATGTTTTTGATCTCTCTTTCAGTCTTGCCTAGTGATCAATCTTCATGACATACTACAGCAATACTAGTAGTAATGCTGTAGTACCAGACTCTAAGGGAACAAGTGGGGCAAGGCTTGTAGGGAGAGGAAATAGCTTTCATTAGACAAACTGATACTAATTATATAGTGAATGAAAAATGCATTTCTTTGCCTCACTTTTGAATTTGCCAGTTGTTTTCACTCTGGGCCCTCGGACGGTTAAATGAGAAGCACCCCCTGCTTCCTCTACATGCTTCTGTATTTTAGGTCATCTTTATAGTGCCTTTGTTTATATGTCTTTTTTCTAGAGTGAATAATCCCAGCTTTTATGGATTTCCTATGCCCTGAGCCCTTTCTCTTTCTGGGAAGGACTGGTCTTTTTGCACAGTATCGTGAGTTAAAAATCAATGATGGTCTGTGAATTGGTAATACCACAGTTTATTTTATGGCTCTTCACTGCAGTGTTTTTCTGTTCCAACAGCCTGGTCACTTTTTGTCTGACACCTTGTGTTTGTGGAACTGCCCATATGGATCCCTCAGTCACTTCCATGAGTTGACTGAGAGCAGTTCTGTAAGATAAATAAACACTTCAAATATTACCCTTCTAGACATGAATTATTTTGTCAGGGTGAAATATAAGTAAATTCTTCAAAAGGATTAATTCAGATACATTTTTGTAATCTGTGCATTCTTTTCTCCCTTTCTGTTTTCTGCACTTCCAGATCATCAACAGATACATTAAACATTGGACCAAGACCAGAACCTTTTTACACCCTGCTGTTTACCTTCTGTATCAATGAGCATTTACAAGGAATAAGAAAACAAAAATAAACCAAAGGGCAGGAGGACTAGATTACTTTCAGTGTTTTTTGAGCACAACGAATCACACCACATTCTAGTGCCAAACAGAGGTGCTACTTACATCATTCCTTCTTAATAAAATAATACCCATTTTTCTTACACATATTTTTCCAAATCAAAATAATTCAGTGTTAACATCTAAATTTTCACTTTTTTTTCTAATAGAAGTGGAACAGTTTGTTCTGGGGAGGGGAAGGGAAGGGAAGGAAGGGAAGGGAGGGGAGGAGAGGAGAGGAGAGGAGAGGAGCGGAGAGGCGAGGAGAGGAGAGGAGAGGAGAGGCGAGGAGAGGAGAGGAGCGGAGCGGAGCGGA
>JAVJGG010000017.1:4421522-4443408 GCA_035590195.1 Aviceda cuculoides
GGGAAGGAAGGGAAGGGAGGGGAGGAGAGGAGAGGAGAGGAGAGGAGAGGAGAGGAGAGGAGAGGAGAGGAGAGGAGAGGAGAGGAGAGAAAAAAGAAAGAAAAAATATTTTAGAACTTACAATTTATAAAGCTGCTACACTTTAGTAATAATTAAAGCTATACAAACAACAATTGGAAATTTAATATGCCACATCATCCTGTAATTATCGCTCAAAGTTTTTGCTACTATTGCAGCCTTTGCCTGCAAGTAGCTAAATATGTATGATTCTCTGTAACTTCATTTTTTGGTGTGTATTATTATGAAATTATCTGTGTCTTTCATTAAACTTTAAGGTAGTATTTAATAATTGGTTTTTCTCTATCAGTATAACATAAAAGAAGAAATATTCCATTTTCCCTAAGAAGAAGGAAATTAAAAATCAATTTCTAAGACATCTCATTTTGAAAAGTAATTTCAAAAGCAATGAGACTATCGTTTTGAATTACATAACAAAACATTCCGTGTTTTAGAGCACACAATAGTCAAAGGTCATTTGTTTAGTAAATTCCACTTAGTTTTCCAATGTAGCTCATATTTTGTTTGTCCTGACTTTACTACCTCCATCTTCATTGTAGTACAATATGAATATATATGAAGACCTGATGTTTCTTACAGCTGCTTGCATTTCTGAGCAGTGATGTTTTCTTCTTCTCTGGTCTAGTATCTTTGAACCTGTGATGGGTTAGTTGCCCTCCAAGAACCAGCCTCTGTTCAAATTCCTGAGCACAGTGGTGCTGACTGCCAGGCATCCTTCTGTGGGGTCTTTTTCCCGGGGGGATGCTCTGCCGTAGCCTTCTTTCTCCTCCCCCGCCCCAGCCTGAGCCACAGAGTGGGGCAGTGGGGCTCTGACTACACTGCCAGAGCATCATACGGCCAAACGTCTCAAGTGCTCTGCAAATATCCACAAACACTTGCTTTAGAGATGATAATATAACATGAGAAATTAAGATCACAGGTATTTTATAAATGGGGAAACTAAGGACATAAAGGCTAAGTCACTTTCCAAGGGCCGTGCATATGCAGGGCCAAAATTAACAATAAAATAAATTATGTTTAATGAAGTCTATGAAATAGAATCTCATCAAGTAGATTTTACTTCTCCCACTACTCGGTAGTCTTTAACAAATCCTTAATTGGCATACATTACAGTGACTTTCCCAAAACCATTGAAGCTTTTCCACTTTCCAGAAAGAGAAAACTGGCCTGTCCATTTCGTGATTCACCTTTTCTCTCTTTGCCAGAGGAAACAAACCCCAAAATTTTTCATGCATGGAAGCCCTGAGGATATGGTATTAAGCTTAGCTGGTACTGAAATTTGGAGTAGGGCAACCACCTGCTTTACAAGATTTCAGGCAAAAACTGTTGGTTTTAACAAACATAACTTAGTGGGTTTTTTACTTTGGTCTGCTGTCAAGATGGGAAAATGCAAGTAGCCCAACCTCTTTTTCTACACTTTCCTCATGCAATTGGTAAGCTTTCAGAGATGCCAGCGATATTTGAAATGGTTGAGCACGATTTCACCTGAAACGATGTAGCAGTCCCCTCTTGTTGCTCGCCTTTGTCTGTGCAGCATGTAAAATATCTACTGGGTAAGCAGCAATTCAAAGACCCCTTAGCAGCCACTGAGTTGCTCATTCAGTTTGGCTCTGGAAATACTGAGCCAGAGTCATATCAGATGTACAAAGAGCCTGTGAGCAGAGTTACGTGACTATAAACTTGGTATGAGAGGAGACTGAGCAAAACAAAACAGATGACAAAGGCACGATTTGCTCGCTGTTAACGATGCCTCTGTAACATCACAGGCTATCTCTAAGCTATATTTTCCACTGCATTGTCGGCTTGCAAAACTTTTAATGGAACAAGTTTTTCTGGCAGAAGAACACTGATTTTTATCTTTAATGAGCAGCCTCTCTATCATTTAGCTGCAGGAAACAGCTTCCTGGTTGTAAACTGCTTGAGAGTACCAACAGCCAGTCAACTTCAAAAGCAGCCAGGAGAAACTTGCTCGCTAACTTTGGGAAGGAATTAAAAAATGCTGAAAGGTGCAGATGATGTTGTTATGGAGCAGGAGGACTCTGCTTCCCGACATGGAGAAATGACAAGTTGGGATATCAATGACATCAAACTTCCCCAGGTATGTGTCTATGTCTTAGAAATTTATCCGGTTCTGACCAGTCATCTCCATTTCACCACTGATCTCACACTTTCTCAGTCATCTATGCCTCATTGCCTTTATTCTCTTCGCACCTCGAGGTATGGGACAGTGTTTTACTGAAAAGCTAGAAAATATTGAGCAAATACTGAAGTTTCTGTGTATTTTTCCTTAATCGTATTATTGAAAGACCTGCTGATAAATGAAAAATAGCAATGCTGCAGATGCGTTGCTGTTGTAGTCTACTGGTGGATGAGGTGCAAAGAAAGAGAGAAAAAAATTGTCTCCTGCTGTGGGTGCTCAATTAGAGATGTCCAGGACCTGCTTTCTGCCCTGGGAAGTGCTTTACAAGAAGTGAGCACAGCACCCATGGCTGCCTTGCAACTCTGTCTGCTCAGCCCAGCTGCAGATCGGGCTCCAGGCAAGCGGGCTGGCTTTCCACACAGAGGCAACACTCCTTTCATGAGCACCTAGGGAAAGCTTGCTTCGTGTTTGTGGAGATCTGCTGAGAAGCAGAATAATGATCTTTCCCTCCCTCAGTCCTTTTCTAGTCCTCTTATCTAAAAATTTCAACCATGTTCTCCACTGAAAGCCCACAGCACCCCACAAGCCAATGTCATCTCCCTGTCCCTCACCTCAGCATATTTGTGCCAGATTCCTCCTGCTGCGGTCCTTCAGCATCCAGCTCTGCCTTTCACCTCCCAACCTTGTCTTCCTACAGATCCCAGTCTCTTCCCTACTATGCCACTGCTCTTCACCCAAAGCCTCCACGTCCCAGGCTGCCTCCTTCCCTGCCCTCCACCCCAAGGTCACCTTCACCTTCATTTCAGCCCAGAGGCTTCCTCCACACCCTTCCCTACACTATCCGATGGCTCTGGGGGAGCACAGGACTCTTCCTCATCTCAGTTGATGTTTTTGCTGCTGTAATGGCTCTCAGTGGCTGGGATCAGCAACTTCAAGGCAATTCCTACTAAGTTTTTGTACCCTGACAAGACCTTTTCCCTCAAAACCATCAGTGGGTATGTTAGATGCTTTACAGCTTACTGCAATTTACTGTGTTGACTGTACCCACTGAGGTGATGGGTGTTTGGTCCTTTGGTTTTTTTTTCATTGAGTTTTATTTTTACTGTTCCTTATGGTGTTGGCCTGGCTGTTTTTTTGCTTAGTCTGTAGCAGTGAAAAAAAAACCCTGATAAGGATGTCAGGTGTCTTTGGTTTGGACTTCAGAAAAATCGCTGTGGAAGTCTTTCACGGTGGTTAGACCAAAATGAACTAAAGCCCAGAACTAAAGATCTACAAACATGGGCATAGTCTCAGTCTGATGCAGTATTTGTCCTTTTTCCAGTAAGTTGAGCCAAATCAAGCCAAATGATTCAGTGTAACGCTGCTGTGAATACCCTGAAAGGCAAAGCAGGATCTCTGCCATGAAAGCTAACAGAAGTTAGTCAGGCGGTGACTGCTGCCTGCAAGGAAAATACCTGCTATTTTATGTCAGGCGCCCTACCTTCTTCTCCTGGGTAGGTCCTGCACTGAGCTGGACCCATGGGTGAGTGAGAAGAACCTCCTGGCCAGGCTTTCCTGATGCTTTGGGGCTTGTGGGGAGCCACAGGGAGCTGTGGGTTTTCTGCCTTCTCTCCACTGCTCCCTCCTGCCAACCAGCATCACCGGCCAGGGTGCTGGAGTCACGCGGGCTAGAGGACATCCAGCAGAGGAGCAGGTCTTCTGGGCTCTTGCACAAGCTTTTCTCTTCCCCAGCCTAAAATGTGGCTTGCTTTGGTCTCTCCACAGGATGTAAGACAGATAGACTGGTTTCAAGAATGGCCAGATTCCTATGTAAAACATATCTATAGCTCAGAGGATAAAAATGCTCAGAGGCACCACAGCAGCTGGGCAATGAGAAACACCAACAACCACAACTCTCGCATCTTAAAAAAGTCCTGCCTCGGGGTGGTGGTCTGCAGCAACAACTGCTCAACTTTGGATGGGAAGAAGATCTACCTAAGACCAGCCATATGTGATAAAGCTAGGCAGAAACAACAGCGTGAGTATGAACATGGCTGTTTATTACATGGCACTTCATAAGTGAACACAACATAAAAGAAATCAAAGTAGAGGATACTCTTTAGATTATCCAACCTTCCTGCTGCCATTCCTTCTATTCAAATGCAAGTCAATTTTGCAGCAATGCATTTTACATTTCTTACTGTTTGGGGAGGAGTTGTTTGTCCTCTTTTTTTTTTTTTTTTTATTCTTTTTAAATCCCTATTTCTGATGGTTAGAGACTGATTCCCAGCCTTCTCAGGCCCATGAGTGAGGCTACTGAGAAAGCCATGCAGTGCAGACAGCTTCCTGCTGTGCTGTGCCTGCTGACCTGAGTGTTGGCTTCATTATTACATGGGCCCAAGAGTAACTTGGGAGGCAAGTCTTGCAGGAAAGAAGTTGCTCATAAACTACGATGACTGGAAAATAGGCCTCATAGTCATGTCACTGGAGCAAGCTGATGCAAATAGAGAATGCGTGCACATTTTTAACGAGACCATTCCAAACAACTGTTGATTGCTCAGTAGAGCTAGCACATGCTGATTTCTGGATCTGATGAACATTTTGGCTAAAGAAAGGTATTACTCAAGCACTCAGTGAGGTCAGAATTATGTCCTCCAGAAAAATTGGTCAAGAATATGTATGACATTCCAGACACTGCCAAGTTAAAAACAACTAAAACTGATTATGATAGTAGATGATAAAATAATAAAGCTATAATATAAATAATTTTTGCCAGTTATATTTAATAATTTAATAATGGAACAGAATAAAGGCAATTATAGTTTGATTTTTGCTTACATTTGAAAGTTTTTGCATAGTTTTTCTCAGTGTAGTTTCTGAGCCCCAAACAAGAAGTGGCAATCCACCACCAGTGAACCATTGTATCACATGGGATTCACCTGATTAGTGTTGTATAGAAAATATTTCTCACTATCTTTGCTCCAGGGAAATGCTGTCCGAACTGCAATGGACCCCTGCAGCTCCTTTCCTGCCGAGGCCATGGTGGTTACCCAGTTACCAACTTCTGGAGGCATGAAGGCCAATTCATATTTTTTCAGGTTGGTATAAAATTACCTTACATTATACAAGTTAACTTTAAAGACTGTTTTTTAAGATTGATAAGGACATTTTTTGTTTGAATGAATGAGGGCCATTGAATATGAAAAGGTCAAATGACTGTAAGGAGAAAAATTTTCATAATGAGCGGGCAAGGCCCTACGCAACCTGATCTAACTCTGAAGTTAGTCTTGACTGAGCAGGAGGTTGAGCTAGACCTCCAGAGGTCCCTTCCAACCTAAATTAGGCTATGTTACTATGATTTTACAGCATATTATATTTTTCATTTAGGCTCCCATGAAAACCTGTTGATTTTGAAGCATTTTGCCTCAGATACATAGGAACCAATGAATCCTCAAAAAGTCAGAAAAGCTATGTTATCTCAACCTCTTCTCCAAGGCACCACGCATAAGCACGAGGCTATCCTAGAGCAGAAAATGGTTGTACCCAAGGGACTGTCTATGGAAAATGCCAGCTGGGCATTATATGTAACTTATATCTGGAAAATAGTGTATGCAAGTGTTTAAATAATGAGCAGTAGTTCTGGAAGCTGTAGACCTAGTTTAGTACCATAGCCACTGACCTGTCTCCTATTTTCCAGTCTTTCAATTATGTGCAGGTCAAAATTAATTATCTGTGGAAGTTAATGGAAATTAATGTTCTGATACACATCTAAAGTGTGAGAAGAATGGAAATGACTGCAGGGACACTGTAGCCAGGCTGCAGAAGACCTTGTGGCTTCAGCTGGGGCTCTAGTGTATGGAGGCTCTTCTGCACATAAAATGTGGTGCACTGGTTTCATGATTTCAGAGAATTTCTACCCCATCACACTTCATCTGAGATACGTTTGTTACTTGAGCTTACATTAAAAGAGCCTTATTAAATACAAAGCATTAAATCAGGCCATATGTGTGGTTTTGGCCTGTGCTACAAATTCTGCTCCCTTAAGATTGATAACAAGGTTGTTTCTAACTTTAACATATCATAATTCCTTTCTAAAGTCCAAAGGAGCTCATGACCATCCACGTCCAGAAACAAAACTAGAAGCAGAAGCAAGAAGATCAATCCAAAAAGCACAGACGGCTTTTTCTCCATCTTCTCCAAGATTAAAAAGAATCCGGGAGATTGAGGTAACTCTTATCGTCAATCGATGAAATGGTGGGCTCAGTGATCCATGGTTCAAAGCACAGTGGAGGCTATCTGGGCTTTGGGTCTGGGTGGGAGCAGGCTTTACATCTCCACATTCTGCCTCCCCGTGATCAGGCCAAGAGGGAGCAGGGCTGTCCTGAGCATCCTGCTCTGCTCAGCGCTGTCATCCACTGCCAGCACCCCCCGTCTGGAGCCTCTTGGGGCCTGGTGGCAGCAGGAGGTTACATCTACACTGGTAAACAAAGCAGGGCTGGAGGGCAGGCTCAGTTACGTCACTATTTACATGGTCCCTGCCGTGGATTTGGCCAGTGCTAGCTTGTGCCCACAGACAAAATGCCCTGGCACGGGTCAGGGGGACAGCATGTGCCAGGGACCATTCCCTAGCAGGATTTTGGACAAGGTTGCATCACATTTCGGTCCCTTCATGTACACAGCTGCCTTTGAACCTACCTGTGCCCCTATGTGCCATCATGCTACAAGCCATAGGCAATAAGAATCTTAAGCTGATGCTGTGAAAATTAGGCCTTGCATCATTTCGCTTCAGGTCCAGAGGTTGTCCAAGGCCAGGATGTAGCGCGGACACTGCCAGGCCATGCCTTTTGGTCCCTGTTACCAACGGCAGTCTTTGGCCTCATTTTATTTAGCAGCATGGACATAGCTTTAGAGCCCCAATACTCTCCTTTTTTGAATGCAGTAAGTGTCTTTAGAAAAAATTCCTACAAGTTCTTTGTTAGTGCTTGTCCAGAAATTAAATTATTTACAAAGAAATCTGGGAATAAAGTAATTAGATATTTAGTCTAATCAGTATTGACATTGAAAGATAATATTAGAAGGTTTAAATTGGATTTAACTTATAGTATTGATTGCACCACCCCATGAGAAAATTGTGACAAATGAACACTTGAAAACTGAGAAATACTTTTGGCAATAACTGAACTCAGGAGGAAGATTCATGTATATGTGTACACATGCACACACTGTATACTATTTTACTATAGAATACAATATATAACATTACCTCTATGATATGTCTATTATATACTGTGTCTTGACGAAACAAACTTGTCATTAACAAGGCAAATCCAGAAATCCTTACTCCTTCTTCCTCCAGTCCCCCAACCTTTACTTAAGAAAATCCAGTTACTTCAGTAGCAAGCCTGGATTGCTTTATTCACAGACTTAATGCCCACCAGGGAGAGAGATGCTCTCCTGCAGCACAGCTGCCCCTGAGCAGGATTTGGCCACCTGCAGACCCTCAAGGGCTGTGCGGGCACCCTCACATGCAGGAGGCACTGCCCCACCTTTGGAAAGACAGGGGTAGGTCATGCTTCCTCCACATTGACATGTGTCTGGAGGTCCTCCACTGACATGGAGGAGGTACCACAGAAAAGTGAAGGCACCCTCCACCTCTGCTTGCCCCCCCTGGGTTTTGCTAGGGTTGATAAGGGGAAGGTGCCTCACTTCTGCCTGGTGTGCCCTGCTTGCTCTCCAGATCTCCAGGAGGGCTTTGAAGGTAAAAGAGTGCTTTGAAGGACTTACAGAAGCACTGGCATAAACACATCAGCTGCGCTGGGTGTGCAAACACTTGTGAAAACATCTACAGAGATCCCATGGACTGCCGTGTGCCCGATGGAGGGAACCAGGTAGAGCAGTGAGGCTGTCTCCAGTGGCCTTCCTTGCAAAGGCTGTGTTACACGCGACTGTACACCACTGGTCTTCCCATGCAGTTTGTCTTTCGATGTGCTAGAGGTGGTGCATCCTCCCCAGCCTGGTGTTGGGGAGAGTAATCAGTGCCCCTTCAGCTACAGACAAAAGTGATAATTGGGCTGGATGGGGACAGACTTCTTAAATGGATGACGTGGGAAGTGGAGGGATCCATGAGGCTGAGAAGTAGACTAAAAGAGTGAACAGAGGAAGTTAAACCCATTTCAGTGGAATATGAATTTAGGAGCTGCAGCTATTTCTACTGGAAATACTCAGGAGGATACTAAAAACCAGAGATCAGGAGTGGCTCTCATGGAGACACACTGACTTGGGATGGGACAGTCAGAGAGTACAGGACAAACTGGTGGTGGCCTCTTGACACAAGCACCTGGGAACATGAGCATAAGAAAAAGCAGCTGAGTGACTGTGTAAATCTCTAACAAATACAGAAACAACGATTTTCATATCACTGGTTTAATTCTGTCCCTATGAGTGCTAAAATAGTCCTCACCTAGGAAACGTTACTGAGCCATGTGGCTTTTTTTCTTTTATACCTGAGCCTACTGGTCTTACTGAGGTCAAGTTTCCTCTAGACATGTCTTTGTCTTTCCCTTCCTACAACATCTTCCTGGTGTTTTCACTTTGAATTGTGTGGGAATAGGAACAGACCAAAAATGTCATAAATATCTAATTGTAGATCCAGCTCTTCAGCTCATCTGACTCTGTGTTGTCGCAGTGATACCATTTACCCTCAGCTGGCTTTCCAGTTCATGGCTCTCCAGCAGGTTTTTCTTGGGAATAACCCATCATATTCATGTTCTGCCAAGACTGGCTGCGATACGACTAACTCAGGAGTCTGATTTGACACGCAGAACCTGTGCCACTGAATCTGCAAGAAGTCTTCTGAAAAGATTCAGTTTAATATGATCACAAGAGACCAGGGAGGAGAACTTTAGAAAAATGTATGAGCCCAAAATAGAGCAAGGGATAGATGTTTTCTCTATGGTGTCAGCAGGTCTTTAGCTGAAGGTGGGCTTGGTTCTACATCAGGTTATCGGAGTTTCTTCTCACAGTGAGTGGAAAACAGCTGAAAGGAGATTTGCTACTCTGGCAGTCAGCAAAATCACTATAATTAAATGGGTGCAAAAGCAGAATTTCAAAGAAGACAGACCTGTAAGTACTCATCAGAAATGATAGCATAAAATGAGTACCCTGAAAGGAATTCTGAAAGTTTGCAAAATTATAATCCAATAATTAGGGCAATTAAAGAAGTTGTGAAATATCCAGAACATAAGACCCAGAAGAATAATTCTTTTGTGCAGCTCCCTTCCTGAATTAAATTCCTGTTTGTTGGGTAAAAAAATGCAAAGATAGGAAAATCCATGAGTCAGAAATAGAAGCAGAGTCTTGAAAAGCTGAAGCATAATATTATTGTAGTGAAAAGATCACTTCAATCAGTTTAAAAAAAATCATATTTAGCTTTTCCAAATGCCATAGGAAAAAAAAAAAATCCAGTGTGTTAAATGTATTAGCATAATTTCATTTTCAGGTGCTTCTTCAGTATATGCTGGCAGTGGACCTTAAGCGCTGTGAATGCGAGGTCTAACAATTCTTTCAGTGCAAGACTGACTTTGGGCAAAAACTGGTGAAACAAACCCAGACCCGTGATCTGGGAGCCCTGTTTGGTTTACCCCTAAAGCCCACTGGCACTACTCTGCAAGGAGGCTCTGCTACAGCATCTGCTTCTTTACCTGTGTTGATTGAATGCATTCATGAGGGTCTCATACAGGACAGCTTTTATTTCGTGCTGCCAGACTACAGCTTGTTTTACTAAACCACACCTTGCTTTCCCAAGTCTCCAACAGGTGCAATGCCAACGCGGGAGGCTTTGCCTTTGCTTCTTTCCAAGCCGGATGCTTACATGCTGCCTGCTAATTTTGGGAGACAATTAAGCAAAAGCTCCCAGGAGCTGACACTGGGCAGCTGCTCCGGGCAGCCGCCATACCCAAGAGCGGCTGGGGAGGACGGGGGCTCCGGAGAGGCGCCGACCTGGAGCAGGAGCCCGGCCCTCGGGAGGACCCCCAGCGCCAGGAGGCCTTGCAGTGGCCCTGCCGTCCCCACGGCCGACCCGCCTTGTGCAGCCCCTTCTCCCCAGCACCGCGCCCACGCCGGCACCCAGCACGTCCTGCCCGTGACAAAGGGTGGCCATGACCACTTCGGGCCTAACGCTGGCCCTCTGGGGGATGAATCCTGCGAGGAGAAATCCCCACCGGCCTACAGCGGCCGCTGCCTCCCTCCGCCACCCTACCCTGCGCCTCAGGCAGGCCCCTGCCCCACAGCGAGCGGGGCACAACACCACCGCCAGCTTTTGGCACCTCCGAGGGGAAGCGAAGGAGATGGGGCTGAGGGAGGGTGCCATACAGGTCTCAACTACTGCAATGACGACATGTTTTTTAACCTGTACCCATTACGGTGACTGGGTTTAAAAGTCCTCTCTCCCCCCTCCTCTGGCAATGGGCTTAATACTTCATCTCTGTTGCAATGCAGATGTGAAAGTGCTACCACACCGGTTCCCTCTTTAGCTCCTCTTGCAGGTCTCAGGAGGGGCTTTCATACCTAAAGACTTGTCTTTGTTCTTTTTTTTTTTCAGCTGTTACATTTTCCCCCACTATTTCATTGATCTAATAAAAGGTATCAGCTCTTCTTACAGACTACCTCACTGCCATTCTGGTTTGGTAGCATTTCAATCCCCCTTGAAAGACAATTTGTTCAAGCCTGTGGGACTGTGGAAGGTGCAGATGGATGACCTCAAGGACCACAGCTCTCGTGTGTGACCCTCTGCACTCTTTCAGCTTCTTCTGGCAAGAATCTGGGTTCTAAGTCCCTCCACTGCACCAGCCCTGTGAAGGTATTGTATAGAATCACCACAGAACAGTTTGGGTTGGAGAAGACCATCAAAAATCATCTAGTCGAACCCCCCCTGCCATGGGCAGGGACATCCTTCACTAGATCGGGTTTCTCAAAGACCCATTCAACCTGACCTTGAACATTTACAGGGATGGGACATTCACAACTTCTCTGGGCAACCTGTTCCAGTACCTCACTACCCTCATAAAAAAAATTTCCTCCGTAAGTCCGATCTAAACCTATCCTCTTTCAGTTTAAAACCATTGCACCATTGTGACTACAGGCCTTGATAAAAAGTCTTTCTCTGACTTTGTTATAATCCCCTTTCATATACTGAAAGGCCACAATAAGGTCTCCCTGGAGCCTTCTCTTCTCCAGGCTGAACAACCCCAACTCTCTCAGCCTTTCTTCACTAGAGAGGTGCACCAGCCCTCTGATCATCTTCATGTCCCTCCTCTGGGCCCGCTCCAGCAGGCCCATGCCTTTCTTGTGCTGGGGGCTCCAGAGCTGGACGCAGTGCTCCAGGTGGGGTCTCACCAAAGCGGAGCAGAGGGTCAGAATCACTTCCTTCGACCTGCTGGCCATGCTTCTTTTGATGCAGCCCAGGATTCAATGGACTTTCTGGGCTGCAAGTGCACACCGTTGGCTCATGTCCAATTTTTCATCCACCAGTATCCCTAAGTCCTTCTCTGCAGGACTTAACCCAGCTTCGTACATGTATATATTCAAGGTGCCTTGCTGCTTTTTCCAGCTTTTTTCATTGCAGACTGTAACGAATCCTTCAGCACCTTTTCCATACATCACCCCCCTTTCTGACCACTACTGTAAGCTCTATTTCAGCAGGAGCTACCAGTTCCCGACATTTGTTTAAAAAAGTAGACTGCCAAATATGAATTTTCTTGCCTGAACTTAGTGGCTAGCTCAGAGACCTTTGGCAGAGATTCCTTTATCTTTTCCCAGAATTCACATCTGCATGACTTTCCTGCATGACTAGCCTCTGCTGCTCTCTATGCAGGGTTTCAGGGGCCGCTGGCCCTCACCCTGCAGAGGGACGCACTGACACGCATCCCCACTGCCACCTCTGCAAGGAAGAGCTGAGGGGTGTCATGTCTGGAGCCACATTTCATGGCCGGTTCCCTTAACCACCAAGAAGGTAGAGAGCCTCGGCTCCATGGGCTGCCCAGCTGGCAGTCCTAATCCTAACCCTGCCCTGCCTGCGGAGCAAGCCATGCCCTGGCAGTCTGAGGCAAAATAAACCTTTTATTGGGATGAGTCTGGGAGAACAGTATTACGAAAAAAGTGGCAATAAAAACTTCACAGTACCGCAGACTGTGGTGTATCTTGTGTCCATCAGACAGGTTCAGTCTTATCATTTGTCTTTTTTTTTTCTTTTGGCTTGGTTTCATCTTTTTAGATTCCCTCTTTTTTTTAAAAAGACTTCGGAATGTATTAGTTACTAAGGAAACCACTCTCATTGTGAAGGGTGGAGTTCAGAGACATTTACAAGACAAGAACAAATTATATTTATAGAGTGCTTCAAAATATTGCAATTTGTGAAAGGGGATGTGCAGTGATTTGTTTTATGTGGAAAAAATCTAAATGTAGATCACAAAATGACAGTCTGCTGTTGTATGTAAAGGTCAGTTCATCAAACTTTTATTTTAGTCTGTGAGTTACTCCCATGTTAATACCAAACTTTGTGTGTTTTATCATGATTCTTTGGATCAGTAACTTGGAGAAGGAAACTTTGATCACAGATAATAACAAGCTCCACCTCTAAGACAGAAAAAGGGAAATCAATAGGAGCCATAAACACCTGTGCTTCAGGAGGTGAGCTGCAGGATGAGGGACAGACAGGTCCCCCAGGGCTGCGTGTCCCATAGCTGAGATTCCTCTGCGACTGCCAAACCAGTTGTACCAGCGAGGCGCAGCGCAGGGCATGGACCCTTCCTGCTGCCATCCTGCTCTGCCTCGTCTCGCCTCTCCTCTGAATTCCCTACCTCTCTGCTGCACTGCTGCCAGCACCACCTTTCATACAGACGTGTGGCTGGAAGGCTCCTCAGACACCGTTCCTGCACTGATGTACCCTCAGTTCCCTTTACACACACCAACCCCTTCCTCTGTTTTTAAAAACTTCCAGCAAAGAAGATTTGATAAGCGATCCCATAACCTGTTCCATGGCTTCACTGTCCCGGTCCCCACTGTTAGCATTTTTTTCCTCATGTCTGATATTCTTTCCTGCAGATCAACCATTTCTTCAAGTCTTTGAAGATGGGCAGTGTCCAGTTACTGAGTTTCGCAGGCTTCCTATAGGACTATTACTACCAAACCTCCCTAAAAGACATTTAGTACCAAACCTGTCTTCCTGCCTGAGAAGCAGAAAGCTTTTTGTTGGTTTGCCTTTAAGTCTGAACCAAAAGGCTTACAAAACGAAACCTATTCCTGCGAGCACAGCTCCACTCAGCAGCTACCTGCCATAGCAGAGCTGTGCCTTCTTGCAGCTCCCATGCTCGTAATTCTGTGCACCCAGGACTGTCCCACAGTTTGGGGGGACCCCCAGCCCCATTCACGCAGTGTTCATCGCACCCAGTACATTTCCGAGCAGAACACATTTCATGCTCAAGGACAACAGGTTATTCCTTTTTAAAAAGCAGGAAACTGAGACTTCATGATTTTTCTAAGGTTAAATGCAGAAAGGCTTTCTAGATTTACAAGCTGCCAGGGTCAGTTTGACCCTTCCATGTTCTTGCAGTGACTTCTGTGCTGGCAGCAACTCCCTCCACTTTTGGTACAATCAGCACAGTGGGTCAATATAGTGCCAAATTTATATCCGTTTGGCTCAAAAGATGAAGATACCAATCCAAGCTCTGACCTTTACAAAAATGACATTTTGCGACACATTTGGGATATGTAAAAAGAAACATATATATGTTGCTGCTTTAAGCCTGTTTTAACCAGCTCTAAGGTATTGTGCCCAATTGGGCAGTGATAAGAATCAGAGGTGAAAGATGGCACTAGATGCATTATCCTCTGCAATTTGAAGAAAATATACTGAACACTAAGGTTATTCAGGACAGCTTCATGAAGAAACACCAATTGATATGTGAGGTTCCACCCATAGGTAGTTCTGTAACCTTACTTTCCGCTGCAGAAAATGGTTTTCTGCAAGGTACAGCTGCGGTAAAATATTAGGAAGGCAGCAGAATGCAAGGAGGTCAGGATGTGGATGATTACACAGGCAAAATGTTTTGTTCTGGCTTATCAGTGTTTCAGATGGCTGCAGCTACTGCCAAAGCTTACGCAAATATCCCTGCATGGCATGGATGGTCTACACTTGCTGCTTTCCCTAGGTCTTAGCTCTGAAAGCACTGGCCTCAATATTTAAGGGGTAATTCTTTGGGAGTAATCCCGGCACTTGCTCCGAAGCAAATATTTATATTAAAGATGAAATCTAGACATATAATCAGAAGAAGTTATCTTAATAATACAAGGCAGCAGCTGGACACCTTGATTTTTTAGTGTATGTATCCTCAGAATATCATTGTGAGAAAGGGAAATGCCTCTTTATCAGTCATACCAATGGGGAGATGAGAAGGCAGAACAGGGATTTGACTAGCATCTCTCCAGCCCTGGGCATGTACCCTGCATTTCTTCTGGCCTCCCTCTCCCCGGGGCCTCTACCTTTGCATGTGAAAAGAATTGCAGGTCAGACTGAGCACAGCCAGGTGTTTTCATTTTCAACCCTTTGTACAAAGCCCCTGCCCTTTGGCAGATTGAGGCTATAAACTGTTTTATATAAACTGCAAAGTCATGGACTATTTTCTAAAATATGGTTCTAAATGCATTCTCTGTATTTTTAAATGAAACAAGTGTGTCAAACTGCTGGTGGTAGAAAGGACTCCAGCTGAGGAAGCTTCACTGGATACACTCCAGGTAATTGTATAAAGCTTTTCTTTCCTCATGGCCTTTAGGAGGTTTAATAATCGATGTGTCTGGTACTCCTGGAAATTTTGCTCCGCTTCCCCTCAATGTAGTCATTTGGGGCTTTTTAAGTAATTACGGTCAAAGAGTTAGAATGTGACCATCTAATGTGTTTTACTTTATTGCAAGCAAAATGTAGAAGTGAGCCCTGTGGTGGATCTCAGCAGGGATATGGCCTGTCTGTGCCAGGAACAGGCTTTACGTGGCACGGCAGTGACTGGTGTGGGGACCCAAGCGGGGCAGAGCAGGATGGGAAGGTGGCAGAGTTTAAGAAGAAAAAATGAAGGAAGTCTGCTGGTGTCAGAGTAAAAATAGATGCAATCACTAATCAAAGCAGAGCGTGAATAGGGTATTAACATTGCACACCTGAATACCCTAAGCAGTTTGGACCTGGCTCTTGTGCAAGCTCTGCAGACTGGCTCTGATTCAATACGGTGCCCCTTTCTCCCTGAGCTGCTGCAGCCCCCAAGTACTATGGGGTTTTTGACTTTCACAAGGTAAACTTCACCAACATTGCTCACCTCCTGGAAGGAGGACTCAACATCCATGCAGGAGAACCAGGTTAGGGAGCACTTAAACAAACTTGACATAGGTAAGTCCATGGGCTGTGATGGGAGGCACCTATGACTGCTGAGGAAGTTGGCAGGTATCATTGTGAAGCCACCCCCGATAATCTTTGAAAGGTCATGGTGATACAGAGAATTTCCTGAAGACTGGAAAAAAGCATTGTCACTCCTGCCTTCAAGGAGAACAAGAAGGAAGATCTGGGGAACTACAGCCTGGCCAGCCCCACCTCAAAAATCTGTGAAGGTGATGGAGAAAATCCTCCTGGAAATTGTTTGCAAACACATGAAAGACTAAAAAGTGATCGGGAGCAGTCAGCATGGATTTATGAAGGGGAAACTGTGCTTAGCCGACCTGATAGACTTCTACAATGAGATGAGTGGCGTGGTGGATGAGGGGAGAACAGTGAATGTTTTTTATCTTGACTTTAGCCAGGCTTTCAGCACTGTCTTCTATAACATCCTCACAGACAGACTGATGAAGTATGGGCTTGCTAAGCGGACAAGGCTGAAATCTCAGCTATTCTGTGATTCTGGGAACATTTTGGATCAGCCGTAGCTGTTCTCATACCAGACAGTTGCAGTCTCCAGATGCTTCTGCTTGAATTAGCTCTGTGCTGTGTGGCACATCCGGAAAGTCATCCAAAGGCCCGACATACTAGGAACACCCTGGGGCAGCAGGACATGGCTTGTGGGGCCCTGCAGACAGCAGCATCAGCAATCTGAATGCCACAAGCATCCTTTGCTCTCCTTGTTGGATTATTTGATTTCTGTGAGCAACACGAGATGATCTCCTGTACGGCAAGTAGTTCCTGAGGCACAGATAGTCTCTTCAGAGGACAGGGCAAGCCAGGAAGGTCTTTGGCCAGCTTTTCACTCTGAGCTCATTCCTTCTGTTTCCAGTTAGTGACTGAGGAAGTAAAACCGCCTTGGAGGGCTTGTCTCAGACGAGTGTTTTTCATTTCTCAAAACCAGTTATGCCAAGATTCGAACTTCACATCATTTGGCAATTGTATCATCAGTGATGTGGTTTAAGTCTTCTGTTACCAAGGGTTGCTGAATCTATTTGCTCTTCTAAAGACAGATAGTCATAAATAATACAAACCACAGCACGAGAGTGTCCTCTTTGCTCATTGCTTTCTGTGCCTAGTGGAAGCTGTTGAGCAAAGGCCAAAGCCGTATGGCAACTGGGCATCCATCTCCTTTTTGCTTCCAGAGGACATAGCAAATGCCTGTGGCAGGATCAGGTCCCTCGGCCCTTCGCCCCCAGCAGAAAGTCCCCACCAGGGCACAGCGGGGACTGGCTGGTGAGGCCTTCTCCTGCCCCAAACACCACATGAGGAGTGGGGGGGCAACGACATGCTGCTCTCCCCATGTCTGCAGCCTCTCCCCTGGCACCTGAGGGTGGCAAAGTGAGCTGGTGGCATCCCAACCTTACACTGGACTCAGGCACCTAAAGCAATGAGTAACGGCTGCCACGTGAACAGCTGTGGCCAACCTAATGTCTGTGGATAGTGTAAACATTGGGTGTTGTGAAAAGGTTTTTGCCAAACATCTGGATTTCCTCTGCTTAAGTCACAGCAAAGACGGGAGGAAACCATCATCTTCAGCCCAGCCAGCAGTGGTCCTGGGCAGAGCAGGATCCCTGGAGGAAGGGCCCTCCAAGCGGACAGCAAAAGCAGCAATACGCTTCAGGGGGGAGAAGGGGTAGTTTGCGTTCATTGCCTCTGGACTTCCCTGATTCCCCACAGAGAGCAATGGGATTCCCTGTCTGAGAGGCCGGGGATGGTAGGACAAGGTGGAACACGTGTAAACGGCATGACTGGAGACCCACTCACCCCTGCACTCAGAAGACAGTATGGGGGCAGGAGGAGGGCAGGAGGAAAAAGAACAAGTGTCCAGCCTTGGGGTGGGTGAATTACAGGATGAACAAACAGACCCTGGCCAAAGTGAGTTAAAATAAAAAGTAAATTGATGTTGTCTTGCAGGTTTGCTCCACTGGAGTCAGCGATCACTATTGGTCTTTGTATGTGCTTAGGAGAAAAATTCAGGCCAGAGTGTAATGCTGCCCCGACCTTACCGGACTTTCATGCACTAAATCACCCCACCAAGAAGGACTGAACTTCCCAGAGGCCCCACTTACCTGCCAAGAGCCACCCCTGGCGAAATGAAAACCCAAAGCTGTTTGTCTTCATACAGATGGGTTAGGGAAAGCCCCAGCCCCGTCCAGGCAGGGGGATGCTGTCTGCATCAGGGGGCTGCTGCTCACTTTCCCTCTGCCACTCGTGCAGGCCCAGGGGTGGGCCGGGGGTCCCTTTGCCGCAGGGCACTTGGTGCTCGGAGGCAGTGACCCAGAGGAAAGCCTCAGCCAGCGCAGCAGGTACGGCTGCTCCCTGCTGAGGAGGGACTCGTGGCAGAGCGCGGGATCGCCCGCGCAGACCACCATCGTGCCACTGACATTATGGAGAGAGGTAGATCAGTGCAGCGAAACACACACAGCTCACCTGAAGAGCATCAGCCAGCAGGCTATCGAGCTGCCGGTGAACTGCTCGCCTCTCCTCCTCTCGGCCAACAGGACAACCCACCACTGGGAGGTTTTTTCCCTTCAGTTCAAGTGAGGTATTTTCTGGTTTTATTTTTATTTTATAGCTCATTAGTTAAGAATAGTTGTACAGATAATTTAACAGGGGGTTCTGGCGTGACTTGACAAGCTCTAACTAAACTGAAGTACTCGGACAAGGCACTCACCGAGTACTTCATAGCAATGATACTAAAACCCTTGCCATGCACCAGCCTCCTATCACAAACTTCCAGAAAATGCTCCGTCAAAGATACTATCTCATGTACAGCTTAACACTGCTCCCTCCCAGTGCCTTGTGGAGCCCTTCTTGCGGGAGCAGAGGAGGTTTGTCTGACTTTGTTAAACTACCACGTTCACTGCTAACTCCTTTACACACAGCAGTACTGCCGAATGTCAGGAAGAAAGGCTTATCTTCAGCCAGATGAAACTATCGTCCATAGCCATGATTTGCATGAGGAGCCCGCTCAAAAACATGTCGGTGGCCTTCCTGCAGTGTGGCTGTGAGCTCCAGCGCTCACAGCGCCCGGTCCAGCCCTGGCTGCAGGAGGGAGAGCTGGGCTGCTCCGTGGCACGCAGCGCCTGGGCTGCGGTGGCTTCAGCTGCTTGGTGACGCTGCAGGCTCTCCGTACAGCAGAGATGAGGCATCTTGCTGTCAATAGATAGCACTCAGCCTCCCCAGCGGGTTGTCCTTCTGTCTTCCCTGATCTCACCCGACCCCGTGATAAAGCGTGGGATTTGCTCTTTCCTGTAAAACCAATGCTTTCTCAAAAGGTCCCTCCCAGGCACCAAGGGAGTGCTTCGGTATTTTTAAATGGCTGGTCTCTCGGAAGCCCTATTCCAGTAAAAGAAGAAAACCTCGTTATGCAGCAAGAAGCTTAAAGTTTTTCTGAGTAGATCCTTTTAACACTGTCAATGGGTTTTTCTTGGCCACCCCCCCCCCCACCTCAGGCAGCATATGGCTACTCTCCTCCAAGCCTGATCACCCCTTCATCCTGGGAACATGGCGTCCCAAACTCCAGACAGCCTCCTCCTTCTCACCTGTCATTGCAGAGTGGATTTACATTTTTCTACACTTACTCTTGGAGGTTAATTTCACTTAAAAAAACTCATTCAGAACTTCTACCTACTTGATTAAAACCATGGTCTTACATGGCAGAAATTGTGAAGCTGGGGCTTGGCTTTCTCTGCCACTCTCCCTTGTGAATTCTTTGAGGCCTAATAATCGAACGGATAAAAAACTATTAAAGTACTACAAAGATAATTTGTGATGATATAAAAACAGAAAATAGACATCATATGGCAGGCTTTCTCTCCATGGAGATACTACTAGTCTCTTTCCACCCATCGCCTACTTTCACCAAACCCATTGGAACTTGGTGTAATTGAATCTTTGGTCCCTCTATTTGGAAACTGGTCAGTGAGTTCAAAAGTTATTGGTGGAAACTGTTAGGGAACTGGCTGAAAATCAAGCTGCAGCAGTCATGAGGCTTGGAATCCAGACAGGCTTTAATGACATTTCACTGGAGGGTGAGGGCAGCACAGGCATATTTGCTGCTGCAGGTAACTTATTATTTGGGTAAGCCATGTAATGTGGACTTTTTTTCATCAAAATAGTCTCTTCATCTTCATGAAGACTATACCTTTACCAGCTGTTACCCCTCCTAGTCCTGTTGATAAATGCAGATTTATAGCAAGGGAGTAAAAGTCCTGTTTTACCTTATCCTAACCATGCAGGCCGGCTGTGCATATTTAGTAGATGCAGACTTGTGGGAACTTGGAACTACCTCCACGGAGCTCAGCTCCTACACGTGATCGGCTCTACCTGTGTAACCACAACATAAATCTTCCTCTGATTCGGGAACAAAAGTCTTTGTCTGGCTCTTGCCCATTCAAGGAATCAAGCTGCTAGGCCTGGGCTTCAGGAAAGCTTCAGAGCAAAACGAGGGAAAGCTTAAGCTTGTACGCACCTTCGTGCAGGCCAAGATCACTCCTATGTGAAATGTGGGTGGTTTGGGGATAGGTACGGTTAGGATTGCCTGGCCAGGTTCTCCATCATTAACCCCAAATGCCTCATGATGAAGGCATACAGCCAGTGCCAGGGAGACAGGTCAGCCAGTGTCCTCCCAAGAACGGCCCAGACTCTTGCACAGCAAGAGTGAGCCCCACCATTTGTGCTGTCCTCACAACTGCACGGCCTCTCCGTCCCCAGGGCAAGTATTGTAGAAAGATGGAGTTTGCATCACCATGCTTCAGCCCACCCTGCACTTAGCCATACAGACACCTCCCAAACTTTGCAGGCATACTTTGCACATTTCTGAAACACAAGGCTCCTGAAAAACTTGCAGACTCCCACTTTTATCCAAATTTTTCTCTAATATGACTGTATTTTAGTGGTCCTGAAGTACTACAGCAGGGCAAAAAGCACTAAATTGAAAGACAGCACAGCAACTAGTTCTCTTAGATCTTTTGGAAAACCTTAACTCAGGCTTGACTGTAAAACTGGGGTAACTGATCTTCTCTCTGTTCATATGCCGCAAGTTTAAACTTTGTTTAGGTTACAGGTATTCTACAGCAAACCATCTTCCAGAACTGATGAGAAGCAGAAATGCAACTTTAGCGTAAGATGATCAGGTACACTGCTGTGCTGAAGCTCAGTGATCATCAGCCGATCAACAGTGTGCACCATCGTTATTTTTTTTATTCCCGTGAACAACAGTAACCACATGCTGACGATACACCATATGATTTTGGTCTCATAAAAGACTCTAAATTAGTGTCCTCCAAGAGGAAAGAAGAAAAACTTGATTCACTGCGTTGCACATACCCGGACAATTATTCATCTTATCATCAGATTACTTTTTGTGGTAGTTTTTCAGGTTCTACAGACTTTGGTGGGGTTTTATGTGAAATGTTTAAAAAGGCACACTTCTTAAAAGAGGGAACAGTTTCCAAACAAAACTGCTGGCAACTGTTTTGTTGGCTGCTATGAAAGTTAACTGCCCCCAATCTTCCCACTTTATTACCACTGGGAAATGCAGCTGACTGTAATATCTGTAAGTTTATTTTTCCCAGACTTTACTTTACAGATCACCATCTGTCTAGACACTGTCAATTACCAATATGTGTACTCAAGGTGAGCTTAAGGGTACTCAATATTTTCTTCTCCATGTGATTAAACTTCCAGGCAGCACTGAACCAACCCACTATATTCACGTTTGTCATTTAAGGCAGATGTCACATTATCCAAAACAAATTAAAGACTTTTTCATTGATTTTTTACTGAAACCAAAGTACAGAAGTTGTGGAACATACCCTGAATTTCAGAGCTCTTCTTGAAAGTTTTGTAATAGGAACAATATTTTCTTTGTGTATCCCCCCCTACACTCCAAAAAACCCAGCAAGGTTTGGGAAGGATTTAGCTGAAACGATCTGTTGAGTTAACATTGTAGTGCTGCTTTTAGCTGGGATAGAGTTAATTTTCTTCATAGTAGCTGGTATGGGGCTATGTTGTGGATTTGTGCTGGAAACAGTGTTGATAACACAGGGATGTGTTAGTTACCCCTGACCAGTGCTTATCCAGAGCCAAGGCCTTTTCTGCTCCTCACCTCAACTCACCAGTGAGGACTGGGGAGGCACAAGGAGTTGGGAGGGGACACAGCCAGGACAGCTGACCCCAACTGACCCAAGGGATATCCCAGACCATAGGAC
>JAVJGG010000017.1:4447845-4461684 GCA_035590195.1 Aviceda cuculoides
GGAAGGGGGGTTGCATCTGCCATTCCAGGGGGGCTCCTGCCTTCCTTGGCAGACACCTGTCTTTCAAACCAAGACAGCAGGTGAGTCTTGGTATGTAAAGAGCTTTGAATTGATAGGCTCTTCTATTACAT
This sequence comes from Aviceda cuculoides, assembly GCA_035590195.1. Taxonomy (NCBI): domain Eukaryota; kingdom Metazoa; phylum Chordata; class Aves; order Accipitriformes; family Accipitridae; genus Aviceda; species Aviceda cuculoides. The sequence continues at coordinate 4,447,977 of JAVJGG010000017.1, forward strand.
CCAACTTGGTTACTGGACAAAATTATACCTAAACAAATCATCTTCTGATTCTTGTGACAAAAACTTTTGACATTTCTCAGCAAGCAGAATCAGATCTTTATCTTTCACCCTCAACAAAGTGTAGGTAACTGACATCCTTCCCTGTTTACAAACTTGGCAATATTGCAAAACATAGTGCAACTGCAGCCTAAGGGCATAGGCCAAAGAACAGTTGCAGGCAGAGTCTCATTAGACAAGCTAGAAAAAGCACAAAGTTTCCAGTATACCCATCCTTATTCAGAACTCATGTACCTGAAAACTTCTCTACTTTTCTCAGACAAACTGTAAGTAGTATAATAAAAAGTCATTAAGATGCTAATTCTACCTGTCAATCTTGCCTAGCATGTAGTTTATGCATGGTAACTCCTAACTAATAATCTTTAGCTGTATGAAAATAATGATTTCTTGGCAAAATAAGAAATTGCAAGGGATTGCATGTTCAAAATCATGATTTATTGATGTATGTTTAATCATGTAGCTCCTTGCAAAGATACACTTTATAAATTATGGAACAAGTATAGTACTTTCCACAGCTTTCACATTTTAGTCCTCAAGTCCAGGTCAGTATTTTGAAACAAGATGTTAAAAGGTAAAATATGCAAATCGGCTTTAAAAAACTACACTAAAAAGCTTCAGTTCTTTCAGAATCCAAGATACATATATAATAAGCGGCATTACAGTGTCTGCACTACACCCCCAAGCGATATATGCAGGAGAAGCAGCGTACAGTACCTGCACCAAACCCCAAGGTAGACTTGATGATTAGCAGTACACAGCACCTGAACATCTACAGCAGCCCCAAAATTTATCTTAGTACAACAAATGCTCAAAGAATTTACAGCATCTGTAGCAAGGTTAGATGAAGGGTTATAACACATTACAATCATGCCCAAGTGAGCCCTGCTTACCTGTGCATTCAGACCTGGCCAATGCACAAGCAGTACACACCAGCATTTCACCATTGCACTGTGACACTTCCCAAGCAGAGCCACGTACCCCACAAACTCATCCTGTAGTACAGGAGAACAACTCGCTGCCCATATCCCTCTCCCCTTCATGCCCATCCTGTCAAGAAGGAAGGCTCCACTGAACGTCTATCAAGATCAAATTACATTTATGATCAACTGACATCACTGCATTGGTGGGGATGTACCTCTGCGGTTAAATTTTATATTCGTGCTTCCTTGCCCTTGATTGTTTTTTCTCAAGGCTGATGTTGACAAAATGCCAGATCTTAAAGGCAAACAAAGTAAGTTTAATTTAAAGAAAACATTTATTTGAAGTTCTTTTAAGTCACACAGTTTAACAGATAAAAGACAACTTTCTCCCCTTCACATTTCAAGCCTTCATCAGAGACCACACACACTGTCCCATGGACAGTGAGACCTTCCTATAACAATTCCTTTTGGACAAACCAGTGTCCAGGCAGATGAAGACTCACATTTTAAGCTGACTGATTTATAAAATCTGTTTTAAAAAACCAACCAAACAAAACAAGCAACAAAACTTTGTTATCAAATTCTTGTCACAAAGGTGTTTAATACTCATAAGCTTGATCTCAAAACAAAACCCCAGCCATTCATAATCAAATAAACATAACGCCTTCAAAAAATTCCCCAGAATTTTAAGATGTTCCAAATATGTACACATTTATAACTTAAGTGCTCATTAGCTACAACCTTTTATTCATGCAAGAGTTGTGGGAGGAAAAGGTGTTTCTCAGAGCGGCTTTTCTGAAAATGCAGTGAAACTCTTCACTCGTGCAAAGAACAAAGGGGTGTACATTTTGTCAATGTCGAAAGTAGTAACAGCTGTCTCACCAGTCGATCTGCAGAGAGTATCGTAAAAGTTAAATTAGACACAAGTTGCTGTTTAAGTCCCTCAATAATGCAATCACATCCCACAGCACAGTGTGTGCACCAAACTACAGCTGGAATGTAAGCGTCTTTCATACTGCCTCGTTCTGAAGGCATTTGAATGTTGTCTGAGTCACACTACATAGGATACAATTATATTTTAATATCAAAGAAACCACTTTCCCCTTTCATTCTTCTTATTAGCTCCAAGACTTGTAACAGCACAGGATGTCACTCAAGTCACCGTATCAATATTGATGTAAAAAATCCCCTTTCATTTGTTTCGCTTTGAACCCTGAATTCAGAATACAGTGACAGCAAAAATTTGTATGTTTACAAAACATTAAAAAGAAGAAACCCAAGTATTTCTGCACATCAGTGACAAAATGCATACGTTCTCCTAGCTGTGTTTTATACTCATCTTTACTCTAGTTTCAAAAGGACACCACCATACTGAGAGGTAGAGCAGAACCTGAGCAGGACAGAAACTTCACATGGAAAAGAATGTCTGTGATACTGCCACTTCTTCATAAATTAGGTATGAAAATAGTTTTTATAAAAGCAATTTTTCTGTTTATGGAAGTTACCTATACTCCCAACCACCAGTAGTTTACTTTCTATTTTATACACTTACGGCTCAACAGCTGAGCTATGTCCCTATAAAAACACTGAACATAGAGATTAAGATGACTGGAAGACAAGGCCTAAATCCAGCCTATATGCCAACATCAAACATCTGGACAGCCAACTTGCCAGTAATTTAGAGTGTTGGTGCAAGAACAGTGGCCATCCTCTTGCTTGGTTAGTGATCAGAACAGCTGGTCACGTGCCTGTATTTTGCACTGCTAGATTATATAGTTTGTAAGCATTACAGTTCTCATATGATAGGTGCAGACATTTCTAGCTTGCACATCCGCAGAGGAAAAGAGATATACCTTAACGAAAATATGTTTTCCACACCTCTCTACTAGCACCACACTAAGTCATTCAACTCCAATTCAGTTCTGAAATCATTAAAACACCGTGCAAAATGCCTTTAAATGGCTAAAATACTGCAGTTCTACTACTTAGGAAACCTCCCATACAATTATAAATAGTTACTAAAATCTTGGGATTTCTTTAAGTAAAAGTTCATTAAAATGTATCAAATCAGGACCAGTTACTGTTTTCAGGGCATTTTGTTAAAGCCTCATAAGTCTCAGAGTCTTTACATCTTCTGTACTTAGTACTGGACAAATTAACATCACCTGTCTTTCTATAGTTACGTATCCTTCTTTGATCTTATTCTCCATTCACTTACTTGTAAGTTATGTGACAAGAATGATGTATCCAGACAAGTTTGTTGAACCTCTGGCGCCCACTGGAGCACAACTGTAGTCCTACATGAAAACTGTGATCTGTTTCTTGTGCAGGAACACGGAGGAAATACCTGTATTTGTGGTAGTCCATTGGTTTCTGTACAAAGAGAAAAGAAGTTTCATGACTGTCAAAGAACACATTGTGCAACTATTTATCCTGAGGCCTAGGTAACTGTGACGACAGATTGTTAAACTCTCATACTTAAAAGCAACTACTGGTATTCCTTGAAAATACATCAATTTAGATGTTAATTATGGCAGAAGTTTTCACAGAAAGTAAGATAAACATGGAGGACACCACCCAAACTATGCAAACTCACTGTAAAGTAATGTAACACTTCTAACTCTTCACAAGTTTTTCTTGACCGACACTTTGTTAATCAGAAAATTTTGCGATGTAAGCTGACCAAATCCTTCAGAGTTTAATTAATGAATATTGCTTATTTTGTTTTATTTAATGCAATGGAACATAACTGCACACAGGCAAAACTAATCTCAGAAAATCACCTCTTCATCCTTCTGTTTGTTAATAAGGTTAACAAACTACCTAATAGCACCACACATGGCAATTAAGCTTAAGGGGCAGAACTGTTGCTCAAATGTGAACCAGATTATTTACCTGTCTTAAAAAGATTATTACAGATTTGGGGGGAAAAAGGTAAGATAAATCGTCATGCCTATTTATATTGTATTTTTAACCAGTTAAAAAATTAAATTCATTTTTTAATCCTCTGGTGTAATGCAAATCTTCAGGTGCCTTAAAATACTCAGTCTGAGGAAAAACATTAAAAAGCCCACTCTTTACACTATTTTTGCCCTATTCTATTTTGCTACCTACCTCTTCCTTTTTCTTCATTATTACAGCAAATACTTTGGTTTGATTGTCTGTTTCCTGGGAAAGGCGATAATGGCCAAGCAAGATTGCATCCGTTCTGGAAGGTTAAGAGGAGGATAGTGTCAAGGACATAAAAATATTCTCTGTCTCAAAAGACTGATATACTTATCAGCAATGAAAAGAAGACTGACTGCATATCATAATCAAGGAAACTATTTATTTATTTCCATTTAGTAAAGTACCAGGCTCACTGATGACACGAAATGATGAAAATACTTTGGAAGGCTGCTTTTAATTTTCCCAGACAAGACAGTAAACATAAGTTACTCAGTCCTACCTAGCCTACTGCTAAATATTTTCAGATTTCTGGTGAATAGCTTACACCTGTTCTGAAGTCACAAATCATTTTCTATGTTTTTAACAAGTCTGTACAAACACCAAGAAGAAATTAAGCAATAATTTAGTCACATCCCACCAAAATCTTCACTTTCCTTCAAACAGTCAAGGAAGTGTGAGAAGGCAGTCAGTAACAAAACAGTATCTTTAAAAGGATTCTAAAACCACCAAGCTAATAGCATGTATTCTTCCATCTACTTCCTTTAAAAGTTTAAAATCACATAACCCGCAAAGGAGATCTAATTACAATATCAGGACGTTAAAATGAAAGATATCTTTGCATAAAGACCAAAATTTTTTGTAGTTCTCAGAAGAGAACTGTAAACAACTATAACACAATATAAATAACATTGTAATTTTACTTGTTTTGCTGAGCCAGGATATAGAATAGGAGACAAAAGTAAATAGAAATTGCCAGCTAAAACCAAGACGAAAAATGTAAAGCCAAGTATTTCATTTCAATAACCTTGTATTTTTAGTCCGTAAGCGAGGAACTATAGATTGAGGATCTTCAGGAGTTGTAAGCATCATAACTTGACCATCTGGAAAGAATCTCAAATACCTGCAAAAATATAATTACACAATACAAACCTAGAAAACATAACCCTTTTCTGTTGTGTGTTTTTTGTTGGTGGTTTTTTTTTAAATCACAGGATGTTTCCCAGAAGGATATAGAACTTGATAGGTAATAGGATTTGAAAACACATTTCTTCACACATGATATAACAGAAAAAAGAGATTAGAAATCAAAAGAGTTTTGAAGATTAAAAGATCAAGTTATGAAGAGTTATGAAAGAGAGCAGGAGTTTCGCCACCTCTAATCAAAGCAAGAAGGCTACCGTGGAATCAAAACTGACCTCAAATAAGTTTCTCCATTCCCAGCATCGATTGAGACAAATGCAACAAAAATCTTAATTACAGTATCAGTACAGAATGGACAATGTCATATGGATGTTTTCAGGTTCTGGGATCTGATCAATTTTTACAGTACTCAGATACTGTGCTGATGTTTGTGAGACTATGGAAATAGCTATGAGATTCAATGATTTCTAGTAACAGTTTCCAGCCTCAGAAGGGACGACAGAATAGAACAATAAATGCTGAAAACAGCAAGACGAAGAACATCAGAAAAACAGGCTGAGGAAACAAATGGCAAGGTATTTACAGCAAGTTGAGAAAGCCCAGCCTCTTGATTATTTACAATTGGTTACAAATAAGTTAAAAGACAATTCTTGTAAAATCACTTGTTTTCCCTTTGCTGAAAGCAATTATTATATCAGAAATGTTAAGCAGAAGTGATTTGGGAAAAGAAATCTGCGGACAAGTATTACTGTTGTTACTGTTTAAGTTCCATCCACATGAAATGGTGTAACTGAGGATGAAATGTGTTTCTAAGCCCATCTGTAATTATCATAATAAATCCTATTTCTTAAGACCTATTCTCAAAAAATATACATAGGTTTACACACTGTAGTAGTTCCACTGAGTTTTACAGAATGATTAATGTTTGTGATATCAAGGGCTGGATTTAAAGAATTTAGGAGAGAGAAACATTTCACTCACTCATTGTACTACAGTTCTACCTGTAATATTCCACTTGGTGCCACGCTCTATAGAAACCATCAAGAGATTGTTCTCCTTGACGTATGTATTTTGTCTTGCTGATATATACACCTACAGGAAAGAATATATGAACAAAAATTAAATACATAAAATATTTAAGATGAAAAAAACAGTAATCTAAAACTTCTGAGTTTACTTTTGTTACTTAAATACATTAAAGTTTTTATTTTCATCCCTTGCACCCTTCCCTTCTCTTTACAGATACTCTACAGATTAAAAGCCCAAACAAATTCAGATTAGGTCTAACAACATTATAGACATCAAACCCACCTGATGGCTTCTGTCATGGTTACATGCAGTAAAAAAACCAAAACTATTTCCAAAATAACACCTTACCATCAAATCGAACACGAGGCCTTTCCAAAAACATTTCCCTCCAAGAAGCATATGGAACAAGTTTATTGCAGCTCCTGCCCCATATTTTCAAACAGACTTGATGCCAGATTTCAGGATCTCTAATGAAATTGAGAAAAAAAACAAATCCCATAACTTTCCTGCAAACCTTGTTTAGCTTTTATGTATCAAAGTAACAAACTCCGTTATTTACTTTGGATGCAACTGAAAGAAACTTTCTTGAACAACGACAGCTCATAATTTAAAATCATTGACAAATTTACTTAAGCCTGGAGCATTTGAAAGCCACTTCCTCCTCCCAGTGAAATTCAAGAACACAATGCCATTTTCAGCCAAGTACAGACCAACAACATTGCAGCAGTCTGGTACTTCTCTGTGTGGCCATATGAGGATGAAAACACAACAGACATTATTTTGGAGACCTTGAAACTTGTGACTTTCAAAGAAGGTAGGGCAAGTAAGACTTTCAGCAACATTTTTTATTACAGAGAAGTCATCTACCTAACATACCATTTAGTGGTGTATTCAAAAGCTGATCAGCACTGCAAGGGAGCATAACATAAAAATTGCTGTGGGAAGAAAAAGCAGGACATAGTCCTACATGTACGATTTAGCAGCCTAAAAGCAAAAAAAACCCAAACCCACCCTTCCAACACAGGCAATTTTGCTCTGTGGATTTATTACCCACCTCTACATACTGTTTACATATGCTTGAGTGTAAAAAAGCTCTTTTTGATTCTTTAGAGCAGAGAGAAGCTTCACTCTAAATAACTTATCTACAATACCTGGCACAAATGTAAAATCCTCGACAAACAAGAGATAATTGCTCTAATGATCTTAGGTCCAAGTCACTCGAAACCACCCATCGGAATATGTACATTAGTACTTCCATAGGCAACACTGCAAAGAGAAAAAGAAATCTTTGTTAGATGGTAACCTGTAAATCAATAGGTTACCTGTAATTCCAGGTTTGACCATTAGTAAAGTTCTGACTTTCCATAAAAAATCCTACTTTTTCACATTGTAGCCAGACATCGGAGAACAAAAAAATTATCTTTAATTAAAAAAGTCACTACATATTAGAAAAAAGTCACATAACAAAAGAACAAAAATCAAGAGCTGAAAGTGCATTATGATGATAGGATAAAACATGGTTTTAGACTACAAATATCCACAACTGTAAGGTGTTACACCAAAAATTCCACATGCACATTGCATATTCAGAGTGCCTATGAAGCAGTATTTTCTTCAAAGTGACCTAGTGTGTAACATTACCTCAAAGCATACTGCTTTTGCATGACAAGCTAAATAAGCTCAGGTCAGGTTCAGTATTGGATAGGAGGTGCTAAGAACAACCTATCCACTATGAAATTGATATGATATCACTCTATATTTTGTGGTACAGGTCCAATGATTGAACACGGTATCACACAGCATTGTTGTGTTGAAAGACTTTTTCTAATGTAATACAAGATAATGACAGAATCCTCATCAAAGCACCACAAGATTGTATGATAATTTTCCTAGCATTAAAAGTCAGTGATAAAGCCCTGCGAAATTAAGCCAGAATTCTTTCTAGTAACTTTCTGCCTCCCTAAGTTTTCTCTGTTGTTTCAGTTTGGTATAATCTTGTATACTAATCTTATACCATCAGGAATTACACTTAATTTATTTTCAACTACTGCTGCTTTCCAGAGCCTATGGCTTGAACCGTATCACTGCATGCGATGAAGACTTGATAGTTTTACTCAGTGTAACTGGTTTGAGATCAAATGGAGGAAATAGCTGAGCAGCACAAAGGTACACTAAACAGTAACTAGCTGTAAATACTGTGGTAGAGACCGCATTTTAACAGAACTCTGATTTCTAGTGAAAAAACATGCTTCTTAAAAAAACTGCGTTGCTGCACTCCACAAATCCAACCAGACTGTTTTTGCTATAAAATATGATGAAACTTGAGTTTCACCTTTCAGAATACTAGCATGATAAAAAGTACATCCACCTCATTGGGCACCAGTTTCTGTACTCATTAAACACATATCCTGTTTCATGAATCTGACTTAATTCTATGTTTTATTGTTGAGAAGTCATAAATTTGCTGTATTGCCTGTATTTGCAACCATTAATGTTCCAGTATAAACAAAAGTTGTGCAGATTATTGCTACAAGGTACAAAACAGTCTCTGGCAAATTATGAGCTCTTCGGTATGTGAACTTAGTGCCTTGGAGAATGGGAGATACAAAGGCTTAAAAATCTCTTAATAGTGCTAATATGTATACATCTTCCATTCTGATAGTTACCAGTCAGCCAAAGCCTTTGATTATCTATCTTATCATCCATGTTTCTAAGTTTCTAGTAAACTACGGATTGTTAAAACACTTTGCTTCAGATACTGGGCACACCTGGTAGAAAAAATATCATAGTATTTCTGGTGGAGACTGCTATCTTGGTCTTAAGCTTTACTTGTGTAAAAGAAAAAAAAACTACTATGCAATTGCTCATATACTAGGGAGGGGAAGTAAATATATTCAGTATGTAAGTTACATAGCATAGGTCTGATCCTATCCTGTACTAAGGGTTAACCAGTATTCTAAGATTATGAATGTCAATAAAATGTAAAATGGACCACAGGAAATCAGTTCAGCCAAATCCATTGCTTCACATTGTTTAAGTTCTCCTTCAGCTGCTGAGGTCTGCTACTATTGTACTACTGTGATGACCAAGAGGGATCCTTACCAGCCTACTAACTTCTGAAGCAGACATGATTTTCACAGTTTTCATTCTGCTATAAAACAGTCAGTAAACAAGATACTGTAACATAGGACTGGCCAGAAGGCAGAAAATAAAACCAGAAAAATACTAAGATTGCTGCTCAAAAGAGACATCTGAGATCATTTTATAGTAATGTCTACAACACCTTGACTTTACAAAAAAAGAAAAGATGCTTTCCCAAGTGTACAATGCCAGTTGTTTAAAAAAAAAAAAACACAACAAAAATCCTGTTTTCTTTATGTTTTAACTTGAACAGCTTGCTACCTTTACTGTATTTTCCTTCCTTGAGTAGAACAGAAGCGATCAGGCCAAGATTTCCAAGAGCAACTGATAATTCGGGATGCAAAACATACATGTTTTAGAGGCATCTGATTTTAAGGGAGTTCGTAGCTTATATACACTCTCTACAATTTAGATCTCATAAGGAAGTCTCAGGATAACTGTCTTAGAACTGAATCACTGAAAATCATTAACCTTCAAAAGCTTTTCTAGCTATGTTATATAGTCTTGCTGAACCTGAAAACATATTTGTTGTAAAAATCTGATGCAGAATCAGACCAAAACAGGACATGCAAAGATGCATACTCTTCACAGAACAATTGTCTCTTATTTACACTTAAGAATTGTAAAAAATATTTGCAAATCAAAACAAAAAAAACCACGTTTTACTTTTTCAAACATTAACTGGAAGGAAAACTGGAATACACTTACTTCAGCAAGTCTGCTCCTGGAAGTTCCTACTTTTAAGCATGACTTTGATCCTGAAAAATTCTACTCAGTAGTACTACTACATGGAAAAGCTTGTGCAATAAAGGCAAACTCATGTATGAGAAAAAGATGTGTTTAGCTAGCTGATGATCTTTTTTCCTTTACATCTAACTAAATAGATACTGTGTACATTTCTTTAAAGGTGGCTTTAGAATGAAGGTGACAAATGTTTTAATAGAGTGAAACATCTCTATAAATTCTGTCTCTGAACTCTTACAGTGTATCTTAACTCATACCTGAGATATGGGTCTGGCTGACATCAACCTCAGGCTGACAAAGTTTGACTGAAGATTCCTGAAGAGTTAACTGCTGCTGGAAATCGGACAGGAGATCAGCCATTCTGTCATCCTCTTTGTTATCCTCAACACTACAAAAGGGGGAATGCCAACACTGTGATATTGGACAAAACTTACCAACAGATGCCCTTATCTTGGCATCAATCTGCTGTCTTACCCTCATTCAATGTAGTTGTTTCCTGTATGTTTTTAAAGCAATCTCATTTCATCATACGATAAAACAACTACTGCAATCTTATCAAGTTCATTTAGATTTTGCTGGAATACATCTGACAGCAGCAACTTTTTCTTTTTTTTTTTTTTTCATTTAATTCCAATTCCAGATTCTTTTTGGATTTGAGAGTTCACTGTTCAGTTTTCAGTGAAGTCACTGAGGAATTGCCTGACCCCATGAAAAGACAAATCTCATCTTCTACTTTGTCTGAGATAAGCCATATGCAGGAAATAAATTATCAGTGACAGAAAGTTATATTTTGTAATCCTTGTCACAATGTAAGCTTCTGAAAACAACTAAGGATTTTTTTTTTTTTTTTTTACTCTTGTGTTATTCACTGAAGAGTAATCCTCAGTGGGTTTATTCATCAATAATGAAGGAAAATTTTCCTTGAGGAAAACTACTTTTTACCAATTCTGTAAATAGACATAAAAAATTTCATGAGCAAGAACAAGATAGCAGAACAGAAACAACATGCTTGCTACTTGTCAGTAAACTTGAAGGATTACCAAGTGCTAAAAAAAACATTACCACATTAAAAAAAAAATCTAAATTCAAGTTGTATGTCATAATATGATCCATGTCATCCATCATGATCCAATATGATGCATGTTTCCTTGCACCAAGTAACCACAATCTACACAACTCTTCTTGATTTCATAACAAAACACTTTCTTTCCCCTGACTTGGTATACAAGCTAGCTAAGAGATCTTCTTTTAATATTATTCAATTTTACTCAAAACAAGCTTAATAGAATGAGCTGAGAATATAAACAAGCAACTAGTAGACTTACCAATGGGTTTTAAAGTATTATAGAGAAGACAATTATGTTTGGGCCAGTCATAACTAAGACTATAGTAAGATGTTGCACTGAACATACCTTCCTTTATTTTGATTAATATCGTGGCCAGTCCCAGTACCTACAGGCCACACCGTAAATTGTTTTTTCAAATGTAATTGTGTAATTTGTTTTTTTTTCACCAAGATTGTATGAAACACCTATAACAGTAATTCAGAAAGCAAAAATACCACAACTAGAATCTCTTGAAAGAACACATCTCTACAAATACTGCTTTTAAACAACAATTAAGAGTACTGGCTGTATTCCCCTCACTGTCATGTAATGCTGGGGACAGTACAGCAACATTTACAAAACTGAATGAAAATTCATAGAATGAAAGAATCATTTAGGTTGGAAAAGACCTTTAAGATCATTAAGTCCAGCTGTTAACCTAACACTGCCAAGTCCACCACTAAACCATGTTCTTAAGTGCCACTTTTACACATCTTTTAAATACCTCCAGGGATGGTGACTCAACCACTTCCCTGGGCAGCCTGTTCCAGTGCTTGACAACCCCTTTGGTGAAGAAATGTTTCCTAATATCCAATCTAAACCTCCCATGGTGCAACTTGAGGCCATTTCCTCTTGCCCTATCACTTGTTACTAGGGAGAAGAGACCAATACCCACCTCACTACAACCTCTTTTCAGGTAGTTGTAGAGAGCAATAAGGTCTCCCCTCAGCCTCCTTTTCTCCAGACTAAACAACCCCAGTTCCCTCAGCAGCTCCTCATAAGACTTGTTCTCCAGGCCCTTCACCAGCTTCCTTGTCCTTCTTTGGACACGCTCCAGCACCTCAATGTCTTTCTTGTAGCAAGGGGCCTAAAACCAAACACAGTATACGGCCTCACCAGCACTGAGTACATGGGGACACTAGCTCCCCTAGTCCTGCTGGCCACATTATTTCTGATACAAGCCAGGATGCCGTTGGCCTTCTTGGCCACCTGGGCACACTGCTGGCTCATGTTCAGCCAGCTGTCAACCAGCACCCCCAGGTCCTTTTCTGCCAGGCAGCTTTCCAGCCACTCTTCCCCAAGCCTGTAGCGTTGCATGGGGTTGTTGTGACCCAAGTGCAGGCCACCAAGAGCAAGGCACTCAGCCTTTTTGAACCTCATACAATTGGCCTGGGCCCATCGATCCAGTCTGTCCAGATCCCTCTATAGATCCTTCGTACTCTCAAGCAGGTCAACACTCCTGCCCAACTTGGTGGTGTCTGCAGACTTACTGAGGGTGCACTCATCATAGAATCATAGAACAGTTTGGGTTCAAGTGACCTTAAAGATCATCTAGTTCCAACCCCCCTGCCATGGGCAGGGACACCTTCCACTACACCAGGTTGCTCAAAGCCCCATCCAACATGGCCTTGAACACTTCCAGGGATGGGGCATCCACAACCTCTCTGGGCAACCGATTCCAGTGTCTCACCACCCTCATAGTAAAGAATTTTTTCTTAATATCTAATCTAAATCTACCCTCTTCCAGTTTAAACCTGTTACCCCTTGTCCTATCACTACAATCCCTGTTAAAAACTCCCTCCCCATCTTCTTGTAAGCCTCCTTTAAGTACTGGAAGGCTGCTATAAGGTCTTCCTGGAGCCTTCTCTTCTCCAGGCTGAACTACCTCAACTCTCTCAACCTATCCTCACAGGGGGTGTGCTTCAGTCCCCTGATCATCTTTATGACCCTACTCTGGACCCACTCAAGCAGGTCCACGTCTTTCTTATGTTGGGGGCCCCAGACCTAAACACAGTACTGCAGGTCCCCAGTACTCCAGAGCCCTTCATCCAGGTCATTGATAAAGATATTAAATAGAACTGGCCCCAAAACTGAGCCCTGGGGAACACCACTTGTGACCAGCCACCAACTGGATTGAACTCCATTCACCACAACTCTTTGGGCCTGGCCCTCCAGCCAGTTTTTTACCCAACAAAGAGTACACCCACCCAAGCCACGACCAGCCAGTTTTTCCAGGAGAATGCTGTGGGAAACGATGTCAAAGGCTTTACTAAAGTCTAGGTAGTCAAAATCCACAGCCTTTCCCTCATCCACTAAGCAAGCCACCTTGTCACAGAAGAAGATCAGGTTAGTCAAGCAGGACCTGCCTTTCATAAACCCATGCAGACTGGGCCTGATCATCTGGTTGTCCTGTACATGCCATGTGATGGCATTCAAGGTGATCTGCTCCATAACCTTCCCCGGCACCCAGGTCAGACTGATAGGCCTGTAGTTCCCCAGATCCTCCTTCCAGCCTCTCTTGTAAGTGGGCGTCACATTTGCTAACCTCCAGTCAACTGGGACCTCCTCAGTGAGCCAGGACTGCTGGTAGATGATTGAAAGTGGCTTAGTGAGCACTTCAGC
>JAVJGG010000017.1:4486708-4504282 GCA_035590195.1 Aviceda cuculoides
CCCTTTCTTCTCCCCCCCCCTCGTCCCACGTAGTCTTAACATGATATCACATAGTTGTAATGTAATATGGCAGTTCTGCAAATATTGGAGAAATAAACTACATGAGAGCACTTAAAATATATCTAGCAGTTTTATTGTCATTGTTACCTTTTATCTTTTGTTCATTCAATAGTAGCATAAGCTAATGTGTGAACTTAATCATGAATATTTATTTATTCCCCTTTCTTTTATCCCACAGAAACAAACTATTTCCTGAGTCTACAGTTAGGAATATTATGTATCAGATTCTGCAAGGGCTTGCATTTATCCATAAGCATGGTAGGTTATGTTTTAGCTGTAAACATTTTGAATTAGAGCAAGATAGTGTCTGTGTAAGTTTTTTTTTAATGAGTACACTAACAATTACATTACTAACTTCAGTAAAGGGAGTGATCAAAAGAATGGCACTATGTGAGAGATTCAGACTACTGAAAATATCCATATTTTATAGTTGCCTGATATTTTAGTCTGGGGGTTTGCTCAGTTCCTTTTCTGTAGATTTCTACTGTCTCAGACTGGCAGCTGGCCACTTTCTAAAACTCATCTGGTGTTAATGGGCACATTTCTTGATAGATTTAGAGGACCCCTGAGATTAAGAATAAAGGAAAAATTACTCTTTTTTTCAAAGTACACGCAGATACCCGAATAAAATGCACATTCTCTGTAAGATACACTTAAAGTTATAAAGTGTGAGTGACAAACAGCTTTCATTGCATGGCCTTCCAACTGATTTTTACATGAAAAAATGATAAAAGCCAAAGCTGGCGTATCAGCCAGTAGTAAAAAGACCCACTTAACTAATTTAAAAAATTATTTATTTTAATGATAACTTCCTCACCATGTTTTGCTGCTCCCTGCAATTCTGCCTGCTATATACACTGTAGTGTGTGTTGCTGATCAGCTCTTGGGGTTATCAGAAGAGAACTAACATCAGTGGCCAAAGTCCTGGAAGTGAAAGGCTTGTAGGACCAGCATTTCAGTTCACTTGAAGAACACATTTAACTTTGTTTTGCAAAACATTTTCAAGCCAATGGCTTTACTCTCTATTCTAATGGGGCTTGGATACTCTTTTTGAAACCAAACTAGAAATTCCAGCCTGTTCCAGTGAGATACAAAATACTCAATAACAGAAAAATAATATGGTATATTTGCAAAAATCTAAGCCGCCTTTTTTTTTTTAATAAATTGTCAAATGGATCACAGCCTTTCGAAATTCCTTTTCCTGCTGTTGAACTTAATATAGCTATAGAGAATGAACAATTTTGTGTCAAAACTAGCTGTCTTGTTCACTGACCTGCTACACGCTAGACTGATATTTCTCTCAAGATGTCGCAAATCTGTAGTTAAAAAGATCTGGAAGTTCATGGCAAGCCTGACAAGATGGTCTTGATGGTCTTGTGGCTCACAGTGTAAGACTGAGTGTCCCAAGATTCTCTCTGCAACAGTTTTGGAAAAATCACATGAACTTTTTTTCCATCTCTTTATTTCTCTATTCTGCACCTGCATGGCATAGAAATGCTTGTCAAGTAAACTTTTTATGTTCTTTGTCCATCCAAACTCTAAGCATCTTTTCATATTTGAATACGCAACCGATTGCTCTTTTTACAAGTTTGCCAAGAAATAAATTACCTCAAAAGCACTCTGTTGGTACATTGCATGTCTGTGCAGCAAAATACAGAAGTGATTCTACTAAATGCTAAAAACAACCTTGATTGCTCTGTCTGGTACCTTCCATAAAGAGGCAGTAGTTCAAGCTGGCACCAGAACATGTACTTAATACCCCTAAGAAGGACATAATCTGCTGGTTGGTAGAAATCTACAGCACTGTGTCTTCAGTGCTGTCATGCATTAGTCTAACAAAGTTAATAGGTTATACTGACCAATGTAGACACATGCTATCTGAATGTTTATTCTGTTCTCTGTGGGAGCATATTCAAGGCCGTGCAAAAAACGAAGCATGTTGGAAGGTCTCTGAAAAGGAGGTCATAGAGCTCTAGTAAGGTACTACAGAGGGAGCTATATATAGGAAACAGTGGTCTGAGATGCCTGCAAGAAAGAAGCATAAGGACAAGTTTTCCAGACTAAGGGTGGAAGCAAATTTCAGAGACAGTAGTCAGTAATATTCTAGCCCTCTTCTCTCATTTGTATTGAAAGAGCTCTTGCCCAATGCTCATTTGTGATCAAGTTTTGCTGAATACAGAGAGCACTAAAAAAATTCACTGAGATCCTCTGATAGGGCCATGAGTAACTGAGTGATTGCAGCTTATTACATTCTCAGATTTAAAAAGTTTCATTATGTTCTCAGATTTAAAAAGTTTCAAAGTGCAAAAAAATTACCTCATGTTTTAATTTGTATTCTGCTTAAAAGTACTTTTGAAGTAATTTTTTGATGTCTTCATTGCACAGTTCCCAACACAACTAGAATGAAACTAACGTTAAAATGGTGTAAATTTTTTTATGTAAATTTTTTTCAGGTGTCACTTGAAAGGGAGCTGTCTGACTGAATGCTCTAAATTGTTATAAGGTAGTCAACTTGTGTATACTGTTCTTCACAGTCTGACTGAACAATCATTACACTGACTAGCTCTTGGTCACTTAAGACTTTGAACTTTGTGATGTGCTATTCAAGCTTCAGCAATAAGAACTAAAGCAAAACAATCCAGGTGGAAAATAAAGGCTATAGCTGGGGGTGGCATTGCAATGCACGTCAATATTTCATTTGAATTTTAGGGTTCTTTCACAGAGACTTGAAACCTGAAAACCTCCTTTGCATGGGACCAGAACTTGTGAAAATAGCAGACTTTGGCTTAGCCCGAGAAATCCGATCTAGACCTCCTTACACTGATTATGTATCCACGAGATGGTAAGTGCTAGTATTTGCATGCATCATGTAAAACTTACAGTCAAGCCTTTGAAGAAGTATTAAATTTGTGCTGCATGTAATACCACTTTTGATGCCTCCAGTTTATTAAACTTTTATTTAAGCTTGGCATAATTCAAAAAGCTACAGTTAGTGCAAGACAGTTTACAGGTGGCAGCAGCACAGGAAGAAAGAGGGAGCCTGATAAGGCAGATGGGACATGCTGGGATTGCATGTCAGAAAGGCATAGGAGAGCTTACGAGAGCTTATGTAGGTTTTAATTCTTCATTCTAGAAAAAAAAAGGAAGTCTTATGTGTAGGATAGGAGAGTATAGGACGTTTTTAAGAGATGTTTGCTCTTAACAGCAAAGAATGAAGAGCTGAATGGTTTCATGTATGCCTATTTGAATTGTGTTGATTGATTGTTGGGATTTGTTTTTTCCTTTTTTTCTCTCTCTTTACAGGTACAGGGCTCCTGAAGTCCTTCTGAGATCCACCAGCTATAGTTCTCCAATAGATATTTGGGCTGTTGGTTGTATAATGGCAGAAGTTTACACACTGAGGCCTCTCTTCCCAGGCGCCAGTGAAATTGATACTATATTCAAAATTTGCCAAGTCTTGGGGACACCAAAGAAGGTAGCTAAAGTGACGTTCCACACTGCAGTAATACTAGAGGTGTTCTACAATACAGAATGGCACAATAGCAGTAAGCATAAAAATAATCAATTTTCACTCTTACTGCTATTGTATGGTATTGATCTCTGATATAGTAAACTAAATTAAAACTTATTTTCTGTGAAATAAGCATTATGTAATTACACTATAAAATCTGACATGTAGAGGAGGAGAAATAGACCCCTGAACAGCAAACAAAGTCATTAGCCTGTGATTTCATTAGGCAGAAATGTCATTTTCTCTTGCATATTGCATATAAATCTATGGTTTAAGGGGATAGAAATTAGAATCATGGCAAGACTCCTATCTCCTGATTCAATTTGTGCCTTTGACTTGGTCGGATGTAAAGTGAGACTTACCTCTCACCAGAGGCTTGAGGTGAAAATTTCTAGTGAAATTTTTAATATAGCCTAGACTAAGCTGGACAGTCTATTACTGATAGGAGAATATATGCTAGCGTACTTAGGCACTATGATATTTTACAGCTGAACTTTCTTTGTGATTGGAAATCTCATTCTTCCAGAATGACTGGCCTGAAGGCTACCAACTTTCAGCCTCCATGAACTTTCGCTGGCCTCAGTGTGTACCTAACAACCTAAAAACCCTCATACCTAATGCTAGCAGTGAAGCGGTGCAACTCATGAGGGACATGCTGCAGTGGGACCCCAAAAAGCGGCCAACAGCTAGTCAGGTTTGGGTTTGTCTTCTTTTTCTCACATCTGCCTACGATGCTTCCTTTCACTGCAAGACACCTTTTATAGACAGTCATTTAATGGTTGCTCAGGGGTAAGGTTCTAACAAGGGAGAAGAGCAGAAGCCAAGAACAATTTGCAAGACAAAGGGGAGTAATTAAGAGAGTAATCAATCTTGTGCATGCAACGTCAACTGTGTGGGGTGTGTGCTCAATGATCAAATGTGTGACTGCACTGTGTATATGTATACCTGAATTAAGTGTAGTCCAGTCACTGTAAATAGCAGCAGAGTGAAGGCAGGATGTATGGCTGAAGGCTGTAATGCTGTTCTTTCATTGCTGTTGATACATGCCACAGTATCACTGAGGTTGAGAGTGGCCTCTGGAGGTCATCTGGTGCAACCCCCCTGCCCTAGGCAACATGTGCCAGTGTTCTGTCACCCTCACAGTAAAAAAGCATTTCCTGATGTTCAGAGTGAACCTCCTGTGTTTTGGTTTGTGCCCATTGCCTGTTTTCCTGTCACTGGGCACCACTGAAAAGAGCCTGGCTCTGTCCTCTTTGCACCTTCGCTTTGGGTGTTTGCATACTTTGATAAGAACCCTCTGAACCTTATCTTCTCCAGGCTGAACAGTCCCAGCTCTCTTAGTGTTTCCTCATAGGAGAAATGCTCCAGTCCCTTAATCATCTTCATGGTCCTTCACTGAATTCTCTGCATTATGTCCATGTCTCTCTTCTGCTGGGGAGCCCAAAACTGGACATAGCACTCCAGGTGTGGCCTCACCAGTGCTAAGCAGAGGGGAAGGGTCACTGCCCTCGACCTGCTGGCAGCACTCCTGCTCATGCAGCCCAGGATACCATTAGTCTTATTTGCAGCAAGGGCATATTGGTAGATCATGTTTAGCTTGCTGTCTACCAAGTCCTTATCTGCAAAGCTGCTTTCCACGTGGTTGACCCCAGCATGTACTGGTGCGTGCGGTTGTTCCTTCCCATGTGCAGGACTTGGTATTGCCCTTTGCTAAACTTGAGTTTCCTGTCAGGCCATTTCTCCAGCCTGTCGAGGTCCCTCTGAATGGCAGCATGACCCTCTGGTGTATCAGACACTCCTTCCAGTTTTGTGTGGAGGTGTTGAATGGTATTTGTCCCAATATTGACCTCTGGGGTACACTGATACCTACTGGCCTCCAGCCAGACTTTGTTCCACTGATCACCACCCTCTGGGCCTGGCCATTCAGCCAGCTTTCAGTCCACCTCACTGTCTGCTCATCCAGCCCAGTGTTGCCTGGATAAAGCTAGCTTATGCAAGGCAATTTGCAGGCCAGTTTCAGCTCAGTTGCACTGTAGACACGTCCCAACATCCTGTACATAAGCATAGCCCAGGTCATCAGTATTACGCATACAATGGTCCAGCTGATGTTAATGGTAGCCACTGATTTCGGAGATCAGTACTGTAGTGGTTCAAATCTGACTTGATATCAGTAGGTCCATAGCTGAACCTTTGTGATTATATCAGACCTTCAGTACAAATTGTAATAAAAAGCTTTAAAGCAGTTAAAAAGTAAAATAGATGAAGAACTCTCAAAGGTAATGAAAAGCAGAAATTACTAACTATAACTTGGTATTAAGAGCAATTAACAAACATTTTTCAGTAAGGTACAAATATGGTGAGGAATCTGAGCAGTGAGAGGTCTTTGGGAAGGGAAGATGAGTATACCTGAAACAGCAAGATGGGCAGAGATGAATCACCTTTACTGACAACTCGTTAATTACCTGTAAGGCAGGATAAAGATACTTTTACCAACATGTCTTCCAAAAAAGAGAGAGGCTAATTTTCATAAGGGTTATATTTCTGTCACTTGATTCAGTCTTAGAACCAGAGAATGGAAAGGCTGGGAAGTCTCTGGGGTCATTCAAGTCTTGATGGCCAAATCTGTGATGACAAGTGTGCATGTGTTTGCACATGCACATGCTTACACACACATGAAGAGACAGCACGTAAGGAAATGTGCTAGATGCCATATACCTGGTTAAGTATCTTTACTTCTGCAGAACCTTTTCCTTTTGTACAAGTCCTCAGAGGATTTGATAACTTGGTATCTGTTCAAACTTTTCTACTATTGTGGCATTATTCTGAAGTGGATTGTGCTCACTAGAAGCTAGTGTTGAGAGGTGGCTCTTCTGCTGTTTCCCACCCCAGATAAAAAGAAATTAAATTTGTACCGTCACATAGAGCTAGTATAAGTTAAAAACTTCAGTGCCTTAAGTTGGATCCTAATATCTTCATTATGTTTTAGGCACTTCGATATCCCTACTTCCAGGTTGGACATGCCCTGGGCGTTCAGGAGCTGGGGAAACAAAAGGAACTGCATAATAAATCGTCTCTGCATATTAAGCCTGTCCCTCCAGCACAACCGCCTCCGAAACCTCACACCCGCATTTCATCAAGGCCTTTTCAACAAAGCCAGTCTTCTCAGCACTTGGTGTACCCTTATAAGACAGATAACTCTGGGGCTGAGCGTAGTAACTACGTACAGGAGGACAAGTCTAACCAGGTTCTTCTGCCTGCAATTCACAATAAGGTTCCTCAGCAGGTAAAGCTCTGTCTAGCATAAGATACTCTTTGTGGTGTACTATTGCCTGATTTTCCTTTAATTGTGTTTGTTTTTCTTATTCTCTTTCAAGGTTCTTGTACTTTACTGAAAGGACAGAAATTGGGAATAAAGAATAGTTACAACTTTCTGCTAGAAACTGGAAGTTACTCTGTTGAAATCTAAATCCAATTGCTATAAAACAAGCAAGTCGATTTCTCATTTGAAAGCCGTTTTATGCTTCCCTTTGTTGTAAAGCACCACTTAAAGGATGACACTGTGAATTCATACGAGTAAAAAGGATGTACAGTGGTCAGAATATTAATGGAACTGATGCCAGAGAGAAAAGTATTAAGCTAAATAGTATTGAAATGAGGGGGATGGGGCTATTGCCTTCATCCATTTAAGGCATCCAATTTATGTGACTGAGAATAATACTGCCTTTGGTCTTCTATACTGGCCGTGGAAAACAAGAGATTCTTCTTTCAGCATAAAGTTCACACCATTTTTGTTGATTATACAAGGAGACTGGATTCATAAGATAGGTGACGAGAGCAGACAGTGCGAATTCTGCTGCTAAAGAGATGGGTCTTAAGTAGGGTCTGTACTGGCCGTATACAGAGTCGCACCAGGTTGAAATGTACTGATGAGCTTAAATGGCTGAAGAGCCACAAATTTGTACCTGTGTTGTCCTGCAAGAAAAATACATTGTATAAGTGTCTGGGCACAGGCTTGTGGAAACAGGAATGTGTGTGCAGTTTGTACTCCCAAGATGGGTCAAGAAATAAAAACTGAGTGTGAGGTAATTGTTTGGGAGTTGTATAGTGTAGTATAAATAGAATTGGAATTGAGACCTAGGAAATCTATTCTTCTGTCAGGGCAAGATACTTTATTACAGGATGAAATGCAGAAGATATGTAATAATGTCTACAGGCTACAGATTGTGTTAGCGTGTTTAATGAAAGATTAGGATTCTGTTATTACAGCTCTACTACCACTATTACTCTTTGAGACAGGAAAAAAAAGTTCTCTTTGTTCTGTCACCTGGTTTATGGTGTAAGCGCATGGTTTTGTTTCTTTCCAATCTTTATAACAGAAAACATCTACTGGGACTGAGCATATAAATGGTGAACTTAAACCAAAAACTAGGCGAAGATGGGGACATCTTGCTAGAACAGTGAAGAGTTCTGAAGACTGGGATGACTTGGAAGACCTTGATTTCAGCTCTTCTGTCACGAGGATGGACTTGAAAAACAAGAAAAGGCAGGGTGATGAAACTCTTTGTAGGTAAGTTGGTTTCTTTTATGTCCATGTGCTATTTGGTCTTACTTCCTTGGGCTTCGCCTCTTTTTTCATAATGTTGCTCTTTATGCTTTCTGTGGATCTAGAAACATATATCCAGGCCAGTAAAGGCCATGCAGCTTGTCTCTCTCTCCTGCTTTGCCTTGGCTGCTTGTTGAATGCTGACCTTTGAATTGCAATACATTTTTTGATGCACAGTGCATACAATTCCGTGTTCATTTTTTCCCCACTGAAAATGATGCTTAGCTTAAGTCTTCCCAAGTTAATCATTGAATATGTACTTTCTATTTCACATATGAACCATTTTGACATATTCCACACATATAAACTGTTTTGGGTGACTCTGAGCTGCAGTTTCCATGGATCATACACAGTAGAGAAAAACTTACTGTTTTATAAAAACTTTAAAAGCAATATATAAGGGAACTAGAAGCGCAGATCTGATTTTCAGGGGCACTATGGCTTCAGGCTGAAAATACTCACTGTTGTCTGTGTGTTTATGCTGTAGCAAATGCAGTGTGAGGAAATGATTCCTGGAGATGGGACGGAGATGAGGCGTCCAACTGTGGATAAACATACGCTGTAAGAATTGGACTAAGTGTGGCAATTTTTGGTTTATAGATTTGAAAGCATTTTGGACCTGAAGCCTTTGGATGCTGTAGGTTCTGGCAGCAGTGCACCTTCCCATACAACTTTTCCACGGCAGGACACTCCCACATTGCGAGTTTCTGCAGCAAAGCAACACTACTTGAGACATTCTAGGTATCTGCCTGGTTAGTAAAAAATACTTCCTTGTTTTTCTTCTTGTAATTCCAACAGCAGAATGAAATAGCCATTGGTACATTAGGCTTTATCCTTTGAGCTTGTGGAGTGGGGCTACTGCTTAAAGAAAATGAGGAGAGCAAGAGCTTTGCTAATGTAGATGGCCATGATACAAACTACATTCTAGCAGTCTAGCAACTGAGATGAACCCTGCTTACAAGAAGGGGACAGGATTGTTGGTGGTACTTCCTCCTGCTGGATACTCTTTTATACCTTAAAGTGTGTTAGAAAATGTCTGTTGATGTGCCAAGCTATTCACTGTTTCCCTGAGAAGGGTAAGACTGGTCTTCTAGACTGGAAAAGAAAGTGTCCTATGTTTACCTCATGAGTATATAATACCATGAACAACAGAAGCTAACTAATAGTGGGAATATACTTTGCTGTAGCTTGGAGTTAAATAGAGTGCAAATCCATGTCTCTGTAGAGGAATTGCATGCCTGTCTTCATGTTAACCTCTGCTATACTGAGACCAGCACTGGGGCAGGATGAAGTACAGGAAGCGGACAGCATGTCTGCCTGTATTTAAAATGAGCTGACTTTAAATGTATCCCATTTCATAATTTGTGTTTACAAAGGCAGTGTTACCTGCTCATTCACTTGTAGTACTAATACTTCAAAATTAATTAAGTAAAATACAAGGTATCGTGATAGTAAACTCTTGTCTTTTTTCCTGAAACAATTAATTGCAATGACTTTCAAATTGGATCACTTAAGTAGTTTTGGTAGCTAAAAGTTGTGTTACTAGAGGAGGTTGTAAAACACATTGATCCCAAGCCTGCTTTTGCTTTACCTTAAATTGTGAGCACATTCTTGCATGTTAGGTACCCTGCTTAAATATGGGATGTTTATTAAATACAAATAATTTGTGACATATGAACAAACTCTACTGCAAACTGTTTGCACAATCTGTGGTTTCAGTAGATACACCAAAGGAGGGTACAGTACTATGAGAAATGTAATCTGCCATTATTTACTCTCAGGTTATCTTGTCACTATTAGGCTAAAAGCTGTAAAACGCCGTGTTTGATATGAAGCATAGATTTCATTTACGTTGCAAGGTTCACCTTCTGTGACTTGAGAATATTTGCGGCCTTGATATAAGGACCCTGTTCCTTGAGATAAGCAGCCACTGATGCTAGTGGAACTACTTACACTATTATCTTTGAGGATTAGGGCCTATGACTAGTCATAGCATTCCCATATGAGAGGATGGGAAGTAACCCAGAGGCAGCTTAAGAGCAAAAAGGTTTTGGTGAAGTTCACTGAACTGGACATCGGCTCTAAGATTGTGTCTCAGATGGAATGAATGCAAGCCTGTGTAACAACAGCATGGTAATTTTTGCATTTCAGCGTGGTTATTTTTCCATTTTTGCAATAGGAATAAGCACAAGGAATAGCATAGTCTCCACTTCCAACAAAGAGTCTGTTCCGTCTAATCCCTGGCCCAGTTCTGGCTTGCATGGAAAAGCTTCCGGTTTGGGAGGAAGTATTAACAGGATGAATTCAGGTAAGAAGTTGTGCTTAACACTCTGAGAAAAGATAATAGGTCATGTCTCTGCAATTCCAGACGGCTGTATTTTGGGGTCACCCATTTCTAATACATTGTCAGCTCCAAAGATACTTGCTATCATGTCTGGTCTGTCTGTCAAAATCAGTTATGAGGACTGTTCCTTGGATTTGGAGACATATCTTAAACTGAAACATAGTAATTTCCTCTAATGAATCCCCAAAAGTCTGGTTTGAAGTACCACATGTATAGAAGGTTGGACAGCTTAGGTCTGTTCAACCTGAAATACTTCTTGCCTTCAGATTCCCTCGTCAGCTTTTCTAAGTCATATTTTCAGGTTTCCAAATTATTTCAGCCTAGCTGGTGCATAAATGACTGTCTGGAAGCTGGTCTAAATTGAACTAGCTGTACGCACCGCTCTTCTCTCTCGTTATGTGAATAAAGCAAATAAAATCTATCATCATGTCTTTTAAGTGATGCTGTTTAAAATAGTGAAATAATTGTAGCTTTAAAAAATTCAGACAAAAAGCAAAACTCTTCAATTTTTCTTCTTCAGGTTTTTGAGGCATTTGGTATTTCAGGTATTTAATCCCTATTATTTGATTTGAAGTAATTAATTTGTAGATTTTTACATTAGATTTTACCAGATATACTTAAACATGTTGATGTTTCTAGATTGTATCTATGTATTTCCTCTCTAAATCTTTCTTGGCTTCAGGTTTTCATGTGTTGTTACAGTTCTGCAGTGCAGTACTTGTTTTGCATATGTTGTTATGAAAACATTTGATTGAGAAAATTTCTGTTGAATCTTGGCCCAAAGAAACATTTTTGGCCTTTAGAAATTCTGGTTTAAAAAATAAAAAACTTAAAATTTTGGATGTAATTTCATCAGAAAATTGTTCCTTAAAGATTCAAGGTGGGAGGATGTTGTAAGTGGCTAAACTACATGAGAACCTTTATATATATAGCATATGTCTCCTTCCTGGCTCTTCTATAAGTTTTTGCTTCTTTTGTAGCTGCATAGGATATCATTAGATTTTCCCCTTTTTTTACTTACTATCATCATTTCCCACAATATGCTTTGCCACTGCTCTGCTGCTCTAGTACGTTACAGCATACGTGCAATGGATCTGATCTGTGCATGTTAACTTGTTTAGAGTCCATCTGTGCCATGACTCTAGACTGTTTTGTTTATAACTATTTTTGTTCCAATTTCTATGGCTGATCCTACAGGTCAGTCAGATCTGTTCCTGCTCATCTTAGGGACGAGTTTTGTAGGTGACTTTCCAAATTTGGAACATGAATCTGTCCCAGTTTATGAAGTTGCACTCTTACTGGCTCCAGTAAGAGCTTTGTGTAGCACCTGAGTCCCAGACTCAACTGCACAGAAATCAAGAGTGAGTATATTCATAGGACTCAGTTGCTGAAAGTTAAACAAAATAATTCCAACTGAAATGCTAAGTTTTGAAAGCTTTGAGAAACCTTGAAAGAGCTGAGATGTCAGGAAGAAGCAGAAATTGCCCTTCGAAGAGTACAATTTTTACCTGTTTTCTGTTAATCTTTAATGCAGTCTGATGCTGGCAGTCTCCTGAATGCAGGTATATATAGGATCTGTGGATTTCTAGTGTCTTCAGTGAAGTTCTTGTTTTCATCAGTCCATGATCAGGCTTGATCTTGAATATGACCCGTCAGTGCACACCTCTATCATCTGTTGATAATGTGGGAGATCCATTGTGTTAAGCTCAAGTGTTGCTTGCCATTTCTTTCAGGGCCCATAGGATCAAGTGGTCTAACTAGTGGTTATATCCCTTCATTTCTGAAGAAGGAAGTAGGCTCTGCTGGGCAGAGGGTTCAGTTAGCACCAGTTGTGGATCCATCTTCTAGTAAGTATCAAATTCTATTTAAAAAGGAGACTTATTTCCTGAAGAAATAAGGATCTGAACCTGCATCCAGTTGCTGTCCTATGTGGACAGCTACTCAGTGAACCTTTATCTCATGGCATTTTCTTTCGTCCCTTAGATTATGCTTCTCTGAAGTCAGTAAGACCCCATCTTGGACGGCCATCGTTCAATTCACCTACAAAAAGCACGCCAAGGTTAATGCCTCTCGCACCACCAGCTCAGCCAGTCCACGGGCGTGTTGACTGGTCTGCAAAGTATGGTGCTCACCGGTGACGTGTGGAAAGACTCTGAACCAGTGCGTGTTTTGCATGAAATGATGGCTCACATGAGACAATTTCATACTGCTTTATATACCTGTAAATTTAAAAGAAACAGATCTTCTATGAACGAGACATTTTGAAGGGTTTTTTTACTTTAGTTTGTATTACTTTGAATGCAATCCTGTACCTTTTTGTATAAAATTGTTTTGTTATATAATTGGGTCCAGTTATTTTCATAAATCTGATACATTTTGTATATATGGCTTTTAGGGGGTTTGGCATTTTTATATGATAAATTTTTATAACAAACTTTTGTAAAACTTAACTTTTCCTTTATTAGATTCAATTTTTTATAAAAAGTGGATAAAAAAAGCAAAGTGGTGCAATATTGCAGTGGAAGAGAAATGCTGAGGAAGGGGCATTCATTAGACATTTTCTGAAGTTTATGTGCTAAATGAGGCTGTATAATTTCAGTGATGCCACATCTTGATGCCACGCTTCTGTTGTCCTATACTCATTTGCTTTGTACTGACATCAAAGGAATGAGTGACTAACAGTCTAAACTCTCTTTGCAGTCGCTAAGAGACTGCTGAAAGTCAGTGGGAGGCTTTTTGGTTTTTTAATTTATTTTTGCCTTTAAAAGGTTTTTGTTGGACTGCTGTCCAGCTTTCCAGCTCCATTCTTTTCCTTCTACCAAATTTGGGGAATCTTCTTGTTTGGTGAAGGGTGAATACCCTTCTGTAGATCTGTTTTCTGACACAGTGCTCTTTTGTCCTGCTTCAAAGTTGCTTCTTGGTATTGTTCAGTATGAAACAGAATGTGGACCTACCTCCATTAAATTCATTTAAATGTTCTAATGATTTCTAAGGAGAAAAATCAGATTAAGTTTCTTCTTTTCTTGTTGTTGTTGCAAATATAAGATCTGAAGACATATTTAAGACAGTATTAACATTATAAAGCTGGTTTCAGAGTAACAAAGTATTAGTGACATGCCAGCAGCAGAGTTTAAGGAAACAGTATCTATGCAGCTGACTTAATTTCCACAACTGTTTTAAATCACTTCTGGAAAAAAAAATCCAGAGGAAATGAGTCAGTTTAAGCTTACTTCAGTTCTTTGTCACTTCATTACATCTTCACTTACGATGTGAAGAATATGTCAGCTTCTGTAAATAAGGCCCCCAGGCTCTTATCCATACTGGATAAAATGGGACCTTACCTGGTCCTGCTAAAAAATGTTCTAAAATTGTGGTTGATTTCACAGAAACTGATACAGCTCTTTGAAGAGCAGTTTAAATCAGTTTGTAAGAGAAAATGAGTTATCAGGTTATAGAGAAAAGAAAATAGCCCCATAGTCTGGTTTAATTCTGCACTGGAAAGGAGTGCCAGAGTCCAGCCATCAGCAAAAGATTAATTTAGATCACAGTCAGCATTTGGCAGTTCCTGCACCTCCTTCCACAGAAGGAGGATAAAACAGTACAGTGCTGTGGGAGAACATCTGTTATAGCTGTGCTTTGGAACAGCACCACCAAAGCTGAAGTGTGCTGTGAAAATGCATCTTCCTGCAGAGATGTACAGAAATACTCACCTTTCTGAGCTCATTTGATGAACAGATCAAACAAATTTTATATTTATGAGACTTAAATCCAGTCTAAAGGGATCAGAGCAGTTCTCAGCATCCAGCCATTCGAAGGAGCGGAATGGCTAGTGTGTCAGGGAGATCCTCTCTGTGGGATCTGTGGGCACCCACAGGGGGCAGCCACTGTGGACTGGAGACTGACAACACATGCTGGCCTTTTCAGTACTTCACATGGAGAATGTGTGGGACTTCGAGGAAACTGTACCCTAGAGTAGACTGCTGGCTCAGTGCTACTGGGGGAGCCATGAGGAGCACTGGTCAGTGTTTGCTTTTGTGGACTCAGGCCACTGTGAGACAGTACAAGACAAAAAGGGAGCGAAAAGGTCTATGCATTAAAAAAAAATGCGTGTAAGACTTACACATGCCAAGGACATGTTCTGTGTCCAGCTACTCCATTTTTTGTTCATAGCAAGTACTAACTCCAGACTATATCTGACTGCTTCCAAAGCAGTAATGCCAATGCCTAGCAGTAAAATAAAGCAGACATTTGATTTCTAAAGCACCCACTGATGGTGTCTTTGGCTAAGTGGAAAGGGAAATATGTATATTTGTGTCAGAACTGGAAAGATAATTGTTTCTCTTGGTGGAAATAAATATCTGTATTTATGTCTAGATATCATTTAATTTATTTTATCACTGAATAATTGATATTATTCAAGAGGGAATACCCTGAACCTCTCCTAAGTATCCCTAGACCTAAGTAGGCAATTTAACTAGTCTGTGCCATAGGCTTAATTCCTACTAGTGGAAGCAGGAGACAAACAAGTCACGACAACGGGCTGCTGAGGCTTGGATTCATCCTACCTAACTGCAGGCACCTAAGTGTGAGCTCCTTTGTTGTGAGCCAACTCTTTAAACCGGTGGTGAGTGAGAATCATCTCAAGAGAAATTCGGCTCACCCGAGAACTTAGCAGCCCTCTGGAGACACCTGGTTCTCTCCACGAAGGATGGGGACTAGTCTACATGTTTAAACTAACACAGAATGAATCTGAACCTGGCCTGTAATCTCTGAGCCTTTATCAGCCCTGCGGTGATTTTCTTGACCATGGCATTCAGGTTTTGGTCAGTCCAGCAAAAAGATTAGAAAAAGAAGTAGTACTTTTTTTGGCATATCTCCTCTTTCCAAAAGTAAAGCCTTTATTTTGGAAAAAAAGCTAATAATCTTGATATTCAGAATCACTTCTGCTAGTTTTAACTTAGTGGGACAGAAAATCAGCAAAATATAATGCCAGCACTTGTAGCTTTTACTCAAGCAAATTCTTACTGAAGTTGGAAAAAAGTTCTTTTTGAGTAAGGACTGAGTTGACTGAGCTATGTATTTTACTGTGCTGTCTCGGTGCACAATACAGATATGGAAAAGATGTAGGTCTTTTTACACTGCACTGAAATACGGACAAGCAGCATTATCTTGAGAATTTATCATACGTAACCTACTACATTGTGTTTTAATATGTACCAGCATCTTCATGCAAAACGTTTTTAGAATTCTACTGTTTACACTTTCTGAGGCTTATGCATAACATGTTATAATGACTGTTGGAAATAAAGGAGCCTGACGGTGGACTTGTTCACCTCTGTAATCCAGATTTTCGTAAAAATATTGTGTAAGTGCCATGATGTTAGCAAAAAACCCTCCAAGCCAGAAAACCTGTTTCCACGGTATTTCTGTATCTAATACGGCTGTTGATATGAGTAGGATGTTCTGTTATGTGAGGAGGAAAACATATATTGAAAGAACTTTTTTGAACTTATGTGGAAGGAGAGGGTGGAATTGTCAGAGTGAGTAAAGACATATCAGTTCTTGTTTATTCAGGGTTTTTGTTCAGAAACATTACAAATGTTTGTTTCACTCCCGTGTCTCCTGCCCAGAATAAAGTTACTCTTGAAATACGGACTGACTAGAGTCTTGATGTTCTATTCATTTTTTAATAAAAGCACTTTAATTTGGCTTTTGTTTGTTTAGTTGCGGGGTGGGGGGGTTAAGTAAGTGTTACATTTGGTGCCTTCTCGGAGGGGTGCTGCCTCCTGTTAGCTGTGCTTTTGCTGCAGGTTCATTGGCCACGTGATTTGAGTCTAAGCATGGAATTTCTGCAGTATACTGTGAGTTTCACGTAAAGCTAATAGTTTAGTCCTTGGATGTCAACTCCTCTGAAACCAACTGCAATGCTGAATTAAACCAGAAGATGTATAACAGCTGGGAAGGACAGGCAGTTGGACTAGATGATCACTGTGGGTGCCTTCCAACCGAAATACTCTGTTCTGTTTTGTTTTTTGTATAATTGTTCTGAGTGTCTTGTGTCACCTCAGCCTTCTCCCCCTGCTTTCAAGGCAGTAAAAGCTGAAGACAGTTGATAACTTACAAAGCCAGCCCTTTTGTAACTGTTCACGTGGGCTTAAAATGAATTGTACAGATGATGAACTAGGTGAAAAATACAAGTTCAAGGATGCTAGATTGTAACCAACATGTGTGTAAGGTGGGGAGCTCAAGGATTTGTAGGTGGCTGGGGGGTAGAAGTGGGGGGAATGAAGGGATGGAAATAAAAATTATGTTGGAATTCCCAATTTCACGCATGCACACCGCCATGCAGTGTGAATAAGGTAATGGGACTGGAGGGAGGGGATACCAGGCTGTTTCCTCGTGTGGAGGCACAAAACAATGGCAGACTGCCCCATGCAGTGCCTCACTTGGATGTGTCTGCAGTCTTGGAAGCTTGACTACCCTACGTTCTCCTACAAATGGACCTTGAGCTTGTTTGGAGGTTCTAGCAGGGGAGCGCAGCTACCGTATACCCTTGACCGATGAACGGTACGCCTCTATCGGGGAAGGTCGTCCTCTTCGACCGAGCGCGCAGCTTCGGGAGGGACGCACATGGAGCGGTGAGGGAGGAAGGGGACACCCGCCTAGCCAGCCAGATCAGCCGAATCAACCCTGGCGATCAATGGGGTGACAGATGTCGCAGCCAGATCGCCCTCACATCCAGAAGAGAACGCTGACTGTAGCGCTATATAACGGCCACGAAACTTATCGCCTTGTCCTCACGGCGACGCCGCCGGGGCGCAAAGCTCGGCGGCACACACCGCGGAGACAGCCCTCTGCAATACCAGACGCTCGACCTAACAGACGTCAAAGTCTTTAACCGTTCAAATGCTTTGGTTCCTTTACTCCGTCTCTCACCCAGAAGCCTTTGAGAAATATGTAGAGTATCGGCTTCCTACTGGCGGTTGTCCCGCTGGTCACCGCTACGTAGCGCTGAGGCTGGGAGCGGGGCGGTGGCGTCTGCTGGTGGGAGAGGTG
>JAVJGG010000017.1:4504347-4516485 GCA_035590195.1 Aviceda cuculoides
ATAGCGTGGGTTTCTGCGATTTCCCTTTCCCATCACCACCCTGGTATCCTCTGCCTCGCTTGCCTGTCGTGGGGTGGGGGTGGGGGGGCTGTGCTGCGTTCAGGATGGCATTCGGGTGTCTGGTGAGCAGATAGCCTCCTGGTCACGGGCGGCTCGCCCTGGGCTTACCGGGCGCTCGTACTAGAAGTTTACTGCAGGGTTACTCATCTCTTATGTGAGAGCTTGCTCCGTTCTGCTCTTTTCCTCCAAGCCCTCTCCCCCCCCCCCCCAACTATCAGCACGATGGCTCCCCATTCAATAACATGAACCGCTCTTCATCTCGTGTCTGTGCAGAACTTGTCATGAGTGGAAGGGGTTGGAGTTGATGGCCCGGGAGGCTACGGCCTGTCATAGGCTGAGCAGGGGACTTTCCCCCCGGCTTGGCATTACGTGATGCAGGGTAAGAGCGGCCGCCGTAGGGCTGAGGGCTGCAGAAAATCGGGTCCTGGAGTCTTGGATCCACAGGACATGCCAGGTGGAGCTGGTTGTCTGGCCCTTTTCACCAGTGTTCTTCTGGTCTGTGTGGCTAGGATGGGAGCGATGACTTCTTGTGCAGATATTTATGTTCCCTCTTTCCCCCTGTTAGCCCAGGTGGCCTTCATAAATCACGACAAGGGAGTATATACAGATCCTTTTTTTCCCAAAGTCCCCTTTGTTGTTGAGATATCAGGCTGAAGGGAACGGCCAGCAACCTCCCTGTGATCGTGGCTCTGGGCTGCAAATTGCCATTTTTCCTCCTTTATGTTTGGTGAGAAGAACGGGGAAGGGAGAAGCTCTTTGCCCATCCCCAGGGTGCTCTCTTTCCATCAGATTTCAGTTCACAAATCGAACTTTCTCTTCCAATATTGTGTGGCAGGCTCAGTCTTAGGAACCAGAATGCTACAGCTTGCTTCAAAGCTTGTTGATCCCCCTGTATTTACAAGACGAGCATCCACCATGTCTTTACCTTCCGTTTGCCTTTGCTGCATTGATGTGTGCTTGGCAACAGTGACTTGCTTATCTCCTGTGACGTGTCAGTTGGCCTGCTAGCAGCATGTCTTAGGAGGGTGCACTGAAGAAAAGTCACTCTTCAGTTTCCTTAATTTTTTAAACTTCAAGTTAAAAATCACCTTTGGCTTTTTTTTCTTCTTCTGTGAATTTAGCTGTATTACAAGCAACTCCAGTTTCATTCTGTTCTTGCATGTAGTTCACACTGGTAGTTTTCTTTAGTCTTTTTTTCTGTTTCTCATGCACTGTTATATTTATTAGCAGTATAGATACTACTTAGTCACTGGCAACTAAAACATTGCTTACCCAAGAAGAAATGGAGGCCCCTAAGCAGGCATGAAGGGTGGAATAGCCTAACTCATTTGAATTCCCATGTTAAGATGCAGTCTTGTATTTTGCGTTCTGTTGTCATGCCTGTTGGCTAACGTGGATTGTTTGCCTGGTGTGT
Organism: Aviceda cuculoides; assembly: GCA_035590195.1. Taxonomy (NCBI): domain Eukaryota; kingdom Metazoa; phylum Chordata; class Aves; order Accipitriformes; family Accipitridae; genus Aviceda; species Aviceda cuculoides. The sequence goes on from JAVJGG010000017.1 coordinate 4,505,822, forward strand.
GCTCAAGGTCTTTCAGAGGTCACTTTTCCCCGCCATTTATGAAGGAGCTCTTGCGACATCGGGAACTGGAGGTTATTGTTCGCATGCCAACAGCCTCTTTTCCAGGATTACTTGAATTGTGGATTGGAGTGAGAAGAAATCTCCCTACAGAGGGAAAACAGCTCTCAGTTGCAGTGAGGAGTTGCTATTGTGGAGTTCTGCATGTGAAATGCCAGTATGATGAAATTTGATGCTCCCTTGGCTTACGGCTCTACAGTGGAATCCAATTCCTGCTGAGACCTAAACACTAGTCTGTTCAAAAATAACAACTAATAGCCTCGTTTATGAAGCCATTCAAGAACTAAAATGCTGCTTGCAAAGCATGGTGTATTTGATCAACTGAAAAGTCTGTAAATTTTTGCTTAGCAACAGGGTTTATTAATAGAAAGAAGTGCCACCAGTAGAAGTATAAGTGGCGCAAAAGTCTGAATCTTTGTATTTTAATGTAGATTATTACAGAAGAAGCTGGTCATTCTTTTAAAAGTTTCTACTGATTCCGGATCACATACTTACCCTGGATCACCACAGCTAGAAAGAAAAGTGAGAAGCTTTGAAAATACATTCCCATACTTCACCTAAGTATGCGTAGAATTAATGTTTACATACTAAGGCATTCTTTGATACAAGAAAAACCTGTCTACTGCCTCTTCTCCCCTTTGATCGAAACTTGGCTTTCAGTGGTGATTGAGTAACTCCAGTGCTAAAATTTACATTTTCTAAAAGTTTTAAGGATTTCCTTAGTGGTGACTTTATTTTTTTCTGTTATCTCCTACTTACTTGATGCTTACTTTTCCTGAATTTCAGGGGAATGAAAAGACTATGAAATACTGTGACTTGACTGTGCAGCAGTAAAACCAAATCGGTTTAGACTGAAACTTTGCTGAAATGTTTTGTCAAAAATTAACTTAAATTTTTGTCATGTGAGTGACCTGTGAACCGTTATTCCAGCTGCCATCAGATTTTTGTATCATTATTAACTTATTATCTTTTATAACTATTTTAGGTAACAGGAAGTTTGAAGTCATGGCTGGAAAACCAAAACTTTACTACTTTGATGGAAGAGGCAAGATGGAGTCAATTCGCTGGTTGTTAGCTGCAGCTGGGGTCGAGGTTTGTTTTAGTGTTTTTAACTTTAAGCTGCGCATTGGTAAGCTTGTCTTTGAGGCAGATCACAGGTTATTAACCAAAAAAGAAAAGGCATCCTAAGACACAATGGTAAATAAGCATTGGCTATTCAGTATAATTAAACAGTCTTAGTTTAGGCACACAAAAGTATGACATCAAGTTACATGTCTTCTGAGCAGTGACACTGTAAACCGGTTTCTTGCTTAATGCAAGAATGCATAATGCTTAATTAAGCATTTGATTACTGACCCAGAGCTGTTGAGCTGAATGATAGATGTGTTCCTGGCATAACAAGTATTATCTGTGCCAAGTAAAACAGCAACAAATTTACTTTCTCTAGTCTTTCTGTTTTCAGTTGGATGCTCGCACAGATTTTTATTTTATTTTTCACTCCACTGGCTGCATCCTCCACAATAAGCTATAGCACAAAATAGATTTTGTTTTACTTGCATCATTTAGATGAGGCCTAACAGGGTGAAGTGAGCAAACTGACCCACATGTGTAGGGAAATCAGAAGTCTCAGAGCAGGGAGAAAAATATTTGGGTAAACCAGAGAAGCAAGACACCACTTTAAAATTATTTTTTTTTAATGGGATATAATTTACTTATTCATTTGCTATCTGTCTTGGTGATAACTGATAATTCAGTTTGAGGACAGAAAGGACTAGTAGTTGCTCCAAGCATCCTCTTTAGGACTGCAGGCTGTTACACTTCATGTGGTTACCCCCGTACTGAGCCAAGGAATATGAGTGTTTCAAAAAGACCACCAGTATTTATCTGAAGGCCTTACAGAAGACACAACTGGCTGCTTCTTGCATCACTTGTTCCTGTGTTTTAATTCCCTCTCTCTTTTTTTTTTTTTTAATTTTAAAAAAAATATTGACAGGTACCAATTATTACATTTTCCCTTGAGATATTCTTTTCCCAGCTTTTCATCAGCAGAAATCTGGGCTCCGAATTTTTGACTCTGTGATCACACTTACTATGCTTGAACATTGGCACTGTATTAGTATGCCTAGTCTTCTGGGGTTTCCCTAATATAGCAAGTCTTAATTAGTAACGTAAGTTGCACAGACTTTCTGACAGAAGTTGACTGAGGAAGGATCCTTGGGAGTCCATAGCTAGGCATCTAGGGATTGGTAAGCTCAATCATTTTCTAGTCTCCATGGTCTACATTGACTATAGACATGTATGGCACATGCAAACATGTACATGTAAACATCTAACTTTGGTGTCTTAGTCTTGAACTGAATTCCTCCATAAGTAGCACTGGTTGGACCAGCCATCCTCAACCATGTTGAGTATAACTACATCATTCTGATCACGGGCAATTCTATATCTTTTTGTTTCTCATCTAGTGAATAATTCATCTTTAGGTGTCCTAAACATGCTTCTGTACTAAACTTTCTGCTGGGCGTACTGCTTTTTCATTATCTTGTAAAAGCTTTGTTTTAACTTTCTAAGTCCTGTCTAGCTCCCAAATCAAAATATCCCACAGCAGAGCTTTTTTTCCACATACTAGAAAGAATTTTAGGGACAGCCTAGTCTGTATTGTTGACGGTCTCACATTAAATTACCTGTTCAATACCAAACAAACCATTCTCACTTCAGTTCTTATTGCCTGTTTTTCTGTTAGGGTTGCCTTTAGCAGCGTTTGTCAAAGATGACAGTCCAAGAGGTTTTGACAGTGCTTCTGCCCTTGGTATTTTCTTCCTTAGAACCATATCTGGAATGGAAGGAACCATGATGTGTATATTCTCTTCCTTTTATGATGCTTAAAAAGTTTATCTGTTCTATAAATGTGAAAAGATGTTAATTTCCTCTTCTTCCTCGTTCTCTTTGTCAGTTTGAAGAAGTGTTTTTGGAAACTCGAGAGCAGTATGAGAAGCTTCTGCAAGGTGACTCAACGTGAAACTTCAAGAAAAGTGCGGCCAGGCTTTACTTAGTCTCAGAGAAGACTTTAAAGACTCTTTGGGACTTTCTTTCCACACAGCAGAGAGAGGAGTAAAACTGAGAGCTGTGAACAGCTGCAGAGGCTGATTTTTTTCCCATATGTGGACAGATGCAGTTGAAAATTGAATTTCTTTCCAACCTGGAGAGTTCCCCAGGCTGGCATCTGGGTTGTTCTATTCTCTGTTTGTCTACATGTCCTACCTGGTCCCACAAAGTTACCCTGGGCTTCAGTAACTTGAAAAAAAGTATCCTAAAAGTTCATTGAATGTCCTGATTTAGCTTAAGGTACTGGTTATAAGAGAGAAATTTGGGAATCTGACATTTGCTTCAACTGTGTTTTAAATAATGGAACAGAATTTTTTAACTGTATTTAGAATTAGACACTTTTTAGTCAGTTGATATGTTCAGTGTGATTGTCTCCATTGTATTTCAATTTCAGCATAAAAGCTGCTGTTACACAATCCTGACTGCAACTTCAGTGAAATTTTTTAAAAGCAAGCATGTTAATCCACAATAATTGTGTTCCACAGTTTAATTTGTCTTCACCACTGTAACTTGTTGTTTGCATGGAAGAACTCCAGTTTAATATAATGACTACCCACCGCAAGCTCACCATAAAAGTAATGATATTCTGAAGACAGCAAGAAATCTGATGTGGAGTTACTAGATCCAGTAGAATAATGTGTGGCTTTCCCTTTAGATGGAGTCCTGATGTTCCAGCAAGTGCCCATGGTGGAGATCGATGGGATGAAGATGGTGCAGACTAGAGCCATTCTCAGCTACATAGCAGCAAAGTACAACCTCTACGGGAAGGACCTGAAGGAGAGAGCCCTGTACTGTAACAGTACTACTCTTGTTGAATTTATTATAGCAGCTTAGATACATCTAGAATTAATTGCATACTTGCCACCCAGAGAATCACCTGTGTGCCTCAGTGACACACAACTTGCACTAAGCCTGACAGGCCACAGTTAGATGCAGGCCAACTAATCTGTTCTTATTTGGTTATTTTTACATAAAATTTTTTTGAGGCAGGGGTTTATTGTGCTTTAGTACAGCTTGACACAGGTATTCGAGAGGTGACTAGCATGTAAATGTTGAACTACTTTTGTAAACAGAAAACTTTTTGGAAAGCAGTGGTTAGTTTTTAACTTTTGGCTGCAAAATAAGATCTGTCATTGATGTTATCTGCGATTGCATGATGTTCCACAGCACTGTGAAAAGTGCATGGTTTAGGTCTTTGAAAGTTGGGGAAAGAACAGCTAATGTTGAAAAACTTCTGGTTTCACATGAAGTTAAATCCAGGTCTGATTGTGTCTGTGTGAATGAAAAAAAATGTGATTGGGCTGTCTCAATATGTAGCCTTTAAATGTCCATTTGCTATTGTTTTTCAAAAGAAGGAAAACTAAAGGTCAACTAGTAAAGCATCTAAGTTTAATAGATACTTTAAAATAAACTGCCGTTAAACAATGCAAATGGTTGGAAGAATTTGCTGAGGCAGGTTCAGGGAAGTAACAAAAAGAATGAATATTCAAACAGGAGCCTCAGTCATAGTTTATCAGCTTCTTTATGTTGTTAATAAGCCATCATTTCCTGTAGCTTGCATTCCTTGCATACCTTGTCCTTCAAACAGAATTCTCTTACATGGAATTTTAGATTTAGCCTGGAAGCTATTCCTGCTGTTTTACCAGCAAGTACAAATGAAGTGTATTTGCTGATTTGTTCTTGGGCAGGGGGAAGGAAGCATCAGTGTTTCAAGGAAGGCTTGCTGTTATTAGCTCCAGGTTTAAGTACTTTGGATAGCTGGTCTTGTACGGTGTGAAGGTGCAGTTTTGGAAGACTGGATAGATGCAGGTGAGAAGCTGGCATACATTAAAGCTTGCAGGAATATCTGATAGCTTCTTATTGCACATAACTTGTTTAATCCTTACAGAGGCTTTTTTGAGAAGCTGTTACCTGACAACAAAAACTGCAGTTAGTCTTATTACTCAGCAGGAACTCAAATCTCTTACCACATAGGATGGTTAGAAGACTTTGTTAGACTATTTTACCAGATACTTTATTCATATTCATGAGGACTTAATTTAAATTTGAGTCTTGTCTACAGTACAAAACCTACTGTCAGAGCTATGGTAAAATGGATAAAAGGAATGATCTGAAGAACTGCTGTACTAATAATTTAGCTAGATACGGAACCTCATACAGTTCAGGTTTCCAACCCCATTATTAATCTATTTGGTACCACTTGGACTTTGGATGAAACGCTGAAGGTGGGATACATCCAGACAACTAAACCAGTCAGGGACGACTTCTTGTGATACTATGTGTTTCTTTGGTGATTCTGAAGTGATCTATAACACCAAAGTTAAACTTTTTTAACCTCCGTACAATCCTGTTTTATCCTGCACAATGAGGCAAGTAAAGTGCTGACAACACTACAATTGTGAGTGAGACTCGGACTGTGACATATTTTCTTTTAACTGCAAAAATAATTTTCATGAGGAGGGTGGGAAATTCAACTTCTACTATCACAACAAAAATCTAAGAATGTCTGCTTATGAAGGTGCCTTCTTATTTAAGGTTTTGTTTGCTTTTGTTTTAAGGATTGATATGTATGTTGGAGGAATTGATGACCTTATGGGCTTCATTTTGATGTTCCCATTCTTGTCAGCTGATGATAAAGAGAAACAAGCTGCTTTTATAGTCCAAAAGGCAACAAGCAGGTATTTCCCAGCATATGAAAAGGTATGTAGAAGGATCATTTCCTTCCCTTGTTCTGGAAGTATAACAATGGGAACACTGGGTATTGTACCAAAAGCAGAAGAAACAGAAAAGTATCAGTGCAGTATTTTAAACCAGGACATCACACTGTCTGCAGGCTGGAGAGAGGAGAGGGAGGAAAGGGCAGGTTAAATGCAGAAATTCCTAAATGAGATTTCATGGTCTGAGCAGCATCAACTTTCAGACTGAAGGGTCCAAGTATCCCCTTTGGCTCAAAACTGTTATGATCCAATGAATGTGTAAACCTAGCTATATACAGTTAAAAAAGCAACTTCCTGGTTTTAGGAAAAATGAAACTGTGTAACTATATGGTTTGAGTGGCAAGGTTTTGGTAGCGGGGGGCTGTGGGAGTGGCTTCTCTGAGAAGCTGATAGAGGCGTCCTCCATGTCTGATGGAGCTAATGCCAGCCGGCTCCAAGTCGGACCCACCGCTGGCCAAGGCTGAGCCCATCAGCAACAGCAGTAGCTCCTCTGGGAGAGCAGATTTAAGAAGGGGGAAGATGTTGCTGCGCAACATAAACAGCAGATGGAGAGAGGAGTGAGAATATGTGAGAGGAACAGCCCTGCAGACCCCCAGGTCAGTGAAGAAGGAGGGGGAGGAGGTGCTNNNNCCCTGCAGCCCAGGGAGGTCCACGGGGGAGCAGATCTCCACCTGCAGCCTGGGGAGGACCCCACACCAGAGCAGGGGAATGCCCAAAGGAGGCTGTGACCCCATGGGAAGCCCGCGCTGGAGCAGGCTCCTGGCAGGACAAATCTGTGGAGAGGGGAGCCCAGGCTGGAGCAGGTTTTCTGGCAGGACTTGTGACCCAGTGGAAGGGACCCATGTTGGAGCAGTCTGTGCCTGAAGGACTGCAGCCCATGGGAAGGACTCACACTGGAGAAGTTCGTGAAGGACTGTCTGCTGTGGGAGGGACCCCACGGTGGAGCAGGGCACGAGTGAGGAGTCCTCCCCCTGAGGAGGAAGGAGCGTCAGAGACAAGGTGTGAGGAACTGACCCCAACCCCCATTCCCTGTCCCCCTCTGCCACCCGAGGGGGAGGAGGTAGACAATTCGGGAGTGGAGATGAGCCCAGGAAGGAGGGAGGGGTAGGGGGAAGGTGTTCTTAAGATTTGGTTTTATTTTTCATTATCCTACTCTGATTTGATTGGTAACAAATTAAAGTAATTTCCCCATGTCGAGTCTGTTTTGCCTATGACAGCAATTGGGGAGTGATCTCTGCCAATCCTTAGCTTGACTCATGAGCCTTTCATTATATTTTCTCTCCCCTGTCCAGCTGAGGAGGCAAGTGACAGAGCGTCTTTGGTGGGCACCTGGCATCCAGCCAGGGTCAACCCAGCGCAGTAACTTGCATTGCAAATGCAATGTTATTTTAGAATAGCAAACTGTCAGCTTTGTTTAAATTTCAAATACATCTACTTTTTTTTTTTTTAACCTCAGTAATACACAGCTATCGTTGCTGTCTTCCAGTCTGAGTGGTCTGCTGCTTAAGCCATACTGGAATCTTGGTCTTTCTCTAATTGATCTTTGAGAGAGAGGACCCAAGAGGTGCTCTCAATGGAAATTAACATACACAGGCAGGATGATCTGGCAGAAATAGCTGCTTTTCTGTTTTAAAGACTACAGGGAAGATAGTTTCCCACTTAAATACCAGCTCTCCTATAGATGGCTGCCAGAGTTCATTCTACCCTAGATTCCATTTGTTGCATCCTAGCCCCAGTGATTTAGGCTGATCACCTCTCTTTTACATTCTCTATTTTCCCACTGAAGCTCTAACTACATACAGAAAAATTCAAGATTGATTAGGCTGGAAAGGAGTGAATACCAATGAGGTACCTAACCCTGTAGTCTAGTCTGTGGGTTTACCTAGAGCTATAGGAGAAACCTTGGGATTCTAGACTGCCACTGTGAGGACTACTCATAGATATCCCGTAAAATGATCAGTGATTGCAGGCACTGGCCCCGCATCCCCCGCACTAGTACTATGCCTAGTTGCATGGGAGAAAAAGGTGAAAAGAAGAGGAGGCAGTAAGTATTGTCAAGGAACGTGTGCTTGTGCATTTTGTAAACATCAACCCCAGCTGGCTATCCACATCTGAACATTTTTGTTTATGACATTTCTAGGTTTTGAAAGACCATGCGCAGGACTTTCTTGTTGGCAGCAGTTTTAGCTGGGCAGATGTTCATCTTCTTGAAGCCATTTTGATGGTAGAAGAGAAGAAGTCAGATGTCCTCTTAGGCTTTCCTCAGTTACAGGTACCTTACACTAACAATACACTCATGGCTGGAAATGTGATACATGATAGTTCAAAGTCTGTTGTGTGTAGATAATTCCACAAAACAAGAGCATTTGTCACTCCTCTTTCCTTGTAGTCTTGCTCTTCTTGCTTTGGGAAGAACGTCGTAATATGTTTAATCTAGAGAATCTATTATTTTCTGGAGTAATCCCTGTACAGATCTGAAGAAATCCACCCTCCCTTTTTTTTCCATCCCCTCACCAGTTCTGTGATACCGTTAAGCAGAAGATATTTTCTGGATCACAAGAAGTGATCTGAGTAAAGTACACATCTGAAACCTCAGAGAACTGTTTCCACTTCATCCTGTATCAACACAAGACAGAGGGCTGTTTTACTACTCTTTAAAATAACAAGGTTGGAGTGGGGGGGAGTAAAATTCATCCATGGCTAAAACTGTATTTCCTGTCTTGCTGCCACATACAACTTTTTGAAGGATGTTATACAAATTAGTAAAATTGTTTTTTCTTGTGTTACTTCCTGTTCTTTAAATACCGTGTACTTACTGTTTACCTTTTTAGGCATTTAAAGCAAGGATAAGCAGCATCCCCACAATCAAGAAATTTCTAGAGCCAGGAAGCCAGAGAAAACCTGTTCCTGATGATAAATATGTGGAGACGGTGAGGAGTGTTCTCCACATGTATTATGACATAAAAGCGAATTAGTGTGCCTGGCTAAAACAACAGTTGTGCTCAGTTTAAGAGAACTATCAGATTGAACGTGTACAATTATACTGCAGAGAGAAGGTGAAGGGCTGTTTGAAAGGAGTTTCAGTGGGCAGTATCTTATGTTCTTTCATACAAAATACAGTAGGCAGGTATCTTTTATAACACTTTACTACTAGCCTATTTTTTTCCTTCATTCTTCTTGAGATTTTTGTGGTAACTTTAAGCAAGTGAAGTGGCAGCAAGCATGCTGTCTTCCTGGAGACTTCGGAAGAGCAAAAAAGAGAGAAATGTGAATTGCTGACTGGCAGCTTCAGCATATTCTGCTACTTCTGAGGACTTTCTTCTGAGATCCAGATCAGATTTTTGTATGATGGTTGCATCCAATTCAGGCCTTTATTGTTTTTAATATCACTGTAGGCAAATGAAACAAGTGGTTTTTAAAGAAAGTATGAGGGAGGTGTTTCTCTTGCCAGTTGTATTGGACATCAGTGACTTGTCTGAAATGTCAGCATTGTGCCTTTATAACTAAGCTGCACTTTTCTCTCATTACTGAATTAGGAAACAAATTGACTGGCAAATGGCATTTTTTTTGTAACTGCTGTATCTAGAGGATCTGATCTAATCAAATAAACTTTATGTTTATGCAGTCACGTTGTCATGTTGTGTCATGAATGAAAGTTGGGGCTTGCAAACTTCATTTTTAATTTTCTTGAGGATAAATTCTTTACACTTCATATGAAGAGGATCCTTGTTAATTCATATGCCTCATGCAAAGGCATTTCATTTGCATTTATAAACCAGAGAAGGGACATGTGAAGGAGAGGTAATAAACTGTCACACAAACCTGGTATAGTTCCTAAGGTTTAATACCTTTCAAACTCAAAATGTTATTTCTTTTCCTCTCTCTCCTTTTTTTTTTTTTTTTTTAATCTGTGTTTTCAGCAGATGACTTGACGAACAAATTTCAAATGCTTTTAATCACTTCAATACATTGCACTTATGCTTTGAAAAGCTGCTCTGTAGGATGTTGTCTTGGGGTTTCACATCTGTTATTTTTACTTCTATATTAATGATACAGTTTACAAGAAAAGACTTGTGTGCAATCCCTAATGGCATTGTTTAATTCCTGTGTTAGCTATGGGTTGAGAAATAAGATGCTGCTTGACCTTGGAATGCTGTGAGTCCACTTGTCTAGTATTTGATGAATGAGTTGCCCACTTGAGAGCTCATCAATCTCCCCAGCTTCAGCGCAACTGAAGTTCTCAGCACTAAAAAGACTTTTCCCTCATTGCCAGGAATTACAAGGTTTGTATTGACCTACGGTGGCTTATCTGTCACCTGCCTTCCTAATGTCAGTTGCAGTTACAGTTTAGTTCTTGGTTTAATCCCAGATTAGTTTTATATGAAAGTTTGGAAAACCCTGTAGTTGATCTTAATTCCTTTGCTAAGTGAACTTTTTCATCAGAATAGGAGGAGAGTTGTGGTGTAATGCTGTTCAAACAAATGTTCCACGAGCAAAGATGCAGAAGACATAGGAGGTGATTGTCTGCCAGTACTGGTTGGTGATAAGCCTAATAGCTGATGGTCATGTATGGTGGGTTGACCCTGGCTGGATGCCAGGTGCCCACCAAAGACGCTCTATCATTCCCCTCCTCAGCTGGACAGGGGAGAGAAAATACAACAAAAAGCTCATGGGTCAAGCTAAGGATTGGCAGAGATCACTCCCCAATTGCTGTCATGGGCAAAACAGACTCGACATGGGGAAATTACTTTAATTTGTTACCAATCAAATCAGAGTAGGATAATG
>JAVJGG010000017.1:4520625-4554458 GCA_035590195.1 Aviceda cuculoides
GAGCCTGTCTTTTGCCCATGACCATAAGTGGTGAGTGATCCCTCCCTGTCCTTGTCTCGACCCACAAGCTTTTCTTTGTCTTTTCTCCTCTTCATCCCACCGGGGCCAGGGGGAGGAGTGAGCAAGCAGCTTCATGGTGCTTTGTTCTGGCTGGACTTACTTAAACCATGACAGCTGGTTTCCAAACAGGCCGTGGGGTTTACTGAGACCTGCTGGTGGTCTAGTGGAGCTAGTGCTCACATACGTTGGCCGCTGCTTTGAGGTTCAAGAGAGGGAAGTTCACATTTCAGAGGAGGTGCGTAGGAGCTGGACATCAGGTCCCTGCCTGTGTGCTGCTGGTGCAGAGTAGTCCTCGCCACACAAAATTCAGAGTTGCATTAAACCCCAGCCTTGCTCCTAGGAAAGGCTTTTCTATATCCTTTTTGCTGTGGGGGGAAATGTCAGCTACAGGCAACTACCAGGCACGTTTCATTTCATTCAGCTCCATTTCAACAACGCAAGAGCTGTGGGCACTGAATTAGACTGATGTTACTTTTTTCTGTCCCCAGATGGGGCCCTGCTCTTTCAGAAGTGCCCATGGTGGGGACTGGTGGGATGAAGATGGTGCAGCCCAGAGCCGTCCTCAGCCATACAGCCTGAAAAGTACAATATCTGTGGGAAGGATCTGAAGGACAAAGCCTGCTACAGTAACTTTAAACCTCTAAGCGCTAGATATCCGCTTTTGAACTACAACTGCTTTTGTAGTCAAGGAGGAGAAATAAATATCACCAGATGGCAATTTGTCTGGTTAGGTTAAGGCATCATTAACCTCTTAGTGTATGACTGGAAGCACGTCTGCCAGCCACCTAGGAGTGCAGGGCAGATATCAGGCACATATATACACATCTCCAGCAGCCCCTTCCAGGCTTTGACCTGTAAACTTTCTTTGTGGGTGTCTGTTGGAATTTCTCATGCTGCAGCCTGTGCCTGTTGCCTTTCCTCTTTTCACTATGCTCTTCTGAGCAGAGTCTGGACCTGGCCCCCCTGTAACTACGTATTAGGTAGGTGAAGACAGCAATTAGATCTTTGGCACTTTCCTATTTAACATTTTTGTCAAGGGGCTAAAAGAAAAATTAGCACAGTTCACAGAAAATAAAAAAATAAAGTGACAATAGGGAGGAAAGGTGAAATTCAGTGATCTGAATCAGTATGCATACTGGGAATGAATAAACAAGATGCATTTAGTGTAGCTAAATTCAGTTTACCTAAATTCCCACTGATGTGAGAAGCAGGAACTCAGAGGAGAGAAGCTGAAGGACATGGTGGGCAATCAGCCATATATGAGCTCCCAGCATGGCACTGGCATCCAAAAAACCTAACATGACCGTGGCATATAGTGGAAACTTTCAAATAGCATGGTTGTATAACTCCATGTCCAACTCTGACATTGACCCATGAAGTACTTAGCTATAGACATCACTTCTTAATCCTAACGCAGAACTGGGGACAATTTTCTGGTTATGCTTTAGGTTTCAACTCATTTATGTTGCTTGCCCTACCACTGCTACTTTCCATTTCAGACCAATTTCTACACTGCAGCAGAACCATTTAATCTCACATCTGGGAACATCATCCAAGAGAAGATGGAATGGAAATGTTATCCTTTCTGGCAAGAGAGAAAGAGCTTCACCTCATCCTTCAGCCTTAGGTGCCATAGCTTAGCACATATGACCCCAGCTGTGCCAGCCTACTCGGATACACATTAGTTCAAGCATAGATCATGCCTCCAGTAGCTTTCTCAAGGAAATAGCTACCTTACTTAACTCTTGCCATTATTCAGCAGACAGTTTTGCTGTAGGAGAGCTTTACTCAAGGGATGATCTGGGAGAGAACTGTTTGTTCTGGATTCCTTTGAAAACCTGCTCTGAACAACTATTTCTGAGAAGGTTTTTCTAAGAAGGGGTTGCACAAGAGACAGCTTTGAAATGAACAGCGTAACTCTCACACTTTGCAGAGTATCTCACTGCTTACGTTCTCACAAAGTATGCCCACACAACAAAACAAAGGTATAATAAGAGTGTGTGTATCTTAGCCTTAATTAAACAAGCACACTGTTTATTTTTCTGGTGCCATGGTACCTTCTTGCTAATAGTAACAGGCACTAATATGAAACGGTGCAGGGTTGAGGCTGGAGAACATTAATCTCCAGGATCCAGGGTTCATTTTTACACTACAAAAGGGAGAGAGTAAGACTGCACTAGTTGGAGAGTGTTCTTCACCTCTTCAAGCCTGACTCCTGAAGACAAGCGTATAGGTTTGGGCCCCAAAGATTGATCTGTCTTTTCTGCTCATTCCTGTATAGAAGACTAGGAATCTCCACATTCAGCAGTGAAACATGACCCCTTCGACACTTCCCTAACATGAGTTTATTTACTGTATTTTACTTTTCACAACTTTATTACCTTGTACATAAGACCATACACAGTTTCAGCATGGTTCTCAGGCACACCAAAGCTGCCTTTCAATATTCCTGCTATGGCAAGGGCAGTTCAGTTCTAGGTATACATACATTCAATTTAACCTCCCACTGTGCGGGCTGATGAAGAGAGCCTTATGTATGTGTAAGTGAGATATTGCCTTTGTGAAGTGAGCACTGAGGTCTATAGCACTGCTAACTAGCTGGGCAAGCCAGATTCCTATTCCCTTACCAAACTTGCATTGAAAACCTCTCCTTGAGGGCAAAGGAACGAAAGTAAGTGGAGGGTTGTATCTGACCCAGTGCACAGATGACTAACCACCTATCTTTCCCTCCAGTTTTAATATACCTACAGTTTTTTCTGATCATTTTTTATTCATAGTTTTTATGGAAATGTAGCAACTGTTGTACATGTGCAATTTATAAAACTGTCCAGGCATGCAGAAATAAACCTGCAATGTAGGTTTAGGTCATGCATATCTCCATCAACTCTGTACTGGGGCAAAACTGAAAAAAGTAATTAGATTTTTAATTCCTGTAAACCTTTTTCCTCTTGAATCAAGTTAATTACAGTCTTTCATGTCTGTCAAACTTCTGTGGGTAGAAGTCCAGCAACTGATTGAAGCTATCCTGATGGTAGAAGAGAAAGTGCCCTCCATTCTTTCTGAGTTTCCTTTTCTGCAGGTAATTAAATCAAATAGTATTCATTAAAGTTTTGAGGAAGACAGGTTAAAATGCTTGGCAGTTTCTTGCACTCTCACAGAATGCGGAAGCAATCAAGTGAGGATCAGGAAATACAGCCAACAAAGTAAAATACAAAGAATAGAAAATGAAAAAGCAGAGCTGAGAAATGCATGTGAGAAGTGAATTACAGTCCAATTTGTTTAAAAAATTATTAGATAAATTATTTTTTATGCATGTGGTCCCAGTAAGAAAGACAGAGAAGGGCTTTCATCTCCCCTACCTTATAACAGAAGTGGAATAAGACACTCAATGAAGTTAAAAGCAGCAAAATACAAGCAATGAAAGGCAACATTTTCACACTAAGATGGTGGAAATCATTGTTAGAAGATATCATTGAGGCCAGGAATTTAAAAGGATGGAAGTGCTATCAAGGATATAATAATAAATAATGTGAAATCTTGAAAGATATTGAGCATTCAGCAGTTAAGCAGGTCTCTAGTGCTGAAAGATTAAATTTGAAAGGCAGATTATCCCACTACTGATCATTGAATAGTTTTGTACCTTGCCTTGTAGACTTGTACCATCTGACTTGCACCTACTTTTCTTTGAGATTGTACTCTCTACTCCTAGGAAACTGCCTCCTCCCTCATCATGAACCCTGAGCCACCATCTGATGAAGCTGATTTCACAAGCTTGTGTTGGTTTGTCATTAGAACTTTTCCCACCCTTACTCTCAGAAGTTGCGTTGTTTTCAATTTTAGGCTTTTAAAGCAAGAATAAGCAACATCGCCAGAAATAAGAAGTTCCTCCAGCCTGGCAGCCAACAAAAGCCACTGCCAGATGAAGAAGCTGTAGCATTAACAAACAGATTCTTTACCAGGAAATGATGCCAGGTTCCATCTGCTGTCATTTTTCAATGCCTTTTCCTACTTTAACCTTGATTTTTGTTCTTCTAGATTTGTACAATCTTGCACATGCAACATTAACAAATTAATCTCATGCTGAAAACATTGTTAGAGAGCAAGCCAAGTTACATTTCACAAACTGTTATATGTTACCTGCAAGAAAGGAAAATGCAGAGTTAGAACGTTACTCATAAATGTCACTAAACCCCATACATTTTACAATTTTGAACCATGATACCAGTGAATAAAGAGTATCTTAAAAGTGTGATAGTTCTAGATTGTGTAAATAGTGTGTCACTAATTTTGTTTCATTGAATCTTTTTATGCTGACAGATCTGTGTAAGAGGTTTTAAGGGAAGTAGAGAATATTTGCCTTTTGAAGATAAATTAATGCTGAAATCTGTATTAGGGTTATGGGGTCTTATGAAAATTCTGATGAACTCCAGGGAAACATGAACTTCAGTGAAAACAAAAGTGTTTTATAAGAGAAGTGGGCTTGTGGTCAATAAAACTTATTTCTCCTTGTCTGAGAAGTATAAATAAATCTGGTTTTATTTAAAAAAGGACCAAAACAAACAAAAAATGTTTTACAGGATAAGACCTGATTTTAGATTTTTTCAGGTGATCAATTTTTATCTTTCTTTTATTGCACACACACACACACACACACACACACACACGTTTTATTGGGAAAAAAAACCCAAATTGTTGTCCAGCTTTATAATTGGTCAACTTCAGATAAAAATAGGATTACAATTTCTGCTCTACTTCTTTACACCCTCTTCTGAAAATAAAAAGATTCTTTAAACCTAAGCTTAGTTTATTATTAGTTTTATTTGTAACAATGCACATAAACTGAGAGTCTTAGAAAGTTTCACAGCAGACACCAGAGACTAAACAGAGGAAACATACACAAGTTTCTATCAAAATAGGAAATCATTATAATACATGAGTTATTTAAGGTAAATATTTCACAACGAAATTTGGCTGCTAAGGTTATTTTTCAGATGCCTTTGAAGCCTTGATCTTGCCTATCTTGTGCCTATATAAATCAGCCTTTTGATCATGTTGAGATTCTTAGATCAATAAAGACTAAATGATCCAGATAATAACGTTCTGTAAACTGGCTCTCCATTTAAACTCTCCTCACCAGCAGCACAATGGGTGTAAATCAGAATTAGGATTACTCTTTTCAGACTTTTCTGTGCCAGTAGTCCGGCGAAGTGGCAAACAGCTTACAGAAATACGTGTGAGGGTGAATACAGGCTTGGTTAACCTTGCCCTCAGGCAGTCAGTGAAGCTTCCAGGACAGAACCAGAGCAGTCACTGAAGGTTTGCAGCAAGTCTAGGCTTGAGTGATGCATGGCTTGTTCTGACTATTCATGTGGGCTCTTTTTATCACAGCGGTGGTATGCTTCAGTTTAGGAGCTCAATAAGCAGCATGGGGAGAATTCTCCTAACCCCTCGTTTAATTCTCTGGTGGCAGTTAGTTGCGTATGCTGTCCCCACCTCTAAGAGGACGCTGCTGGAAGCTGGAATCGGGCACGGTCCCCCAAGCCAGCTGCTTAGGGGTTTGTGAGGATTGCAGGCAGGTACGTTTTGAGAAGACTTTGGAGTTGTCTAACCTACAGCATAATGAAGGGTGTCCACAGAGCACAGTGGGAACTTGACAGGCCAGAGCATGCTATATGGACTATTTAAAATGCACCTGTGCCCAACCCAAGATCACTTAAGTGGTACCTGGGCTCCGTGCCAGCTGCCTGAATACTCACAGGCATGGCTTAACAAATTATTTATAAAAGAAACTTGTTTTATTTTTTACTCTAGAGGTTTACAGAACAGCTATTCAAGTTATAGATAATGGTAACCTCATTGATACACTACCTTTAGATGTCAAAGGAGCTTTATAATTACATTATGAAAGGCTGTGCTGGAAGCAAAATAAAAAGAGAACAAGGGGGAAAGTCTTTCTGGCAAACAGGAATGTGTGGAAGTGGAAAAACAGTCAAAGTTGGATGTGGCCATGTTCAGCAAATCCAAAAAGCATGAGAATGCTTTGCTTCACCCCTCATCCCTGAGCCTCAAATCAGAGACCTCTTCCTCCCCTTCTTTGCCATCAAGCCTATTGCTGCCGTTGGCAGCATTTGAGATCGCAGAAAGGACAAGGAGACAATAGTTACTTGCATGCTCTTCTGGGGTCACTGTTCCTGAACCAACTCTTGCACTCGCGTACATGCTGATGTCAAAGACCTCAAAAAGCAGGAATAGATGAATCTTGATTCAATGCTGCCATCAGGGACAGGTATGAACAAATGCTCCTTTCTTACTCAGCTATCCCTTCCTGCTTGTGCCGCACTCCTACTGTAGCCACATCTACGTTAGATGTTTAGGCATATGGGGACCATTGGCTGGCACTGCTGCCAGCTAGCATGGTAAAGCATGCATTTAGACCATGCTCCTAGCTTGCAAAATAGGGTGCCATACCCACACTGCCTGCTGGGAACAGTTCTGGGCCCATGCTAGACTTCCAACCCATACTTGGAAATTTTCTGGGGGGTGGTGACTGGGTTTGACATAGAAACAATACAGAAGTTTGTATTTAATGCTGTGCTTTATTCACTAAATGATGAACCCGAGCAGAGTTAGAATTAGGCAAAGTGTAAAGAAGCACCATACAGTTGTTTTTTGCTGACACCATCAACCTTTGAAGCACTTAAATTACAAATTTGCAAGAAGCCTCTAGTGGAAATGCATTCTCTAGAAAAGACTGCCAGCAATTGCCAGGCAGAGAAACCATAACAGAACTCCAACTGTGAGGAAAAAAGAAAGTAGCAGCTTTGTGTGGATTTCCTCAAGATAGTTACCTAGAGATTTTTGTCCTGAGATTCCCTATCTTGAGGTGCTGTGTTAGTACAGCCATGGCTTTAGCCTGATAAATACAGTTTTGATAACAGTGTGGGTTCTGTGAACAGATCTTCAGATTAGCTGTACTGACATCTGCTACAGGGATGGAAAGTGATGCCCAACATCACATGTGGGTCTATGCTAGAGGTGAGAATCTGATCTTTGGCAACCAAATCCCATTTCCCGTCTGCTATGCCATCCTTGTGTCTGTTCACATCCAGTTTGAGTTTTGGTATTTTTACCTGAAATGTAGATAGCAAAGCTGAAGCAGTTACTTTTCATGGAAACAGAGTAGGGAAATCAGGAGTATTGGCCACATACACTCAATTTCCAAAATTAATGCTATTGCCATAAGACATGGGGTGAGTTGTGACATGAACTGTTCATCTATTTTTTATACCAAGTTATCACTAAGTAAGTTTGATACTTGCAAACTGTATTTCAAAGTAGTTGAGCATTGTTATCCTATAATTTGTGTATCTTTTCTGTGCCGGCCATACAGTACTGAAAATAAAAACCTGGGCTACTGTTAAATGGTGAAATAAGCCTAGAAACATCAGTGTTTAGTCTTTAAATGGTTACTATTACCCTAAATATGACCTAGAAAAATCTGTTATTTTCTCAGTGTTTTCAAGTGTCTCACCCTTGTGTTTGGGTAAAATGCCCCAATAATTCCAAAAGAACTGTTTGAAAGATGGCTACCAAAGAAACTATGAGGCTACCCACATGGTATAGTCAAATCAGCAAATTGAAAGACAGTGTCTGCCTTGGGTGGCAATTTTCAGAGATGTATGTCTTTAAACTGGGTAGTGACAGTTGAATAGCAATGGGAAATCTTCTCTCTAATTGGGTATGCCTGGAAACTCCCCCGAGCTTCAAAGTTTAAACACCCTGGGGGAACCTGACTGTGCTGGGTGGAGGCTGAATTAAGGTCAGAAGGTAAGTACTAACTTATAATTTCCTTTTTCTTAAAGCATTTGAGTGACTATTTATAGTGAAGCTACTTCCAAATTTATTAGGGCATCTGCTGGGGTAATGTAAATTCTCTGCTCTCTTAAGTTCATGTGCCAGTTAGACTAAGCATGGCTCGATAGTTACTCACCAGCTGGAAGCTGCAGGAGAGAGAAAGCAAGAGAAAGATTTTTTTTTAACAAGGAAATTAATCCTGTGGTGCAGTTCAGAGCTGAACAAGGCAGCCGTGAAACTGCTGAGGGGACAACGAGTGGGAAGGCAAAGGTGGGTGGGAGAACACAGCGCAAGCCTCTAGCACCGTAGCCGTTTCTTCTGGGTTTGAGCAGGAAAGCTCGCCCATTTGGTACACTGGACTCTGCTCCCAGCTCCAGGGCTAAAGGGCACTTCACGCTGAAGGCAGGTAATGCTGTTTCTGAAAGACCATGTCCTCTTAAAGGGTTCTTACATTGCTGAGAAGCATCCTCAGAGAAATTCAGGATGGGCATGTCATTAAGGCTTACTAGGAAATAGGATGGGAATATGGAGTTCAGACAAAAGCAGTAAAAACATTTGTGTATAGACAAATTTTGTGTTGAGGTCTTTCCTAAACATTAATTAAGGCGAAGGGTAGTGCATGCAAGATGCAGTTACTTATTTGGCTGCAGCAGAAATTCCTGGCATGAACCAATTCTTCAGCAGTGTCTGGGCTAGTGCAGCAGTCCCAAAATGCCCTGGATGGTGATGCATTTTTGCTATGGGAATCAGGTATCGCTTAGGTAAAATGGGAAGGTTTTCCATATCTGCTGTCCATATTCCCTGTGAGTGTTTGGTCACTTGTACCTTTTGCAAGAGTCGATTTCTTCAGCAGGAACAGTAAACATATCTTTTCAGGAGCGAGGAACACCAGCTCAGACCGCTGACTTCTTGTAAGCCCGGTGGTTTGTACAGCTGTCATGCTGTGGCTTTGGCTGCAATATCTGTTAAACTATTTCTTATCTCTTCTTTTGTCCTTCCGCTGATATCGCCTGGCTGATGAGTGATACAGCAAGTTTCTCTGGCAATTGTATAGCTTTTAACAGTAATTTGTGGGGCATTTGATATTTGCTTCCACTAGAAGTTATAAACCCACGCAGCTTCCATAATGGCCCAGTAGCCTGGCATACTCCAAATGCATATTGAGAATCAGCATAAATATTCACAGTCTTTTCTTTGGCCAGCTGATAGACCTTTGTTAATGCAATTAATTTGTCTCCTTGTGCACTCAGCTTCGGACTGAGTGGTGAAGCCTCCACTACTTCATTCACAGTAGTTATTGAAGAACCCGTTAACATGGTTGCTGGCCAGATAATATGAGGACCTGCCAAC
The DNA here is from genome assembly GCA_035590195.1 of Aviceda cuculoides. NCBI lineage: Eukaryota > Metazoa > Chordata > Aves > Accipitriformes > Accipitridae > Aviceda > Aviceda cuculoides. The sequence continues at coordinate 4,529,890 of JAVJGG010000017.1, forward strand.
GGATAGTTCCAGATTGGCATTTAGAAACAGCATGTGTGTTAAATCTTCTTGAGTCTTTTTGGCTTCACAGGTGGTTACTACATAGTTGTGATGCGGAGTTCCTTCCCCAGGTGAAGGGAGTAGAGTAGGGGGCTCAGTGTGTTAGTTACCATCCCAGAGGCTCTTCCTTGCCCTTCGTGTACAAACAAGGTAAATGGTTTGCTGTGGTCTGGCAGTCCCAGGGCAAGTGCAGCTTGTTTCAAAAGCCTGAATGTCTTTACCTTGTCTGTTGTCCAGTGAATTGTTCTCCAGCATCTTGAGCAATAATCAGTTAAAAAAACCCAAACCTGATGACAGGTTGTTATTCTCTATTTGTCATTGTTCTTCTCACATAATTTAATACCATATAGAATTTCTTGTTTATGTAAAATGATAAAATGATACCTAAGGCTTTTCACTCCCTCTGCGTTTGTTGTAACAATAGATAAATTTTCCAAGAGGATTAAGTTTCATATTCTTGGTATTGCGGTTTAACCTGGCAGGCACCTAAACACCACCCAGCCACTCGCTCACTCCCCCCCAGTGGGATGTTGGAGAGAATCGGAAAAAAGGTAAAACTCATGGGCAGAAAAGAAAGTGAAAATAATAATAATGATAAAAGAATAACACAAAACAAGTGATGCGCAATGCAACTGCTTACCACCCACTGACTGATGCCCAGCCAGCCCCTGTGCAGCGGGCTACCACCCCCAGGCCAACTCCCCCCAGTTTTTTGTTCAGCATGACATCATATGGTCTGGAATATCCCTTTGGCCAGTTTGGGTCAGATCTCCTGGCTGTGTCCCCTCCCAGCTTCTTGTGCCCCTCCAGCCTTCTCGCTGGCTGGTCATGAGAAGCTGAAAAATCCTGGACTTCAGACTAAACACTACTTAGCAACAACTGAAAACATCAGCGTGTTATCAACATTCTTCTCATACTAAATCCAAAACACAGCACTATACCATCTACTAGAAAGAAAATTAACTTTACCCCAGCTGACACCAGGACACAGTCTTTGGCTTTTTTAGCTAAAGGAAAAGTCTTGTTTACTGTAAGTTTCTGCACATGCAAGTTGGGGCAATGTGTGTTGAAGTGATATAGACGCAATCTATCTGAGAAGCGTAATGAAAGAGGCACTAGTTAGCTGTTGTGAACTACATAGATAAGCTGCACTGCCATATAGTGAGAGCTAGTCACACAACGTGCAGAAACTAAAAAATCCACTGTCTTAGAGGCAAAACATTGTAATTAGCAACAGCTATTCACACTTTAAAACTGGAGGTGATAATTTTTTTTTATGTGCATTTTACCCCAAATATCCCTATTTATTGTAGTAACATGACTTGGTTCTCACCAGAATTGCTCAAGGGAGAACTCTGAATCTGATTGTTCTTTAAAATCAAGTTTTGGCAAAATATGTTCCAAATATACTTTATTTTAAGTACACTTACAAAGCACTGTGACTTGAAGAAAACACATCACTAGTGCATACTGAACCTGATTTGAATGGGAAAGGTCATGTGGATGCAAAGTGTGACATGTAATGTTGCAGCTTTGGCTTGAAAGTGGGGGTCATCTGTAAAATTATTTTTTTAAATCAGGTACTCTACTCTGGTTTCTGAGCCATTAGGACATGATTAGGATACCTATTTTTAAGCTTTTCTTCTCCCATCATTAGTGCATGATACTAACATCTTCATGAAGGTGGATTGCTAGTCCCATTTTTTTAGTAATTAGGGCAATGAAGCACAGAGAAATTCAGGCCTGGATTTGCAAACACTTGTACTCAAGTGTTGGCACATATAGTCCAGCCGGTTGTCCCTACGTATGAGACAGCCTAATACAGATGCGCTGTCTCTGCCCCAGGCTCTGTTGCTCACGGTGCAGAGAGAGGTGCCGTTAGAGGAGCTTCAGCCAGCCCCCGCTGTGCCGGTCCCCTGGGCACGCAGGTCCCCAGCGCCCTGGGGGATGCTTTTGGGGACACCTGAAGCCAGTGCAGCTAGGTTCCAGAGCTAGCTTTGAGGGACACCTCAAGGCTGCCATAAGCAGCAAGGAAACAGGCTGTAGCCATTCAGTAGGACCCCAAGGAAGCTCAGCCTGGTTCATAGAATAAAGGGGAGATAAACCAGCCCCTGCTTGAGGAAAGAAGTGGATGGCAGTTGAAGCTGCAAAATGCGCTTGACAACTGGCAAACAACGCTAGACAAATTTCAGCCTACCAGTAAGACATGTTTTCCTCCTTTTCATCTTTTCAATGAGGATGATGGCAATGAGGGTAAGTAACTTCCCGAGGATGTGGTAGGATTTTCAGTGGCTTTGTATAATTGTCTTAAAATGCAGCAAGGTTCCCCTTGTGGCTCAGGACTCATACCACTTGTTGAAACATGTCTGTGTTTGCTTACGATCAAAACAAACCTCCCTAGTAGCACTGGGGAAAGCTTTACAGATCTGCACATCTTTCCTTTCCTAGCACAGGCTGTGTGGTGTCACTGGTCTGTCTCTCATTTTATGTTTTAAACCAGATAACATTGAAACTTCAACAGGCATAGTGAGGATAAAAGTCTCTCTCTCTCTTCTCAGAATAATGGTACTTAAACCAGTTTTATGAGACACTGTTCTCTGCTTAATATTTTTCAGGGCACCAGAAGCTCAGGAGCATGTCGGGGAAGCCCAGGCTTACCTACTGTAATGGAAGGGGGCGAATGGAGCCCGTACGGTGGCTGCTGGCAGCAGCCGGCGTGGAGGTTAGTTGATACTCAGTACAGTGTTCCGGACTGGAGTTTTCAACTGGCCTAAGTAAGGAACAATTTAACATGCATGTGAAGCATAAACTGCTGCAAGAGGGTGGCTAAATTCATTTGGTCAGTGGCACTGCATGTTTGTAACTACCTTGTTTGGTGGTTAGTATTTGGGATGCAAACTCAGCGGAGCTTGGAGTTTATTAGAGCTAGCATCAATCCCCTGAAGTAGTTAATCATAATGGGTCCAAATGGGGATTTATTTAAAGGCTCTTAATTAATCTGAGTTTTCCAGCTGTGCAAAACCACCTTAACTCAGTCTTACTTAGTTTGCAGTTACAATGCGTGTGAACAAAAGAGTGACATTGATTCACATGCCCTGGGTGGGGTTAGAAATAGTTGATTTACCTTGTGCTTCCCTTGGCACCGGCTGCAACCTGTCATCCCCCTGCAGATGTCTGTACTCTGTTTCTACCTGCACTTAGATTATTTCTGCATTGGTGGCCTGAGACAGAAGTGGTCAGGCCCTTCTGCTCCTCCCCAGCTGTAAGGATGTTTGTGGGATCTTCAGGACATCTGTGGCCAAACAGCACAGTTGAAGATCCGGCCCATTACCTTTTGCTTGGTTCAGTCGTTCTGCGCATGGTTATGTGCAGTCACTTACAGAAGAAAAGGGTTCAAATACAGCAATGTAACACTATTCTCTCTTCTTTTCCAGTTTGAAGAAATTTTTTTGGAAACAAGAGAGCAGTATGAAAAGTTAATCAAAGGTAAGAATCCCAATGCGTGACGCTTAGTCCCTCACAAAATTGCTCCAATTTAGCTAATTTTGTGGTTCAAAATTAGTTTATTGCAAACTGAACCTGATTTGAATGGGAAATGTCACGTGGATGCAAAGTGTGACACACGTAATGTTGCAGCTTCGGCTTTTAGCTCTGAGAAAATGGGGGTCATCTGTAAAATTATTTTTTAAAATCAGGCACTCTACTCTGGTTTCTGAGCAATTAGGACATGATTAGGATACCTATTTTTAAGCTTTTCTTCTTATCACAAACTTCTACGTGCACACCTAGAATACTGAAATACTAGTTTTGAGTAACCTGTTCTTTCTGTGCAAGCAACTCCTATAAGCTAAAAGCCATAGCTTCTGTGACTGTGTTTGTTGTAGTACATTAAACAGGGGTAGCAAACATTCCTATTTAATGCAACTTAATTATCTATGCTACTGAACAGCTAGCATGGTTCCTGGCACATTTTTGGTCCAGGGCAAATAGCACTCCCTGAAGTAATTCCTAGGCATCATTTGGGAGTTGTCCCAGGCCAAGGGCCATTTCCAAGATGTCATTTAGATGTCACCACCATGCTATATAGGCAGAGAGAGCTGAATAGAATGAATGTGGCCAGTCTGTGCCAGCTGGCCTGAGCTGTTGTTGAGTTGACTAGTCTAGGTGTACCCCTATGTTGATTCTGAACCACAGTGAGATAAACTTCTAAATGAAAGGCCGGCATGGCACCAAAATCCCCAGGACAGCCAGTTTTCCTTTGTGCTAGGTTCTGTGCGAACACCCTACTGAGAGTCCTAAGCAGGATAAACCTGAGCCATGAAGCTTGTCCCAGTTAAAAAACAGGGAGCCAGCAGGGAGACCTGCAGAAAGTCTGACATGGTCAAAGCAGCAAGCCACAAAGGCTTCATGTCAACCTTGGAGAGTGAGGCCAGTTCCCAAACACCAGTGCATAACCCCAGCCACTGCCCTTGATATTTGCCCAGATGAACTCCAGCAGTGAACCCCTCCACAGCCACCCTGGAAGGAGAAGACCTTGCTGCCAGGGTGGGGAAGGAGTTGGGACTGTGAGGAGCACTACAGAGTGCACCTGCACCGCAGTTTACCCGCTGCCCAAGACACGTAAGAGAAACCTCGCAGCAGGCTGGGCTTGCTGAGACATGCTAGGAGACTTGGAAGAGGACTTGGCTGCATTCTGGCTGCTTACTCAGGAAAAGCTGTGTTTAAAGAAATTTTGACAAGAAAACTAAAATGAACGAAAATTAAAAAGAAGTGGTAGCAAGAAGATCAGAATTAAATTTGCAGGTCCAGCCGGCTGAGAATCTGACAACATGGGAGGGCAGTGCAGTGTGAGGACACCAGTTATAGCTCTAAATATGGTAGCTCAGGTACTGAAAGCCCAAATCTGAATTTGCTTCACAAGACTAATTAATCCAGACAGAGTGGTACCATCCTGGATACAGCGTCCAAGCTTATCCATATCCAGAGAGAAGAATTAAATGGTGATGAAAAGGATAGGGAAGTTTTATAAGGAAGGTCAAGGGGGTTTATGTATATATACTGAGCTGAAGAGGGTTAGAACACAAAGAAAAAGGTGGGGTTTAATACAAGGGGTTGAAGAAAGACGAATTAGTCATCCTGATAGCGGGACCTCTGGAATGCTGCCAGTCATGCAGGGCGGGACTGAACACAAATAATCCCACAGTACCTCTTCCCCTAATGTTTTTTCTCTCCCTATCAACATGTTTTTTGCCAGAGTATCCTGTGTTTAGACACCACCACATTGCTAGAACGGTCCAGGCGTGACTTTGGCCCATGCCAGCTGACGATCTAAGCAATGCCCCAGCAGTGCCCAGGACGAAGCCTGGGCCAGGGGCTGTTCCCAACAGGCAGCTTGCAGACAGACAGCTGTTTTGGAGGCTGAAGGAGTGAAATAGCATCGGCCTGGCCAGACCTGTACCCGTTGGCCTGAGAGACACAAGCTCGGCTCAATCTGCAGCCACAGGTTGCCCAAGTTGCTACCTGGATATCAACAAGCTCTGCTGGTTGGTGACAAATAGGAGGTCTAGATGATGGTTTTTTAATGTGTGCTCCACAGACCACCTTCCAACAGCACAATCCAATCCACAGAATGACTGGCAAACTGCTTTTCATCCTGCATATATATTCTATGCAGTAGTTATATGTGAAGCATTTCTCACTGCAAAGCAAGGAGCAGCAGTGTGCTATTGGTTGTAAGAGAGAAATCCCTCTTTTCTGCAGATAAGAAACAAACAGTGCATCCAGTTCACTCACATTTGCTGCATCTCTTTTTGTCAAGGGCCAGAAAGTCAGATTTTATTTTTCACTTCACATCTTTCTGCTGAAAAGTATCCTTGCAGAGTTGATAGTTTTCCCATTCTACTGTGTTTTTGCTAGATAGATACCAAGTAATATTTCTTCCTTGAGCTTCAGAGCTGTGTTCTGGAAAGACATGAAGACACACTATCTTTCTGTGAATGTTTACAAGAAAAAAACACAGGCTATTTGTTGCTGCAGAGAGAACTACTATTTGATTTTAAATTATAAATTAATAATAGAATGAGTGAAGACTGTTTATTAATTCTAGACTAGCAAAGTATTTTAATAGCTCTGTGGAGAAAAAAGCAAACAGATGTGCCTGTTAAAATGAACTCTCACACCTGAAAGAAGGATGCACTGGACGGATTAAAATTGAGCAATTAAAATAAATTATTAATTTTGAGCAATGCAAAGTGGCAGCTGCCCAGTTGGATTTGGAGTTTTGCTGTGATTTTAACAGGGCTGGATTGTTCTCTGGATGCCCTTAATGTGTAAACAGAGGAGGCAGCGTCTCCAAAGACAGTGAATTAGTCCAGCAGAAAACGGGTCTAGAAAAGCGTGACTTTGCTGTGCTGAGTCTCTATGTCAGCTTCGCTTTCAGAGCTGCCCCACTGAAGGCTCAGACAAACACTCCTACCAGCACCAGGAGAAAATGGACCTACAAAGATGTACCTAAATAGGCTTAAATTGTTGTGGAACAACACTGTGGATAGGCCTGTAATGCAAATCTACAGGGACTTGCAAACTCTTGTCCCTGGAGCGACTGTGTAAAACTTACTTAAACAGTAACTGCTGTCACACTCCCTGCTTCTAACTCTGCAGCTTCCCAATGTTTAAAGCAGCCTGACCTCTTCCTTTATCCCAGTAGCTCAGCCCTGCTGCAGTACTACTCCACTCATTCTTTCTCCTCATATGTATATGTCCCTGAGAGGGAACTGATCTGCATTCAAAATAATTGGATTTTTTTTTTTTAAGTTCACATTTAACACAGATCTTTATTCTCCTCTGATCCCTTGGGTTGAAATTGCTGGTTCAGGCTTTTTCTGCCAGCATGAGGCAGGGTCCAGAAGTGCAAAGGAGCAGGCAGTGCCAGCTCCCACCAGCCGGTGAAGCCCTGGCAATGTTGTAAAGCAAAGGGCCCAGCTGCACTGTGATGACCCAGCTACAAAAGGGCGATGCAGGCTAGTTATTTGATCTTTCCCACAATGTTAGTTTACTGCACGGAGTTTTACAGTTAGGGCAAGACATCAATGATCTCCTACACTGCAGAAGAAATGTGCTCAGTGTCTCACTCTCCTGTAGAGCTAGCAGCGTAGAAGGAATTAACAAGCTTTCCCTCAACTTTCCACCCTAGATGGAGTCCTGATGTTCCAGCAAGTGCCCCTGGTTGAGATCGATGGGATGAAGATGGTGCAGACGAGAGCCATCCTCAGCTACATAGCAGGGAAATACAATCTCTATGGGAAAGACTTGAAGGAGAGAGCCCTGTACCGTAACAACTCCTTTCACTTAACGAGCAAACTGTTATTTGATAGCTGCATTATATATAACAAATTCAATCCTGTAAATCCAGTAGAAAGGCGTGAGAAAGGCTAACACAATAAAAAGCAAGGACTCTAGCCTTTGCTTAGGTTTTAACCACTGCTGCTGAAATGCTGCTGAACAGAAACAGGCTTTTAGTCCTTTTAAAAAATAATTAGCTTTAGTTTATGTTTAGTTTTGGCTGTGAAAATTGGCAGTGTGGTGGTGATATAAAATTCCTGTAAGTTGCCTTAGTTAATTGGAAAACAGATGAAGTAACTTCTGTGCTCTTTTCTACTGTCTCCCCCACTAATAGGATTGACATGTATGTGGAAGGAATAACAGATCTGATGCAAATGATTTTGATGTTTCCTTTCTCTCCACCTGAGGCAAAGGAGAAAAATCTTGACTCAATTAAGGAGAGGGCAACTAACAGGTACTTCCCAGTCTTTGAAAAGGTAAGTGACAGTGAGGATGTGCCTATAAAACTTGTATTTACAATTACCAAAAAGTTTCCCCCAAAGAAGAACATGTTTGTAGTGCGGGTCAGTTCCAAATCCTCAGCTTTCTTGGCTCTCTCAAAGAACAGGAAATACAGCAGCACATTTTCTCTATTTATTGGCTTGTGTTGTCAGGGCTGTGTACCCAAACATCTACAAAGTGAACAAAGCAATATATTCTCAGCTATACAGCAAAACTTTTCACTAAAATTAAAGCAAGCACACAGGTTTTCTTTCTTCCTTGAGGGGATAATTCCACACTCTACATTTGTTTAGAGCACATCTCTCTGCTATACTTAATTTCAGTTGGAACATTTTCATTAGAAGAATGCAAAAATCCCTTGCAAATAAATCAGGTAGAGAGATTAGAAGTACTTTAGTAAAACAGCAGTCATAGTTTTCTGCACATCCCACTTTTGAAAACAACACACCAAACCCATATGACTCAGGCATCTGGCAACATTTCTCATTTTTGTTAAAGTTCATCTAGTTTTGATGGAAAACAGTAATAAAGGCTGAACATCCTAGAAGTCCTTATGACTGTAATAACTTATTCCCAAAGGTAGGGATTTTCTTTGGTTAGCTATTTTAATTCTGCATTTCTAAGTTTGCTTCCTGGTACCGATATTGGACATAACTTTAAAGGAAATATCTAAATGGCAATTTTATAAATTCTCCAAGTTACTCTTTAGTTTCTCCATTATCCCTATTTCTAATTCTGTGACTGTTACTAGTCTACTTAAGCGCATGGTTTTGTCACTGTTCCCAGTGCCTGTCATCATTCATCATTACTGAGTGACCAAAGTTTGTAGTCTGTGTACTACAAGAGTTCAGGGTTTTTTCCCCAACAATAATGAAGTGGCTCACAGCTTCCAGCTAAAAATTCCACCCTGAAATTTCAGCTATAATTGCTGTTCAGCAATACAGCTGTGCTGTGGGGCTTAGCTGCCAGGCATCGTATGGCCCAGTCTCATGTGTAGCCTGCATTCTCTTCTATTCTACAGGTTTTGAAACAGCATGGCCAAGATTTTCTTGTGGGCAACAAATTCAGCTGGGCAGATGTCCAGCTAATTGAAGCCATTTTAGCAGTGGAGGAGAACATACCTGCTGTGCTGTCGGGGTTTCCTCAGTTGCAGGTAATTTTGGTACTGAGCATGCCTGTACTCAGGAGCTAGGGGGCAATCCTGAAGTGATCATCTCTCCGTGCTGTGTAAATCAGGAGTGTGGGCTCTTTGAGGAACTGTTGATATCATATGGTTGCTTAAAATCAAGCACAAGAGGGAACCGATTTAGTTGGTTTGTTGTAACGCTGTGCTCCTGATTAACCCAGTTCAGGTATGCCTATCCCTCTTTGAGTGTTATATGCATCCTCAACAGAAATAAATTAATGTCATCCCAAGGGAATCACTTATCTAAGCCACCCTCTTTTGATTTTCCTGCTGCCTGCCAGTAGATGCTATCTAATACCAGATAACAAATTAAGTGTGATACAGGTTGACGTTACAATAAAGTACAGTGTGCCATTTTCTGTACTGGCTGGTATTACAATTTTGGGATCCCAGTAACCTCACTTTGTTTCTGCCTTCTACGGTATGACTAGAAACTCAAACCTTAGAATTAAGCCACAGTGTTCTTTCAATAATCAACTCAATAAAATTGAGGATGAATTCTCTGCTTTTGTGCCATGTACAAAGTCTGAAACCAAGGAGAAGTGAGGCACTTTTCCTGTGAGACTTGACCAGAAATCAGAAGCCTCTAGGCTTGCAGCATGCTATAGAGCACAGTGTATGGGCAAGCCTGGGGCATGACCTGCAGGAGTCATTAAAAGTTGAGATACAGTGGGCCCAAGTAGTCTGTGACTGGAAAAAAGCAGTTAGTTGTCAGTAGTCCTCCCATGTGTCTGTAATAAAACGGTGTAGCAAATTTGGGTTGAGGATGCAAGACTTGACGTCATGCTTCTTTGTGCTTACAAAGTGTTAATTTGAGGGGTGCACTCAAAGACTTTGGCTTTATTCCCATTAACAAAAGAAACAGTTCAGCATCAGACTATCACAGTTAGATTTTCTGCTTGGAACTGATGAGGAAAAGGGCTTTGATTTTTTGTTTGTTTGTTTGTTTTCCTTAAGTGTTTTTTAAAAATTTTTAAATTTCAACCCCAACAGTTTAAGTCTTAATTTAGTGTGACAGAATGAGGCACTTCAGCCACACAGTGGACAGTAACATGTGTCAGATTTTATCCCACATGAAGTTTTGCAGCCTCAGGTAATTCTTGCCTCTAGGTCCCATTTTCTAGAAAGATATCTTAGCCACTAGGCATGGGCACAGCTCTGTTGAAGCCATGCCTTGAATTATGGAGGGATTCCTTCACTGCCAGAAGGGAAAAAGTTTCTAAAATTGGTGGTTACTTATTTCACAGCTTTTACTTTTCTTGCTCCTTCTTGTATTTCCCCCTTATCCTTCCAGTGCCTGTAAGGAAGAGAAAATTATGTTCATACATCTGCCAGCAAGAACTGGCTGTTGCTCTGTGAGGCTCCTCTCCATTAGCGCCATGGTTCGAAAAGGTTCTTGCTCAGCTGCTTGCAGCCTGCATCAGTGAGTCCTCTCTGATGCACAATGAGATGTCTCAGGATCCTTGAGTCAGTTGCCTTAACACAGGCATTTCTTACCACCTGAGATGCCCTAATCCTAGTCCTGGCATCCAGCCGCTGCTCCAGAAGGTAATAGGTCTCCCCAGGGGACTATGTTATATCTGCCAGCCCTATGTAGATATTTTGGCTACCCTAGGCTACAACACAGTACGAGAAGCCTCTACTGGACAACTGAGTTGAGCCAAGGATGCTTCCAGTCATTTCACCTTCCCCCACGCAATCCTAGAAATGCTGGGACAGTGGGACAACAGTGGTCATGCTAGATGCAGGCAGAGCTCAGATACTTACATAATATAGTAAAATTGGAAATCATGTTAAAGTATATCGTGGTTTGCCCACATAGTAGTTTGCACCATCAGAACTAGTAATGAAAAGAAAAAGGTCATGAGATATGTTAGTGTATTTGTACCTTCAAAACTATCCCCTGGTGCTCCCGGATATTGAATTTTTGCCTTCATTTTCTTTCAGGCAGCAGAGATTTAGATATTGCCTGCTCCAGTACTGCCTTCATTGGTAAGAACAGGCTTTTTGGAGCAGCTGGGTCCTCCTCCTGTTGGACAGGAGACTGTGTAGGTGGCATGAGGTCTGAACGAACGTTAGGATCTCTTCTAGCAGCAGGGGGAAGCAGTTCTGTGCAAGAAGCACTGTTTGCTACTGGAGTACCTGGAACTTCTCTCTTACTCTGTTGTTTTTTATTTTTTAGGCTTTTAAAATAAAAATGAGCAATATGCCTACAATTAAGAAGTTCCTGCAGCCTGGCAGCCCAAGGAAACCCCCACCAGATGAATGTTATAAAGAAACTGTGTTGAAGATTTTTAGCAGATGAATGCCTTGCTACCTTCAGTGAGACCCAAAATACTGAAAAAAAAAATCCCCAAACCAAAGGAAGTAGGAAGCTCAGTAAATTAGTACCATTGTAGTTGAAACCAATGGTAAAAAACAAAAACAAAAACCAAAATAAAGCATTCTGATTACTCTGGCAATGTGACAGCAGATTTGTCTTTATTGATATCAAATGCTTGGCAAACCATGAAAACAAAGGAGTATGGAAGCAAAGAACTATTAGTAGGTTAGGGAATTCATTGATTTGGAAAAAGACTGATGCAGTGTTAGTATTGTCAGAATGTAACTTGTTGAAGAAATTTTCTGGATGAAAATAGGCTTCAGAATAAGAGTTACAGAAGAGAAGAAAGAGAAGAAGGGTCACTAAATCACTTGTCCTTTAAAAAAGTAGGCTTGTTTCAAGAGCAATTTTGGTAAGTACTTATATTGCATTATTTTTACAGTATTGTGTGAGTAAAACTTCTAATTTAGTATTAGTTTCATCTGTTGTTACCAAAGCCAAAATTCTTTGGTTTCTCACACTTCCCAGGTCTTGCCTAGGAACCAGTTTTTATAATATTCCGCTATTTCCTTCCTCTGCCTTTTTAATGTGATTCTTCCAGGCATCTTAGTTCGTTGTTCCCAGTGCATTGGAGTCTCTGCACTTATTCAAGTGATGAACCTCTTCAAAGGATGGGGAGGGCAGAGCCACATCCTCAGACAGACAATCAGTCAGGTTCAATATTTGTTCATGCTTCTTTCTGTGCATTCGTCTGCCATTTTGGGGGACTCTCAGCTGCTTCCTAGCCCCAGTTCTGGACACCGACAGCCAGCTATACATCTTCGTCCTAGTAAAACAAGAAGCACCAGGCTCTTTTCCCTGGCTCCGAGGCCGTATACACACTACCAAACTCTCCTGTTACCCAAAGCTGTGTAACCACACCTGAGCGGCCTGCTGCGGCTGGGCCCTGGGGTGGACTGGCTGTGGCTGGGAGCCATGTGGGTGAGAGCAGCGGGCACAGACCAGTAACCTCTGAGGGAGCCGCTGATGATTCCGTAACACAGACGACGTCTTCCAGCGCCCGTGCCCTGGCACTGCCTGGTGTTTGATGTGATCTTCAGAGAACTCCAGAGGGGAAAACTTGAGCCTGAGCTGCCACTTCGCACAGAGTGAAACACGGGCAGCCTAGGGCTGCTGCTGCTTTGGCGGCGCTGTGGGCCATCATCCGCCCTCGTGGCAACGTGGTGGGACCAGTGACACCAAGGTGGTCACGGCTCCTCCCAGCGAGGCCTGTCTGCAGCGGTGGAGGTGATTCACGCAGTGGCAATGGGGAAGGGAGCAGTGGGGTCACAGAGCAGCGCAGGTTTCATGGTTAGGACAGCTCAGGTGCATTAAAGGTGTGGTAAAGTTGCCTGAATTTCTCTTGGCAATGTCTCCTCTTACAGGTAAGTTCACTGATCATTTAGTGAGTCGTGGTCATTTCCTCTATCCTAAAAAACTGTTTAAGGTTTCTTGGAAAGTGACTTTGGTCCAATGCGAGCAATGAAGAATGTCCTACCCAAAAGACTCCCAGGTCTGATGTCAGGGCCAGCTCAGGCTGAAGGGAGGACCGGACCTGCATTGCTTTCACCCTGGACCTCTGCTCCAAACACTGAGCCGCTGGGTACCGCAGTGGCAGCCATCATGGCTGGCATCGGCACCTTGCTCCACTAGACCGTCAGTCCTATTTGGTGGTGACTACCTAACGCTCTGGGAGTCACAGGAGGTGAAGATGGAAAGATCTCCTCTGGAGATGGCTCCTGACTTGGCCGGCGTGCCAGCACGTGGGATCTGTGATGGCCTGCCTCACCCTCACCAGGCGCTCTGAGCTGTGATTCCTCAGGCCAGCCGAGTGCTCAGCTCTGTGACAGCAGCCTCCCTGTGCCACCCTCGCTGCCGGTGCTGTGTCTCCTCCTGGTTCCCTAGACAGTGAAAGCAGCAGGTCTCAAGTGGTTGCTGGAAGAAGTTGCTTTTCCAGCATTCTGGACTTTACCAGAAATGTACCCGAACTTACTTGTTAACAGCTGGCAATGCCATAGGCAAACCGCCTGCGTGGCTGCAGTGCTGTGCTGCATCCTGCCACCTTGTGTCACCAGGCACCTCCGTGCTGTCCCAAGACGAAAGCCACTGCGCACCTGCCCGTGCAGGGACACCACCTTCCTCGTAGCTGCTACCGCAGCGATGTACATCTCCGTGCAACCCATGTGGCTGCTACTTCTCCACGCTGGGCAACAGGATGGGCTTTGAACGTGAAAGTGGAATTACTGTGAGCTGGCTGGTACATTGCTTGCTTACACACCTGTAAAAGGCCAAAATGTAGTCAATGCTACTGTCTTTAAATTAAGGCCTGTGGGTGGATTGGACTTTTTAAGATCTCCCTGCAATGTTTTCCTTGCAAAACTGATTATTTTTCTTCATAAATCAATTATTTCAAACATTATGTATGATCTTACCAGCATTTCACATGCAGGTTACAAATATATTAACTCTTGAGAACGAAGTGTTGTGGAAGAAATATGCTATCTGTTTTGCAGACTCAGGTAAGGCAGAGGTGGTTTATTTCTACAGCTGTAGGACAGAACACAGAGCAACAGACGTTCTATTTCTATTGGTTTTAAAACAAAAACATTAGGGCTTATATACATTTACAACAGACAACAACTGCCTTGTGAAGGGGCCTGATGCGGCAGAGCAGCATCTGCATAAAAGGACACTTCGTTCCAGCAAATGTCAGTAACCAAATCTGATGCTTAATATTGTCATGACAAAAGTGTAGAAAAAGGGAAATTAGAGAAAAATACTGGAAAATGAACCTAGCAGGGAGAAAACAGAAGAACGAACTTCCTTTTCAGATTGCTCACTCTCCAGCATTCCCCCACACCTCCCCCATGCAGCAGACTGCAAAAGGACTATTAATTATTTATTTATGTTAGGATGCAACTAGATGAAGTAGGATTTTTAACTGAACATGCTCTGCATTTTATCAGAGACAACTTATTCTTTTACTACTATGTCTGATACAATTGTGTAGCTTTTTGGCTATGACTTGCAAACACTGAAACTCATCTTTGTTCATCTGAGGGCAAGTGTGTGCTTATGCACACAACGCAAATAGTGATAAGCACACAACTCAGATAGTGAGTGCTAGTGAATGGTGTATTCAAGTGCACCTTTATGCTTTAAGCATAAATAGAACTGAAGTAGAAATTGTACTTATGTGAGTCATTCACATGTGTGTGTAAGGTAGGGCCATCCTGTAAAATTTTATTATTTTTGTCACCAGCATTTAAAAAAAAAAACCCAAGCATCTCTTAGTGTTGTCAAGCTCTTAGGCAAGCTAAACAAGAGAATAAATCTGAAAATAAGGGTTCTGGAAAAATGCTAGCATACACTATTTGCAGCTTAACCCTGTAAGAGGTACAAAAAACTGTTAAAAACAATTGCATTTCCCACTGGTATAGGACATACATTGGCTTCAACTGTAGAGGCAGAGAGCACAACCAGTTTAACAAGCCATATGGCACGTTCCAGGCTCCATGGAGCAAGAGGACTGGAGGTCACTGTCGGAGAAGGCAAATAAGTATAGACTTCTGGTACCTGGCGTGTAAGTCTTCCTTTCCACGCCCACCTTGGGTTTCAAAACAGAAGTTGTATTTCCCATCGGTTTTCCACTCTTAATTTCCCAACAACTGCTGGAGGAACAGCCAGCAGAGTTAAGTGACTGGCATCTCACTCTAGGGTAGTGAGGACCTGCAGGTCAGATGTTGAACTGGTCAATTCACCTTCACATTAGGCCATAAGTGACCTCAGAGTGGAGCTGTGCTGGTTTGTATCATGTTATTGCTTGAGTGGGCTTGGAGGGATACTTGCAGAGGAAGTCAGTCCCTTAACCCTGGTTTCAGAGAGGAGGAGTCTGAAATCAGTAGTAGCAATCTAAGAAACCCTTGCATTTCTATAAATGGATCCTTTAGGATCCTTTCTGTGCTGGCTGATGGAAAGCTGAGAAAAGAAGAGGAAAGATGCTAAAGAGAAAAATTTCAGGTGTGAAATGCTCTGGAAGTCCTGCTATTGCCTGCCTGTCCATGGCATGCTACCTTCTATTCTTACATACTGACTGTCCCTGGGGGGAGAGAATCACATCCAGAAAGGAGAAAGGTCCAGGGGCTGGAAGTGTGGAGGGGAAAATAATCACAGGTAAATGAGACAGTCTGGGATTTGTCAAGAAGACACAAACTAAGATTACAAACTAAGGCAGGGGGGGTGGTGGGGAGACAGGGAGCCAACTAGAAGGAAATCTGAAAGCTTAGCATGCTGTTATGTGGGGAGAGAGCTCTAAAAGCAACGGTGAGCAGGTAACACCCCATTCACAACCTTCTCTTTGGAGGTGGTGGGAGATGATGTTAGTCAAAGATGGTCACTAATTTTCACTGAATATCAGAGTTGTTTTGGTTTTGCTTAGACAAGGTCTTGCATTTGTTGTTCAAACCGTCATGTAAGGAACCGCTGGCAAAAATACATCATAGTAAAAAAAAAAATCAAGCTCAGTAGCACGGAGAACACCTGCCAGCTTCTAGGTAACCCAGAGGTTCCCTAGGTAACTTTGCTCTTCAAAATGTTTGGGAAAACACCTAATACCTTTTACATACCTGAGGCCAAGTGTTAAGTCAGCATGAGGATCACTGGAGAAAAGGATATCTTCTGTCTTTTAATTTCTCTCTTCCCTCTGCAAAGCTATCTTTTGTAAACATATTCCTGGGTTTATAAGACGATTACATTGCACACTTACCCTGCCGGGTTTGGAGGGTGTAATTCAGTGTGGAGAAACGTTTCATGGGACATAATGTCTGAGCTGCACTTTTCAAGTGTGCTGAACACAGGCAGTGCCAGTTTGGAAAAACAATAACAAATGGGACCTTTGCTTTAAATAATATGAAACACAAAAGCTGCACTTTATTTCTGCAGCAAGGCAGGACTGGGTATATCCCAACAGGTCTCATTAACCACAGATGAGGCTCCCTTCTCTACAGTCCCTATTTCTCCTGCTAATACAATAAGGCACAACAGTTCTTGGATGTGCACTGATTTCCCTTGCAAGTACATTTTAAATATTGCCTCATAATTTTGAACACAGCTCCAACCCAAATTAACATAATTCTGGTATGTTTTATATAGAGAGGAAAGTTCACAAAGCCTGATGGCACAAAACATTTTTGAATGCTTTGTTAAGAAATCAGTATCATGTCTGAAAATAACAATTAAAAAAAAATAAAATATTTATACCTTATTGTTTTGAAGGAAAAGGCTAAATGGAAACAAGCTGGTGGGCAACAGCAGCAGCTGGGGTGAATATTCGCTCCTAAGTTATTAGGGTATCTTTGACATTTCCCCTAGTTTTAACTCCTGGATGGTCAATCTGAACCTAGACATTCTTAAGAGATGCCTTCAGGCATGCAAGATACAAATGACACTTCTATAGCATTTTCCAAAATACTTTACAAGCTTAGTGAAGTGACGTTTCCAAAAGCCCTGTTAAGTTAGGAGACAGACTGTGTTGTATTTTTCACTTTTATTTAGGCTAGTAATTGTGTTGAAGAAAACTTGCCTGAAATCTTGATGGATACCTCTGATTGATAGGGTAAGAAATGTCAGTGTTGGAATAAATCACCCTCTGAAGACTTCTAATCCTCTCCCCTACCCCTAAGGGAAGGTTGAAGGGAGTGGTTTCATCTAAACTTTTAAGTGCCTCTGTTGAGACAGCATCCTTTTGAGTAGTTTGGATATCAGCTGTAGCCCAAGTGCATGGTGAGGGATTTCTCCTGAATTTAGACCAGAATTTAGATCTATTTAAAGGAGACTAGACAGCTAGACTAGATGTAGGTGTCTAGAAAGTTAGGTGAGATAAGTTTTCCCAAGTTGTCTACACTGTGATTGACTTTCATGCTTGAACTCATGTTTTCTTACCTTGCAGTCCTCTGACACAGTGGATGTAAAGTCCTTGTAGGAGTAGTCACGAGACCTGGGATATCTCCTAGAGGTTATCATGGCCAGGCCTATCAATGATTAATCCATGCAGGCTACCTAAGAGTGAATTTGGGTTTGTGAAATACTACCAGACACAGCTTGGTACATATGTCTATGCGGGGAGAGCTTCGGTCTCCCACGTTATCCTAGATTCTGAGTCATAAGTCATGTCTGTTCAACAATGCCAGAAATGCTGTTTCCAGCAGTGTAGTTTGACCTTTTGTTCTTAAAAAACCTGTGCTAACAGCAAAAGTCAGCGCTCCCAGAAGCCTAGAGGGGAAAGCAGTCACTTCTCAAGCAAGCAAATAAAACATTCTTATGCAGAGTTCTGTTTCACTATAAACCACAAATTACTTCATGCTGGATGTTAACAGAAAACAGAATGTGGGCAGCCTGTGCTTCTACAGCGATACCGAGAGCGGGCTTCTGCTGCGCCGAGCACAGACACCTGGGGCTCTCCGCGACACCTCTGCGTGGCTCACCATCCTGCCGTGGCACATGCCGCGGACCTGGGCTCTCCGGCGCAGCAGCCGGAGACCAGCGGTGTCCTGGAACATGCACAGTGGCATGGACACTCCTGTGCAGGTGACTGAGCCCCGCCGCGGGCCTTGAGGCTGGAGAGAAGAACCTCCCAAGATGTAAGAAGGGGACAGGGGGCAATAAGAAAGAAAAGAGCCTGAACCAGAAGGCTAGGTGCCTCCTAAAAGACAAGACCTTGCAGTGCTGACTGTTTTGATGCCTTGTCCTTCAATGGTTCTAGCTCTAAATAAATAATCAAGCTTATTTTATTGTCATGCATGGAACACATTGGTCTAACAGGCACCAGTGGAATGAGGATTATTTTCAGCTCCATAGCAGCAAAGCACATCTACAGGAAGGACCTGAAGGAGAGAGCCCCCTGTACTGTAACAACTCATTTTTTGTTTGGTAGACTACAATTCATACAACTTCCCTGTGTAATACAAGAAGAATATCCCAGCTCAGTTATGTTCAGGGTGATTCAGCAGATTTTTACATAGCACATTGACCTTGCCTGCAGGTGATGTCTGCAAGAGTATTAACCAGCTAGATTAGACAGGCAGGATGGTGCACGGGAGTTTGTGCTGTATTGAATTTTTGAAGTCAACAGAGTTATGAGAAGAAAGCAGTCAGGAGTGCAGAGGGCAGTTTGTCTTCTGATACCGCTCTTCATTCACTGTCTCCTACAGTTGTCTTTGGTGTGCATTTTCAACAGGCCAAATTCAGGGAAACATTTTTGACAGAAACAGAAAAATACTTTCTATGTCAAGGAATGAAATTCAGCAGAAAAAATGTCCTGAAGGAATATCCCCCATCACTAAGGAAGGGAAGGGAGCTTATGAAGGATTCAAGCTGAATTAGTTGATGTGACGTATGCAAAGCAGCAATCTGTTAAAAGTAAAAAACCCATTAAAAAAATTAAAATAAAATTTTGATTGCTATCATAGTATGTTTTTAAAACATGGGAGCTTTTCAGCTGTTCTGATTATTTTTAACTATCAGGTTGCCAAACAACGAAAATAGGAAGCATACAATTTTCTGCTGGCACAGATATTCCCAATGGTCATGACCTCTCATGAATCTCACATTTGTACATAGTCAGCATTAGACAGGAATTTATTTTCTGTAGGCGAGAAGTGAGTAAACAGACCTAATTGTTTTTACTTGTTTAAGAAATAGGAGTTTCCCATTGGCAGAGAACTGTTTGCAATTCTCTTTGTAGGAGGCGCTACAGAACTATATAACCTCAAGGCAAAGCTACTGACTGAGCTTAGCGTGAGTTATACTGTGTACAAGGTAAGCTTTTTGGATTTTGGACATGCATAGGGAATTAGTGTACTTGAAAGTAAGTCAGTGAATGGGTTTTATGGTTGTATACATGTATGTACTTTCTTTACTAACATGGTTATGTGCATCAAATGTTAAATCATTCATCAACTTTCTAGGTGTACAGATTTAAGAAAAAGAAATGTAGATCTCAGAAGTGTGGAGTGCTTCCTCTCACACTCTTCTTATTGTAGAGAAGATGACATATTATTTACAAAGGCAATAAGCTTTTTTTTTTTTTTTAAGCCATTTTCTTTTGCTGCTGTTGACGCTTCAGTTTTATTGTTGTCACGGTGTTAAGAACTGTGAAGCTAGTATAAACTAGGCACTGTCTACATGTTTGCTGCTGATGTGCATGCACAGGTTCTGAATGGGGTGGATGACAGTCTGTCTAGAAACCATTGTGCTTTAAATTCCAGCAGAGTTGGGATTGGACCAAGCAGGTATTGCACTTTGTCTCTGCCTGTGGTAAAGGCAAACCTAATGTTACCAGAGACAAAATTAAATTCCATGTCCTTGGGTGCTTGCCTAAAGAAATGAGAGGAATGGGGAGTGTTGCAAATGAGATTGAACGCTTACAATGGGGGGTTGGGGGGGAATCCTTCCTGTCACTTTTATAATGGTGCATAATGGTTGCTGGAGAAAGCACAGCAGTTGCTGAGTTTGTATTGTGTATCTGATTAAATGGTAAACTGTACCCTGAGATAATGCCAAAATAAACAGAGCAGTGTATCTCACACACCCTGCTTTTTGGTCAGAGCAGAACACTTTGGGATGCAAATGGGTTTTGATTTGCTTGTTTTTTGACATGGGCCAATTGCTCTCAGTACAGAGTTCTGCTTAGCTAACTTGCACATATAAAAGACATTTTAAGGCAAAATGATACAATGCAGTCTCTCAATATAGTCTTTTACCTCCCCTGCTAATTTGATGAGAGTCTTGGACCATAAATTGTTGGTTTCAAACAAGACAACTTTGAACAATGCTTGAGAACCAGTTAGAAGCTCAAAACCAGCATTCTGAATCTTTATGTTTCAAAACTTACAGTAGGAAATCAGGCACGTGGAAACATGTCTGGGAAACCCAAACTGCACTACTTCAACGGACGAGGCCGAATGGAATCAATACGTTGGCTACTAGCAGCAGCTGGGGTTGAGGTTTGCCTCTGTTTTTTGTACTAACAACATGTGACAAATATGTATTTTCACTCTTCCTTATAAAAAATGTGACTGACCAGCAGTTGCAAGCTCTACATTTAGTGCATTGTTGACCAAGCCAACAATGACCACTAGTTTACCCTAAGCAAGGGGGCAAGTTCCTGTTTCACTTCCAAGCATCATGTGCCAAGCCTACTGGTAGCACCACAAATGCCTCTCCCCTGTAGCTAGTGAAAGAAAAAATTTAAAACTACAGCAGCAGAACCTGGCTTCTTATCTTCTGATCACAGGGGTCAAGCACTTTCAATTCTGAAGACCTTTAGTTAAATCCCAATGTCCAAACCAGAAAAAAATTATTATGCCTACTACAATGTAGCTTACCCCTGAAAGTACTGTATGTTACAAAACACAGAGCAATTGTTTTTACCTCTAACAGGTTTTGATATTAAACTGGAGAGGGAGTGTGGGGATCTGTGTGTTTTAAGAGCCATGATTTTTTGTCATGGTAATGGGCAATGTACCAAAAAGCTGCACCGGACACATGATCTCTTCTCTTTGTCCCTCCTTTTGCCAGCTTGTGGCAAAGGAGCTATACCACTGTTCTGCTGCTGCAGTGTGAATTTACCTATCTTATCTTCCTCTCTCCCTGAACCACCTCTTGCCAGCACTGACAACTGAAGCAGCATGGTCATCGTTTGCTCAGCCGACAGGGTTTTGTGCCTTTCGGTCACTTCAGCTTTACCCAAAATCTTACCTGCACAAAAATATGAATCACATGTGAAAGGGAAGAGGAGAGGATGTGACAGAGGCAAAATAAATTTTTAAAGATATCACTTTCAAATCTGATGTATTCTTTAAAAAATAAAATTCCCCAAAACCCAGCTCTTTGTGCTGCCATTGTTTCATGCAGAGCAGAAGCTAAAATTCGTAGTGACAACACAACTTTTCTTCTGTATTTCCTGCAGTTTGAAGAATGTTTTCTGGAAACAAAGGACGATCTGACAAAGTTACAGAAGGGTAAGTTTCCTTCACTTTTTAATGATTAGATAATAATAATTAGAATTGTTTCTCTTAGAACACCTAGTAAGTCTTATGTCTCCTAAAAAGAAAACCTAGACTGGATTGTACATGAGGTATCACAGATGCACACTGCAGTGCGTCAGGTGGTGTCATCCACCCAGTTGCTTCAGTCTTCACTGAATCACGGAAGGGCTGAGGTCAGAAGGGACCTCTCGAGATCATCTGCTCCACCTCCCCTCTTCAAGCAAGGCCACCTAGAGACAGTTGCCCAGGACAGTGTCTAGTTGGGTTTTGAGTATCTCCAAGGATGGACACTCCACAGCCTCTCTGGGCAACCAGTGCCAGTGTTCAGTCACTCTCATGGTAAAAAAGCCTCTCCTTAAGTTCAGATGATTGGCTCTCCTTTGTTTCAGTTCGTGCCCATTGCCTCCTATCCTACGACAGGTTTTTGTAATCAGATCATCTTGAAATTCATTAGCATTTTAGGTTGACTACAAAGTTGTTTTATAATCCATATGAAACCAGAGCTCCAGATTTCTGAGTTTGACCTGTACTTCTGATGTGTTCCTGTTTCCCAAGGCAACTACTCACCTTGCTATCTTTAGCTTCCATCTTTGTGAACAAGATATTTGCATTTCCTCCAAACCGAACTGCATGTCTGTGCACTCACTTAGCGTTTCAAAGAACTCTGAGCTAGGGCTGGCTAGCTTTTGCAGTCCTGCTCTGCTTTAGGAACAATGACTTGATCCCCCTGCCACCTGCCAGCTTTCAAAAATTATTTTGATACACAAGCATGAATGAAAATATGCCCTTAATAGCAGACAGTTTCTCTGCATGATTGCCTTACAGTGGATACAAAGATGGATGTAGCTGATCAGTTATGTGAGTTAAGAAATATGAATCAATAAAGCAAATACTCTGACTCGCTCCTCTGATCGGTTCCTGGAGGTATTTTGACTTCTGTGCTAGAATAAGGCTTCTGCGGACTAATAAGGGATTTACATGGCTACAGTCTCATACGAAGTGATATTTGGCTCTTGCAGGAATCTCACGAAACCCACTCATTATTCCCTGCTTCACAACCGTACAGGTGTATTCCATTCTATAAAGTCAATATAGTAGTCGTAAAGATATTATATGCATTTATATTCACATTATATTTTGACAAGCCTTGAAATAGTCCAGATTTCCATAATACTTACCAAAGCATGACAGGAACTGGCTGGGTCAGATCCTTCAGTCCTTCTCATCTTTATTAACCTTCATGAAAATCATCTGGGTCAGGGCCATGCAGCACAGGACACGTCTTTTTCAGTATATGACTGCTAGAAGTTCTGCATTTGGGTGCTTCCTCAGACCTGAAGAAACTTCAAGAAGCTGATTGCTATAATACTAAGTTATTAACATGTTACTAAGAAATGGTGCTTGGTTTCATGGTAAGCATTTCCATACCTTGTTGTGAGAATGAGGAAGGCTGCCACTGAAAGGGCTATCAAACATTGGAACAGGCTGCCCAGGGAAGTGGTTGAGTCACCAGCCCTGGGGGTATTTAAAAGATGTGTAGACATGGCACTTAGGGACATGGTTTAGTCATGGACTTGGCAGTGTTAGGTTAATGGTTGGACTCAATGATCTTAAGGGTCTTTTCCAACCTAAATGATTCTATGATTCTAAATAAAAAATAATACATGTGGTAACTTTGCCACCCACCTACTAATGGTTCTCATTCAGAGACTGAATGTCTCCTTGTCTTGTCCCCTTTTCCCTAGATGGATCCCTGCTGTTTCAGCAAGTGCCAATGGTGGAGATCGATGGAATGAAGATGGTGCAGAGCAGAGCCATTAGCAACTACATAGCAACGAAGTACAACCTCTACGGGAAGGACCTGAAGGAGAGAGCCCTGTACCGTAACAGTACCACCTTTGTTTGTTAGACTACAGTTCATACTACCTGTGAAACACAAGAGTATCCCAGCTCACAGATTCAGGGTGATACAGCAGCTTTGCATGCAGCATGTATTGATTGAGACTGCGGGTGATACCTACAGCAGTAATAATCAGCTAGATTAGATAGGCAGCATGGTGCAAGGGAGTTCATGAAGATCAAAGGTCAATACAGTTATCAGAAGAAAGCAGTCGGGAGTGCAGAGGGCGGGCTGTGTTACAGATGCTGCTTTTCATTTTCTGCAGTTGTCAGCAGTAGGCATTTTCGCATCAAATTCAGGGAAATGTCTATGATGGAAACAAAAAAATTCTCTCTCTAATAAGCAGGAATTAGAATTAAAATTAATAACTGGTTATTAAAGGACAGGGATATTAGGGCACATGGTTTGACCTGAAGTATTTCTACATGCTTCCAGTTAAATAGCACCAGTAAACACATGTCAAGATATTTCTTAGGAATTGTACAGACCCACTGTTCAACTTAGCATGTCTGATTGGATTTTTAACACAAGTTTGGATAACACACATGCCAATTTTGTATTCGGGTTCAAAAAACTTAATACAGAGAAGTATCAGCCCTGTGAAAAATGGGAAGGGTATAGTCTTTTAGTTTTTGGTTAGGTACTTTGCACTTGTCTTTCATCCACGCTCACCCCTCACCCCCGCCCTGAAGCTACTGCACTCTGGGGTGAAGTGCTCCAAGCTATGTGTGCTGGATGGAAGAGGTGGAGAGTTCCCAACATCCCAATGGGGCTAAGCCAGTAGCTATGGTGCCATTCAGACCTACTGTGTTTGGCTTGACCAACTGGATCTATTCCTTTCAGAATTGATATGTATGTGGAAGCAGTAATAGATCTGAACGAGTTACTCATGTCCCATACTTTCCAACCAGCGGATAAAAAGGAGCAACATTTTGCTACTGTTGTGGACAAGGCCACAAACAGATACTTCCCAGTCTACGAGAAGGTAGGTGGCAAAGAGGTAGTAGCTTAATCAATATTGTTTCCCTGTGTCGTGGTTTAACCCCAGCCAGCAACTAAGCACCACACAGACGCTCACTCGCTCCCCCCCACAGTGGGATGGGGGAGGAAAATCAGGAAAAAAAGTAAAACTCGTGGGTTGAGATAAGAACAGTTTAATAGAACAGAAAAGAAGAAACTAATAACGATAATGAT
>JAVJGG010000017.1:4557975-4604621 GCA_035590195.1 Aviceda cuculoides
CCGTGAGGCGTCGCGAAGCCGGCGTCGCGAAGCCGGCGCCGCGGTCCCGCCGAGGCGGCCGCCTCTCCACCGCCCTCCCCGGCTTCTGCCTCTCGGCGGGCCTGCGCCCGGCCGAAAGGGCAGGAGGGCGCCTGCCGCCACCGTGGCGGGGCGGGGGGGGAGCGGCGTTTTGCGGCGCCTGGCTGAGGCGGGGAGACGTGCCCGTGCTGGCGCAGGGCAGCGGGGCTTCGCACCGGGTTTGTCGGGGCCCCTCAGCGGCAGGGCCCAGCTCCGGGGTTGGCGTCTCCCCCCTCTTGAGGCTCCTTTTCCCGCCCTCGGTCTGACAGGGCTTCACGGGCACAGCGGAAAGATCCGTGGCTTATCTTAGCCTTTTGAGCCTAAAAGTCCTCCCCGGCCGCGTTGGGGATGGAAGAACTCGTGAACGGGAGTCATGTCTGCAGAGCCCGCTCGTCCCCGAAAGGCGCAGATCCCGTGGAGACCCGGGCAGGAGCTGGGGCTGGGGCAGGGGCGAGGGTCTCCTGCCTGCAGCACCCCAGAGACACCCTGCGACAGGCGCTCGTGGCTGTGCCAGGCACCCCTCTGCCCGCCAGCCCTCACACCCGGGGCCCTTCCTCTCTCCTTTCTCTTCACCTGCATCTTTGAACCTCGGGGGGTTGCCTGCATGCAGTCAGGTGAGCGGACACACAGACTGAACGCTGATGTTACCTGTTTGTTGGGAGAAACCAACAGGCACAAACCCCAACTCAGATACTACACATGTAGCTAATGTATGAAACTGCTTGACATGGTTGTTGTAACACCTTGACCTCTTGTCTGCTAGCCCTGTGTGCTGGAGCTATTCCACTACAAGCTATTTTTGTCTGTATTTTGTCACCCTCTGCAGTATTTCTTTAGCTTTCTCTCAAGTGAGCCATTCTTGACCAGCACAGGATGTATCCTTCAGCAGTAATTTGGGGGTGCGTGCCTGTGACATTCCCCGCGAACAGGCTGAGCATAAACATGGCCACGACAGGGAGAGATGCACAATGCCGTGTGATGGGACTTGGATACCTGCCTTCTTCAGGGGTCATTTGAAAAATGCCTGCCAAAATCTTGTGTTTCCTTTAGATTTCTTTGCTTAAAGGTGTGGGAGTTTTCCGCTCCAAAGAGCTTGCTGGAAAGCGAATCAGTATTCTCATTAGGGTTAACGTATTTAATTTCCACTCCTAACGTTCCATTTGTTTTTTCTGTTAGTGTTTAACAGCTGTGACACAAGCCCACTCCATGTGAGCTGTCCAAGTCTGTCTGCTCAGTGGAAAACACCACTCTTCTTATCTCACCAGTGTTTGTGGGAAGGAAGACTGAAGGAACAGGAACTTTGGAAAGCAAACATAGGACACTTGAGGGCAGGACAGCTCCAAAATGCAAACCAAAAGCAGATTCATAAGCTGAAATCCAGAAATCTTTAATTTCTTTATGAAGTATTCTGAGACTTGTGGCTCTTGAAAAGCACAGTAAAATAAACAGTGGATTAAACGGAGCAAAACCATGCAATTCTATTTGACGAGGCTCCAAAGCAGAACAAATACAGTGTCTTTTGGCACCTCTAGGACAATGACCAGTTGTGGTTACTGATTCAATGATACTCCCCACTAAAGTAGACTGGATAACCCTGAAGTCTGGGATAAATTTGAATTCACATAATTATATGCTGCTTGTTATGTTCCCTTACATTTTCAATTACAAAAAGTATTTGGTATTGTTTTCCCTAAGCTGCTACTTAAACTATTGTCCGATGTGAAATGGTTGCTGTATTTTACAGCACAGGTAGTCTCCTGTGGGAGGTTTTTAATGGGAGGAGAATTCATTAAATTAGTTTGTTGGTAGCATGATAAATCAAACCCCACAGTCCTAACAGTGAGGTATAAGAGAGCTAGCAGCAAAGCTAGTGTTAATGTTGCTAAGCGCTTTCTATTCTAGTTTTCAGTTGTTCATAACTGCCAGTCTGAGCAGAAATTTCCCCTGTTGGGTGTCTGCTTCCAGCTGTTTTATTTTAGCTTGTTTTGGTTGTTTTGTTTTGTATTATGATTTGTTTGATTTGTTTTTGGAAAGTTCCATTTACAACAATTGAGCCAACTACAAGGATGCATTTAGGGGAGAATACATGGTTTTGTCCATTATAAACATAACCATTTCACTGAACAGCCTCTAGCATCTCTCTGGTTTGGAAAAACAGCTTTCAAATTTGGCAAGTAAATTGCTTTAGTTTCAGGGATATATTTTTCCATCTTCATGAAAATGTGTCCTGAAGAGAAAAAGGGTTAAAAATGTTGAGTGGAGACTTCTTAAAATTGTACAGCCCAGTCCCCAGAAAATGCCACCAATGTTGATCATGTGTGACCGTTTGTTAGGGCCACCTGCATTCACCTCTGAATGTGTACACTCTCCAGGGAAAAGGCTGAGCTTGTGCCTTGCTTTGCTAGTGTTCTGCACAAAACAAGAAGCCTCTTAAGGGGCTTGTGTAGTGCAGCCCAGCTCCCTCCCCTTGAACATTTTTGCCCAGGGTACCTGTTGTTAGAGAGAGTGTTGGCAGGATGAATCACATAAAAGACCTGTCTCTTGCTGTAAGCTGTTTGTGGTTTTTGTTGGTCTTCCTGTATGAACACTAAAGGCTACTCATAGTTGTAAGCTCCAAGTAAGATTTAATGCTAACTGCTATCCCAGAACACAATGTGATACCAGAAAGGATCTGTAGAATGGAAGAGTGCCTCTGAAATACCAGAGACACAAGAAAAAGTCCTGAGTGGGGGAAAAAGGAGCTAAGTACCTTGAGACAGCTGTAATTCTGGAAGATTTTTGTGCAAAAGATTGTTCTTTTCGTCAGGTGGGACTATGGAAAAGGAAGAGGAGCAAAATACAGTTTTTAAGATGCCAATTCGGAGGCCTCTGGTTTAATAATCTGTAGTTAAATAAGGAAAAATCAGTTTTCATGTTCCAGTACAAAAAGGGGACTTAGGAATAAATTCTGTAAAGCTTTCATATATACACACATATGTATATAAGCAATGAAGGACAGTGGTGTTAAACTAATAGAAGGTTGTTTTAAAAGGCTGAGGAGACTGATGTACAGCCTCATTGGGCTGTCTTTATGTGTCAATACCCTTCAGTCCTGAGGTGTCACTGCCTTGAAAATTTAGTATGAAACTCAGATCCAGAATCATCCCTGGCAATTCAAGGAAATAGTAAAAAGCAGTGATACTGCTCTTTATAATAACCATGAAGTAATCTGGCAGAACATATACATTAATAAACAGCCACACAAACTGAGGCCTTTTTTATGAACTAAACATATATGAACATGGACTAAAGCCTGCAAAGGAAAAGGAGATAGGTTCTTGGGCAGTGATTTCACAGGAAATGGTCTTAAATTTAACAGCTCACTGCTGCCAGAGGGCCTCTTCATTTCAAATTCTGCTTTCCAGTTCCTTATTTCGTGCAGTAATTGATGAGTTTTGCTCCTTCTCTCCCAGTCCTCGATGGCTGAGTCAACTCAGTAGCCCAGCAAAAAGATAACCAGGAAGAAGAATACATAGCTTTCTGCTGGATGAGTTCCGTCAGTCATTTGTTTCAATTAGTTAAGTCAGGAGGGTCTAGCAAGCATCAGGGCACAAAAGGAAGAGCTGGGACTGCATGACGGGGTGGGAGGCTGGGGAAAGCCACTGCAGGCGTCAGCAAGGAGTGAGATTACCTGAAGCTGTGCGTTTCCTCTGACTTTTCAAGCAACTTTGCCTGTGAGAAAGCATTATGGTATGGCACTGGCTGAAATTCTTGGTAAATTCAGTGAAATGCAACTCAGAAGTATGGTTGGTTGGTGTTATCTCAGGAATCTTCCCAGATGCCGAATCCAACAAACTAGCATTTCTGCAGGCTAGCAAACACTGAAATAAGGTACATGCCCACAGAAACCTAACCGTGGGCCCTGGAAGCTGACAATACCCAATTTCACTGTGAGCTGATAATATCCATGATTTGAGAGTGAGGTCTCCAGCAAAATTAGGTTCTAGCTACATTTAATATTGGAGAGATTAATGGGAACGAAATGGAAGAATGTGATTGTGATATGCAGTGATTTGGGAGAGCATATGTAAAACTTTCTGCCCACCAGGCGTGATCAAAGGGCTGTAGCAGATGTTAAGAGCGAATGATTAAACTGCCTTGGGTTCTGATCAGCGTAGTGATTTGGTTTTCCTAGCTGAGCTCTCAAAAGCTGAGAGACTCCATCTCCTGAAGAAATGGAGATTTTTCTCTTCAGTATCTCAGGAATCCTTGGTCTAAACAAATCTAGATTGTGACCGCTAGCTGTGCTCTGCTTCTGAGATATCCCAAATTTCCCATCTTTCTTAATAAGTATGTGGATTTTAAAGTGGTTCAGGAAGTCAGAGTGAAATCCCAAAGGATTTCAGAGACATTTGAAGTGGCTTGTTTGTCATTGTGTGATGTTTTCAGCTGATTGAAAACAACTCATGAAGATGAAAGTTTCTTGGGACCCAGGAGGCATTTTCGTGTATGTGTGTATTTTCAGAGCCTTTCCCTAATATTTGTCATCCTGTGATAGACATCAGATCTCTGATACCTCTCACTACTATGTGCTTGGTACAGAGGGGTCTGTTTTCAGCTGCACTCACTGAGACACAAGAGTTTTCTAGATAACAGCTGAGTGAAGGACAGAGGCACAGGATCCCTTGCCCTTTCCAAATTCTAGCAGATACACCGAGGCATACCTAAAACCTGTATATGCCTTAAGGCAGCTTCCTGGGCTGAAGAATGATTTGAAGCTAGGAAAGTTTCAGGATGAAAGTTCATATATGCATGCCCTGTCCTTAATCTTTCCTAGACATCAGTTCATGACCACTGTTCTTGCTGTTTCTTTCCTACCAGCGGCCATTGACTGAGACAGGAACATGAGCTAGCTGGACCTTTGTTCAGGTCCAGTATGGGCAAGCTTATAGACAGGAGTATGCAAATCATAAGCATCCTTCAGATCATTCTCACACCAAAAAAGAAAAGAAAGTAAAATACAACATCTCTCTCCGAAGGAAGAGGTCTGCGAGATCCTAGCTTTTATGGGGTACATAGAGAGTGTCTCAAGCTGCGATTTTGCAATAACTTATTTCAATTGCTGGCTTCCCCATTTCAGTCCCTTCCTTGAACCACCTCTAGCATTCAGTGAACTCTGTGCTGAGCCATGATGATAAATAATCAGAAAATTTAGCTCACCATTGGCATTTCTGTTCTGGAACTGCAGTCTTAGAGAGCTGATCCTTGCTCATGTATTGAAGAGGGAGGTGGAAGGCAGAAGGAGAGTCCCACTCAAACCCACGTGCCGTACTGTCAGGTGGCAAATAGAAGGGAGTGAGGCTATCCACATCATGAGCTTCAGTTTAGAGAGAGTGGGTATGATCAGGATTTATAAAATCAAGGCAGTGGGCAGAATGAATGCAGATTTTTGTTCTGCAAATCCTGCAGTACTAGAACTAAGGGGCGCTCATTGAAACCAATAGGAGATTGGTTTAGAAAAGATAAAAGGGAATGCTTTTCTATGTAGCAGGTGTGGTGAACTTGTGGAATTTGCTGCTAGCAGAGGTTTTGGAAGCAGGTAGGTCAGCAGACTGGAAAGGAGACTAAACGATTAAATGGGCTACAGGTTCATAAAGAGATACTACATGGAATGAGTAGGGATGTGCTCCCTAACATCCCTAATACAATGATTGTGGATGCTGGAGGAGAGCAAAGGAAATGTATATGCTCTGCTTGCGTGTTCTCTTTAAATAGCATCTCTTGTTACTGGAGAAAGGATACTGGGGATAGCTGGATGTTGCTCTGACCCACCAGGGCATCCCTCGTGTTCTTTTCAGGGCCCTGGTTTTCTGTCCACGGGTGTGTGAAGACAAATGTGGTGTTGGTAGGAGTTTGTATTTTATTTTTTGAAGGTGATCTCTCAAGGTTCTCTTTCCTCAGTGAAACCTAATACTTAGATCACTAGCACTGTGTTGTACCCTATTGAGGAAACATGCTGGTTTAGGACAATTCACGCAGTATTAGCTATTAGAAAGGGACCCTTTGACTAAACTATACCCCTCTTGATGTTGCACTTTTCCACTGGGGTCCTTCTGCTCTGTCTGCACAGAACTTGATGAATGCTCATGTCCCAGGAAAGATTTCATAAGCTATAATAGATTTTTCCCCCAGGATATCGGTGTATTTTGGATATAATATTTGAGAGTCTTCTGCTGGAAAATATCTAGTGCAGCTGAAGGAGAGAGAGTGCCAGATTAGACAGATTACTAGGCATGAATCCCAACCTTTATTTGTATGAGTATTCCTTCTGCCTTTCGATAATCACATTAACATCAGAAGTATTGCTTACACAAGTACTGAGAAAAAGTGGTGAACAGGCTTGGGCTCTCAAAGCAATGTTCTTGTTCCAGCACTTTCCCAGTGAGATTCTGATCTTGTTTCCTCTTCAGAACTTATTAGGGTTGGAACAACCAATAAGGAGGACTACCCGCTACTCAGCAGCCTCCAGTAATTACCAACCCATCTTTTAGACCGATCAGAAGTAACATTTTTAGCAGTTCAAACATTGTTTTCCTTCCCCTTCCAAAGCTCATCCCACACTTAGATACACGAGGGTATATTAGACAGCACTATATTTCATGCTTGATTGATTATGGAGCCAGATCTTTGGTCTCTGCTGAGGGTTTTTTTTGCTGCTACTCCAGTGCAGACGAGCCAGAAACTTTCCATGACCATGTGATAAAGGAGCCCTCAGTGGGTGTAAGACTGGTATCTCATGGTGGTTGTCATCAGGCAGTGTGGGTTATGATATGTCTCCTGCCAAGCCAGCCTGGAGGAGCACAGCTCAGTGAGACCTCAGGGATCTCGCCTAATAACAGCAGTGACCTAATTTGAAAAAAAAAAAAAAGCTATCTTCATTTTTTATGGCTGATAATACCCAAAGGAGTACCACTGTGGGTGCAAAGGGAGGATTATAAGAATAAAATGATAGAAGGAAGGTGTTTACACGTCTGCTTTTATGTGCAATTAATCAAGCTTGGAAAGAATGAAGTAATTTTCATTTGTACACCTACAAGGAGAAGCCAAGTTAAAGCAATTATATAGATCAGCCTCCAAAAATGAAAATGTGAGAAAAATAATGCCAGCAACACTGCAACTTAAACTCCAGATTTCAAGCCAAACACCTATGAAGGAAGAAGTATTCCATGGAAAAATATCATATTCTTGCCATCTTTCTGACCACAGAGTTATGCTTGTTATGGTAAAGCTATAATTACAGCATTGTGAATACAATGCCGCAGGCAATGGCCTGCCAGTGTTTTTCCACTATAAACCCTCATGTGAGGTTTGCAATTTTGTGAAATACAATTATCTTTGGCTGGGATATCCAGCTACAATCTCAGCCCAGAAATAGATTTGTTTGTTTGTTTCCTTTACCAAGTTGTTCTAAGTTCATTGTTTGATAAGTGTTAGAGCCTTCCTGATCGATTGCCTGCTTATGCCCAATCCATACTGTGAGGATGCGTGGAGAGTTTGCTGTCGGTGGTAGTGCATCAGTGCTGGGCAATATCCAGGGCTGTGAGGCTATCACAAAGTCCACGCTTCGGAACAAGCTGCCTACATTTGTATCAGTGCAGTCTGGGAAAGTCAGGACAGCAAGGTTATAGCAAATTAGCGCTGGCTAGCATATTCAGGCATGCACAGCAAAACATGCTTTAGGGAATACTAGAGTATGTTATTACAGCTATGGAAGGAGGGAGAATTAGCCAGGCTGATTAAATGGGTAAAATTGAAAAGATTTGTCTATCTTACAGAAAAAGGAAATTCTGAGTTGATGTTACAAAAAAACCACCCCAAAACCTATAGGATTAGTGAAACTCTGCAACATGCAAGAAAACACTTGTAGAATTACATTTTTTATTCTTTAGTGTGGCTTAGCTAAGGCTCTCCTCTGTCGGATTGTGGTTATTGAGATCCAAATCCAGCCCAGTTTATTCTTTCCACAGACAATTCAAAGGGAAAATATGGTGCCAACAGTGAGTGCTGATCATTTGAATTGAAGCATAACAGCATGTTTAATTACAAATGCTAACTGTGTAAAATCTGCATATAAACCCCTTGGAAATAGGTCTGAAAGAACCATATGTGTAATGTCTTTCTTCAAAATAATTATTTTGAGAAAAGTGCTGCATGCACTTAAGGGATCTCACCTGTATTTAGATGTGATTCACTAAACATGAATTTATTCTTTACATTAATTTATTCTTTACAGAAATTTATTCAGTGTCAGTGCTCTGGAAGAAAACATAAAATCCTTGTGCTACAGAGATCACTGGTTGCTTCAGCAGCTTGTGAGACGTTGAGGGGAAAAACTGCTGAGTTCACATAGTTTAAAATAAATACAGATCAAAGCAGTTTATTGCTTTATTGATGGTATGTAATTAACCAGTAATCAGTGAACTATGCGTACAAGAGCAGTAATACAATAGGCAATCCATACTAGAAATTTCTAAACAGTCTCCTATAACTAATCCCAAAGCCTTCTTAGTGTACACACACACTCACACAGAAACACATGGACACATGCGCACAGAGTTGTACGCACCCCTTCACTCGTGGGCAGTATGGGTTACAAAAACAAGCCCCCTTCCCAAAGGTTGCAGGTCTCCCTGTTTACACATGCCTCCTGTGGGAGATGGGGGTCCTCTACCTTTATGCAGACCCCTGCAGCTCCCTACAAGGTGTTGGCTGAACCCCACACCTTCGAGGAAGCTGTTTCCCCTCCAAGGTCTCTCCCTCCTGTTAAGAGTTTTCCTGCATCTTTTATACTTCTTTTCAGTCTGACTCCTGCTTTGTGTCAAGTCTCTTTGTAATTCCGCAGTAACTGTTTAATCTGGCCGATGGTCATCTTCTGTAACATGATCATTTTGGGCAAATGCTGACCAGGCAGTTTGGTGTATTTGATCCA
Source organism: Aviceda cuculoides (assembly GCA_035590195.1). Classification (NCBI taxonomy): domain Eukaryota; kingdom Metazoa; phylum Chordata; class Aves; order Accipitriformes; family Accipitridae; genus Aviceda; species Aviceda cuculoides. Next base: position 4,567,001 of record JAVJGG010000017.1, read on the forward strand.
CAGACACACACACACTTTGGACACATCTTTATTTTCATAGGTGACGTTTTCTATGCCATTTGTCAAGATGGGTGGGCTGTGCATCCCCATCAGGTCCATAGGGAGAGCCATCCTTGGGAGGCACGTGGGCCACAGGAGCAGGGAGAGCAAGGGGCACGGCCAAGCAGCTGCTTGCAGCCACGTGGCTGACACTGCTCAAACCAGAGAGAGTTGTGATGTTCTGGATGCATCCCACACGGTGAAAGGTAATGATAAGTGGGCAAGCAAACCTATTTCCAGACTCTCTTCAGGCTCCAAAATCCAAAAATAAAATTAACAGTTGTTTTACTAAATGTCTTTTGAACACCTATTATGATTCTCAATAAAGGGATCATAAATGGGACGGAAGCAGCAAATTGGATCATTGGAAAAAATCTGCAGAGAGACCATCTGGGCCTGGTGCTTTACTGGATGGTGAATAATTTACATTTCACACTCCCACAGTTTACATTTTCCGAAGTGATAAAGACATTTGGATCGTTTTATTTTTTGGATGTTTTATATAAAATGAAGAGCCGTGATTGAAACTGGAACTGGAATTAGGAAATAACCAGACTGTGTACAATGTGGTAAAGCGCTAACAAATGCCACGTGTTACATGATTAATTTAGTATAAATGCCAGTTATGGATTTGGTTTGTCAGCAGTTGGCTCAGGTTTTGTGATTACTGGCCAATGGTTTAACTGATGATTTGATCTATAACAGAATCCTCAACTTTTGGGTATGGAAGAGAGTTGCATTGGTAATTTAATGCATTAAGTGTATGAAGAGCTGTTAGCTTCTAGAAAGGATACAGATAAGTTCTGGGGTCTTAATGTAACTGATGAGTAGCCTTTTCTTTCAATACAGCATGATTTATGGTGGTGAATCAGGGCGAGGGGATAGAGCTATGTGACTGCTGTTGTTTCAATATGTCTTCAGGCCGTGTTTTTGAATTGCAGATAGACATGTAAGGAAAACTCTGGGTCTGACTATAAATACAGCTGCAAAGTATGGCACCGTGTTTGCCTCTGAGTCAATCTCTAATCGCTGTTCTTGGCATATCAGTGCTGGGCCATAGGGAAGGGCCATCTGTCAGAGGTAATTGAAAATGGAGGCACTGACCATCTGTAGGTATTTAAGGTCTCCTGACATTTTTTACAAGCTGAAGGATAATTTATAGTGTGTCTACCTATTATCCTCTACATTTTTCAAGGGAATACAGCATTCTTGGTCTTTTGTCTTTCACTTCTGTGGCTTGTCTTTATGTCGCAAACTTAATTCCCACATCTCTGCAGTTCACTGTTGACTGTAAATCTTTGTAAGTTTGATATTTTTTCAAAATATGTGCTATGTAAATTACAGGTCACTGTTATTGCTGGAGCTAAAGTGCAAGCAGAAACTTTCCCTAAAGCCTTAGGATTTTGAGTGGGCTAAAATGGAATACAGATCTAGTTTCTACTTTGCAAAAGTCAATGAATGCTATATTCCCTTGCTTTCTTTTATCCATATGGTGTAAATCATTTGACAAATGCAAATGCCAGCTCTATTCTAGAGAAAAGATATATAGATGTGTAAAGGTACTGTGCCTGCAGACTTCCTGTATGTGCACAGCTATAGCTAGTTAACAGTAAACGATAGCGTACACTATTTGTAGGATCAAACTCTTGGTTGCATTAAGAAATTAAGAAAGATTTTTAATGGTTAGTTTACACGTTGAACGGTTGAATTTTACATACACATTTCTATTTAAACAGATATTCGGTGTGTCAGTGTGAAGGAAACCAGCTCTGTCACATGCATGAGCGCGCACACACACACACACACACGGCGTAAGTTTGGCTTCTTCCAGAAAAAAAAAAAAGAGGTTGTTTGAATATTTTTGTTAATTATCTTTCTAATCCAGGCATTCAAATACTGTACGTGTGCCGAGCTCACATGGAGAGAAGGGGAAGATACAGAGAATTTTTAATAAAAATGCAGTCCCAGCAGGATTTGAAGTACACTGCTTTGAAATACAAAGCCAGAACTTTATTATCCAAGCTAAGCAAATTTTCTGAACATATTCAAGGTGTTGTTATGGTAAGTGAAGGAAGCCCGTGAAGTTGCTTGGAGTTGTTTGAAACTGAGAATAGAAAGTAAAACACATTTTCATTTCAGCAGATGGTTGGCAGAAATCAGAACAAAGTCCATTTTTCTAGGCAGGATCTGCATACACACAGACTACAGAGGGATGAGACTAATGGCTCATTTGCTGCGCAGCCTTGTGCTCTTTATAGGCAAACACTGCATCAGCATTAGGGAATGGGGAGATGAGTATGGGATGCAATATGGACCGCAGAGCAGCTGAGTATGAAAGCTATGCATTTGTGTCCCAGAGAGGCAAGGTGGGGAATATGCAAGTGTATTCCACCCCTTCCACATAGCATCCTCCTCTCACATTTTCTGTTAATACGGAAGTACCAGGAGAAGAGTGGAGGCTACGCAAGCTGCTAAGTAGAGAAGGTGGAGACTGCCTATGGCATGCCCAGCCCTGGCACCTTAGAGTAACAGTAGTTTTGTCAGCCCTGGGTTCCACAGCGTGCTGGGGCTGCGGTGCTCTGCACGCCTGCATGAAGCAGTGTCTTTTGGACTAGGAGAGCTGTGACCATCTGCCTGTTCATTTTCAGAGCTGGAAGCTAGCAGCTGCCTGTAGTGCTGGGAGGAAGGTGACTTTCATAGAATCATTGAATGGTTTGGGTTGGAAGGGACCTTCAAGATCACCTAGTTCCACCCCTCTGCCATGGGCAAGGACACCTTCCACTAGACCAGGTTGCTCAAAGCCCCATCTGACCTGCCCTTGAATACTTCCAGGGATGGGGCATCCACAACCTCTCTGGGCAACCTCTTCCAGTGCCTCACTACCCTCATAGTGAAGAATTTCTTCATTATATCTAATCTCAATCTACTCTCTTTCAGTTTAAAGCCATTACCCCTTGTCCTGTCACTACATGTCCTTGTGAAAAGGCCCTCTCCAGCTTTCTCGTAAGCCCCCTTTAGGTACTGGAAGGCTACTGTAAGGTGCTGGTCATGCTTCTTTTGATGCAGCCCAGGATACAGTCGACTTCTCTGGGCTGCAAGTGCACTTTGCCGGGTTGTGTTGAGCTTCTTGTCAAGCAACACCCCCAAGTCCTTCTCTGCAGGGCTGCTTTCAATCTGTTCTCTGCCCAGCCTGTACTTGTGCTTGGGATTGCCCTGAACTGTGTGCAGGACCTCGCACTTGGCCTTGTTGAACTTCATGAGATTTGCACAGGCCCACCTCTCAGGCTTGTCAAGGTCCCTCTGGATGGCATCCCTTCCCTCCAGCGTGTCAGCCACACCACACAGCTTGGAATTGTCGCAAACTTGCTGAGGGTGCACTCCATCCTATTGTCCTTGTCGCCAACAAAGATGTTAAACAGTGCCGGTCCCAGTACCGACCTCTGAGGAACACTACCCATCACTGGTCTCCACTTGGACGTCAAGCCGTTGACCACAACTCTTTGAATGCAACCAGCTAGCCATTTCCTTATCCACCAAGTGGTCCATCCGTCAAATACACGTCACCTCCCTGTTCCTGTCATCCCAAGAGCCTGCCTCTAAAGGCCTGAAATGACCTGCCATAAAACATCTATGAAAGACTTACTCTTTCTTAGGGTGAAATTGTTCTTCAAGACAACACCACAGGATTTAAACCAACTGGTTTTGCTTTCCAACAGAAAAAAAATATCTATCTGGATTTTAGTGATACTTTTCCTCCCTAAGGAGCCTTTTATGATGGAAATGACTGTGTGGATCCAGTGTTAGAATAATTAGTCTGACACCAGTTAGCTATCAAACTCATCACTAGAGTATCTGAGCAATTCTTGAGTACAATATTGCCTCACAGAAGCTACTGCTGTCTGTCACATTCCTACTGCTTTTCACTGGCTCCAAGGGAAGGAGTTTGCACTTTTCTTTTTTAGGGTTGATTCAGAAGCTTTATAGAGGGAGGACATAAAATTGGTTCAGACCCTTCAGCCACAGGCTATACAAAGTGCTTGTATTTCCAGCATGGACATGGCGTTCCTGATCAGATTCACACTTCTAATACCACAGCTATGTTATCTCCAAGTCACCATCATTTTTTTTGAACTATAAGTGTCTAACCTCAGCCCAGTCTATTAAAAGCTCAGGTGATCTGAATTCTCTTTTTATAGCTTTGCATAGAGCAACATTTTAGCTGCTTCTGATAATAGTGGTTTTGTGAGGGGAAAAATAAGGAAGCAAATTCTCACTCCTCTTGTTTATGGTTTCAGCCTTTTTTTGAGAAAAGGTTCAGTGCACCCACATTTAAATGTAACTCAAGGTTCTTCTTCCTTCCTATTTTTGAAGCTTACTTTTCATGTATTTTATGGAAGACGGATGTTACTAGCACAGAGCAGTGTGGTTGTTATCTATTATACCATGATATATTTACTGAGAAAATTTTAATAAATAAACCACAGGCTTGAACCTCTGAACCCTTCTAAACCAGCCAATTCCCATGGGGGGTTCAGGAGTTTTTATGGACGGATACTGTGTTCTCATGAGAATTTTATTAGAGCTCATAGGCTCAAGACTGACTAGCAAGAGAATTTATGAGGTTACATGGGAAATATCACATCTTTCATTCCAACACCCTATGAGTTTATAAAATGAACCCTTCCTTAAACTGTGTTATTAAATAGAAGAGTTTTAATTCAACTTTAATAAAGTATCTAATGTTATCAATTATTTCTCATCAGTCAGCACAGCTGGTTAATTTTACTAGCTTTTAAGTTTTCAATTATCCTGGGTTAGAGAGCTGGGTAAAGGTTTTTTGCTAAAAATTGAAATAAAGGCAAGGGAGGGAGGTCATAAGTTGCTAAATGCATCAAAGAATGCTTGTCAAGATGGATAATAGGAAGGGCGAATAGTGTCCACTATGTATTTGCTTAGCCTCCATTCTGTTTACTCTCTTGAATACTCTCTAAAATTCCTCCTGCTATTTTGTTTAAATTTAGAACAATGTTGAAGTTCTGTAGCTCCTCATTATCCCACTTGAAATTTAACTTAAAATGTTGTTTTGCATCATGTAGTTCAGCTGGAAAGCTGCCCAAGCCAGGAATTGAGGTCTGTGGTAGTGAACTACAGAGGAAGTGGTCTAAGCAAGACTGCCTTCTGGGGATATTCCAACATTTCATTACATTGTGTGTACTAATGAGTAGAGCAAAGGACTGAGAGCCAGGAAGGACAAAGTTTTAATCAAATGACTCATGATATGGCCTTCAGCAAAATACGTGACCTTGTAATTCAGCCATCTTAGCTATAACAGTGGGTAAAAATAGGGGCTCAGTGTAGTGTTCGGGCAGAGATACAGATGTGCCTGTTTCAGCTGCATTCATGGTCTTGGTCTGCAGGTTTTTTTCCTCAGCTTTGGAATAGACACCATGGGAAGACAGAAGATCTCCTTTCAGCTACTCCAGAGAAGCTCAAATCAATGTTGACACGTATTCTTCCTTGAACAAGAGCTTTTAACACTGTGAGATTGAGGTCAGTCCCTTGCTCAGTCTGATTCACCTGTGAGTGATCAAATTTGTTGGTCGTGGTGGTGATCAGGTGTCAGGGAGACGAGGCACAAGGAAGATGAAGACACGTGTTTTGAATGGTGGGTTCAAATGGGATGTGCTCCTACTGCAGTTTGCCCAACCAGGTAGAGCGAGGAGACTGTCAGGGCTGCACAGTTTGGGACACTGGAGCACAAAGAATGTTCTTTAATTGGTACTTGAAGCACGTCAGATTTCCAAGCAGCACTGGAATCACTGGCTCGGCCATTATCCCCACAAACTGTGGTTTAAGACATCACAGGCCTTGTTTTAAATCAAGGGTAGATCTTTGGTACCTAGCTAGGTCTGATCTAGGTAAGAGTAGCCTGCTTCTGCTGCTGCTTCCTGCAGCTTCAGCTACGTATGTTAGTCCTTACAGCTGTCTCAGATCACAGCCCCAGAACTCCACCTGGGGAGCTTCAGGCTCTTAGCAGCATTCACCTGTCCCCGAGATTCTCTTGGATGGGAGGTGCCATACAGAAGTATCAAGAAGAGCTCCCGATCCTATTTCTATATAGTTCGGGCCCTAAAAAAGGAACAGGACTGTCTCACTTTACAAAATTTGGAGCCATCGCTTTTATTTCAGTTCCACATTACACACCTACCTGAGTGCCCTTCAGAAATGGGAGGAAGAAAACCCAGTGGGATTTGACTGCCTACCTGATCAGCTTTCATACCTTAAAGCCCTGTTGTGATGGCAAAGCACGGGGAGTCAAAGTATCCTTGGATGTTAGTCTATGGACTTAGTAGAACTGCATTTTTATGACGATTGTTGAAACATAGGGAAAACATAATAAATGCATCTCATGTCTCTAATCTTTACTATCTCAGGACAGGAAGGAATGGACAAGGTAGTTGCTGTACTGCCTTTGGTAAATCAATTGATCTATGTATTTTCAGATGTTTATGCAGAACAGGTTGGCTAAGCCTCTTGTGTTTCAGAGAGAAAGTATCTCTTCTGTTTGACATTTCACATTCACTGGATTTTTTCTTTTTCTGTTTTGGTTCACATGAGCACAGTAGTTTGGAGTTGGATCGTTATTCCTCAAGTTCTGCAGCAGTTAAAAAGAAAATGTAGAAACAATTTCAATTTCAATTTCCATGACACTAGAAGAGAAAAAGCTTTGAAGGTACAGGGAACTTATGAACTCAACTCCTGGCATTTTTAGTGGAAGTTGCATGCTTTTGAACATCTCCATAATAAATAATTACCATATGGTGATTTTCCATCTCCTTAAAGATTTGCATCATACCCTGCTTGGTTCTCTGTGCAGTGCCTAGCAATTCCTATTATATAAAATTTTCTTAAACAAGGACCAGTCAATGTAACTCCAGATATTTTTCTCACCAAAACATGTTCCTATAAAACAAATACAAATTTAGTCAGTGGTCCTTGGTACAATGTCAGGCCTCTGATGGGTTAATGAAAACATTCTGGTTTTCTTTTATTCTTTAACAAGGACTTTATGTTTGTCTCTTTTTATCAGTCCATAGCTTAACAGGAACAAACACAGAGGCTCGTTTTGTAGCTCTGAATGACCATCAGGTTCTCATTGGAATACATTGCAAACAATGCTGTAAACTGTTAGGAATGGGTGAACAACAGTTTTCATGGCAGTATTTGCTGCCTCTGGCAAATCAAAAATTGTTCCCCTTATAACAGATAGTCACATCACTGGTTATCTGTATCCTCTTCCTGCCAGCCAGTGCCCTAGCAGAGGTGGTAGCTACTGGGCCCGTATCTCTACTAGAACTGCCCTACTTTGTGCTCTGAACAATTATTTCAGGCTCCAGTGAATGCGTATTTCCACAAACATCTGACCTGTGAAGTGTGCCTGCTGACACAGAGGCACACGTTTATTACCCTGTGCAGGTTATCATCCTGCCTTGCTGCCTGTTTGCCAGCCCTGACTCTGCCAGCTTCTTAGGCTTCTTCAACCAGTGCTACAAAACACAAAGCTTACTAATAACTGTTTAGTATTTTAGAGTTAGTTTTAAATGTTAGAAAATAAATTTTATTGCTGTGACCTGGCCAGGAATTCTGGTTGCAAGTTGTCATTCCAAATGTGCTTCACTGTTTTAGATGTTTTCTAGTAAGAAATTATTTGACCTTTGTCCTATCTGTCAGCGATGAATCTCTGTCCTAATCTAAGATTCTGGTGCCCTGTTCATCCACCCTGTTTTTCTGCTAGCAAGAAAAGCACTGTTTTTTCCCTACCCATCCACAGGGAAGAAAAAAAAGCTGAGGACCTTCTCATTAGCAAAGTTCAAACTGAGAGAAGGGATCACCTGAGTATCCTTTCAATGTGGAAAACTTCAAATGAAAACAGAAGATTTGAGGAACCTGTAAAAGAATGTTTTCTAATGATGTGTTTTTCAGTTGGAGTTTGGATTGAAAGAATGGGAGAAGGAACCTCCTTTTGTTGAGCTAATTGATGTCGTGGAATAGCACAGAAATGTTTTGGAAATACTAACCAGCCATTTTCCTTCACAGCCAAAGAAGGAAAACCCAAGGGAACTGTTGCTTTCCTAATTGTGGCAAAGTGCAGGAGTGCAACTCAAACATACTTTTTCCATCTTCATTTTAATTGCGCATTGTAGTTTAAACTTATTTCCATAGTGTGCAAAACAGTAGAGAAATTTGAACTGTAGGTCATGAAAGCAATACACGTGGATATTTGCAAAAGGTGGCCTCATTGGGTGCTGCTTCAGAGTATCATTTACATTTTTAAATTCCCCATCCTTAGGACAATTACTTTGTAGAAAGTCTGTTTCATCAAATAAAGTTTATAAAATGTTCATTAGATATGTTTAAAAATAGTGTGAGAAAACCTGTTTCTATTGGCACTGCCATTTTATTAATCTATCTTTTCAGACATGTTTTTGTTGGCATTTTCATCTGTGTTTGGCCTCATTTTTAATGAACTTTTAACTGCTAAACAGTGGTTATCTGGGACACAAGAATCAAAAGTAGTTAAAGTTCCTCAGAGCTAAGAAGAATAGACAGAAGTACTGCTCAGCATTTTACACAGTAAGCTGTGGAACAATGAACTATAATTATCTCCTGTTAAAAACAGCAAAATAAGAAATATGCCAGTTTAGATTTGAAGTTGGCAGCAGTTCAAAACATTGAGAGAATGAGAAATTGTGGAAATTCACTGCATTATTTTTCCCTTCATGCCTCTTCTGTGTGAGCTTTTTTGGTTGTGTGCAGATGCTCAAGATTTATTTGCTCTAGAAGCTCCATCTTTCATTCCCTCATCATTAACAGTGGTAGCATGAAGCCAATAAGAGAGGCTCAAAAAGATGTCAGTTGCCGTTATTCTAGACACCAGGCAGAATGCCCTTCAGCCTGACTTAGTAGTTACAGACAGTTCCAATAGATGTGAGGAACAAGGATGCATTAGCGTCCTTGTTTTACAGGTAGGGAATTAAAATTAAAAGATTGCAAGTGTGTGGCTCATCTCACTGACCTTAGCCTCATGCAAGTTAGATGTTTAATACTGAACTAGTTGATTAAGTTCCTTCCTTAGTGGAGACAGATAGCCCTCAGTGATTTATCCTATCTGTCCTAAAAATCTGTATTAGAGTGGGTAGAATGGGTTATCCTTTGATAAGGCTCTTACCCTATCTCTCCACCGACTATAAGGGAAGCCAAAGGTGAAAATTCCTCCAGCCAATTTCTCCACTGGTGGTAATGATTAAAATGAGCATAACTGAACCCCCAGATCTTCATGAACCAGTCTTGGTCAGTCTCAGAAGCAGATTGGCCAAAGTCTGCTTATAAGGTTTTCCTAAACTCTCAAATGCAAATTTTAAGCATTCTTCAGTCCAGAAAGAAACTGGTTGGATGGTTGGGCTCAGCAGGTAGTGGCTGATGGTTTGTACTCTTCCTGGAGGTCCGTAACAAGTGGAGTACTGCAGAGGACCTGTCCTGTTTAACATCTTTGTCAATGACCTGGAGGAGGTGAGGGAGGGAGGGCATTCTCGTCAGGTTTGCAGATGACAACAAAGTGGGGGTAGGGGAATGACCACCTGATACACTTGAGGGCAGGACTGCCATTCAGAAGGACTTAAGACAGGCTGGAGGAGTGGGCCAACAGGAACAATATGAGATCCAACAAGAACAAATGCAAAGTTGTGCACCTGGGATGGCAAACATGAGGCAGCAATGTGCCCTTGCAGCAAAGGCTAATGGTATCGTGGGCTGCAATCGGAGGAGTGTTGCCAGCAGGTCGAAGAAGGGGATCTTTCCTCTCTACTCAGCACTGGTAAGGCCACACTGGAGTGCTGTGTCCAGTTCTGGGCTCGCCACTACAAGACAGACACGGATGTACTGTAGCAAGTCCCATGAAGGGCCACAAAGATGATTAAGGGACTGGAGCATCTCTCCTATGAGGAAAAGCTGAGAGCTGGGACTGTTCAGCCTGGAGAAGAGACGGGTCAGGGGGATGTCATCAATGTGTAGAAATACTTGAAGAGAGTATGAAGAAGATGGAGCCAGGCTCTTTTCAGTGGTGCCCAGTGACAGGACAAGAGGCAATGGGCGCAAACTGAAACACAGGAGGTTTTAGCTGAACATCAGGAAACACTTTTTCACTGTGAGTGTGGCCAATCACTGGCACAGGTTGCCCAGAGAAGTTCTGGAATCTCCATCTTTGGAGATGCTTAAAAGCCATCTGGATGCGGCCCTGCACAACCTGCTTTAGGTGACACTGCTTGAGCAGAGGGATTGGACCAGTTGACCTTCAGAGGTCCCTTTGAACCTCAACCATCTAGTGACTCTGTGAAAAAAACCTGTCAGCGATTCAGGCCATGGCCTGACTGCTTGCGGGGGAGCTCTGTTGAATAGGCCATGGGGGTCCTGGTGGACAGTGAGATCAGCCTGAGGCAGCAGTGAGCCCTGGCAACAGGGTTGGCCAACAGCATCTGAGCTTGTAAGAATAGGAGCATGGCCAGTTGATTTGGGGTAATGCTTATTCCCCTTTACTTTGCACTCATTAGACCTCATCTAGATTAGGATGACCATTTTTTCCCCCAGTCCTCCCCTTGCAACACATAGATAAATAAACTAGAGCAACTTCAGTGGAGGCTGCCAAGACGGTCAGGGCTGGAGCCCATGCCCTGTGAGGAGAGGTTGAGGGAGCTGGGCTTGTTTGGTCTGCAGAACAGATGGCTTCAGAGGGACCTAACAGCAGCCCCCAGTGCCTACAGGAATGGTGTCAAGGAGATGGAGCTAGTTTCTTCACAGTGGAGCGTGGTGGAGGATGAAGGACAATGTTGTAAGTGGAAGTGAGAGAGGTTCACACTGAGTATGAGGAGAAACCTTTTCCCCACAAGGACAGCCCAGCAGTGGAACAGATCGGCCAGAGAGGTTGTGCAGTCTCCATCCTTGGAGATTTTCAAGAACTGCCTGAGCAACCTGGTCTGACCCCATAGCTGACCCTGCTTTGAGGGCAAGGTTGGGCTAGAGGCCTCCTGGGGTCCCTTCCAACCTGAACAAGTCTGCAACTCTCAGCTGACGATGCACTCTGACTTCTCCTTCATGCCCTTTCTTCTTGTCAAGGCCAACAAAGTCAGATGTTATGAGGAGAGGAGCTGAGAACAAAACTGAACACAGCATTACGTCGCTCTCACAATCTACGTTGTCCCTGGGTTACTGAATGCTCTGCCTAGTTCTACTTGCCACACTACAGAATAGACATAGGAGAAGCAGGGAAGACACAGAAGAGAGCACTGTGAGGAAAGACTAAATAGGCTAGGTTCTGCAACTTGAAGAGAGATGCTGGGTCTCGATGCTCTACAGGCCTAGGAAGTGATGGTTACTGAGGAGATGCTAAAAAGGGAATGATTAGTCACTGTTTCGTGGAATACAAGAAGTAGAGAGCACTCAACAAAATGATCAGGCAGCAAGTTTAAAAACAAACAAGACTTGTTCACAACATTGTGAAAGATTTTGTGGAGGCCGAAAGTACAAGTAGATTCAAGAACTGATTAGATGAGTTCATGGGAAATATATCCATTGGTACACAGGGATTTGGATGAAACTGTCACCTCAGGAAGTTCTTAAATGGCTGTTTGCTGGAGGTCAAGAGGACTTGTCAGGAGAAAGTTCAGCCCCTGTGCATTTGCTGCTGTCCTGTGCATTGTGCCCCTGTGCATTTGCTGCGGTCCACCAGAGAGGAGAGTCCTGTGCTGGATGGACATTGGCCAGTCTGACAGTTCTTATTACTACCTCCCCAGTAGCAACCATAGCCTGATCCTGCTCCCTCATGAGGGTGGATGAAACGAGCAGGTAGAGGAAGGGACACCACAAGTTCTGAAGGAAAAGGAAGCCATGTGAGAGAAAGGCAGGGAATTAGGAGACCATACCTGTTACTGACCTGTGGCTGCTGGATAGCTCCAGACTAGCAATTATTATTTTTTTCTTTGTGCCACATTATCCCCATCTATAAAATTTGTCTTTTTGAATCTTCTGTGGGGCTTATCAGCATTAAAATATTAGTAAATATGAAACACAGGAGGTGCCATCTGAACATCAGGAAACATCTTTTCACTGTGAAGGTGACAGCACTGGCACAGATTGCCCAGAGAGGCTGGGGAGTCTTCATCCTTGGAGATACTGAAAAGCCAGCTGGACCTGCTCCTGGGCAACCAGCTCTAGGGCACCCTGCCTGAGCAGGCAGGCTGGATCGGATGATCTCCGCAGGTCCCTTTGAACCTCAAGCACTCTGTGATTCTGTGAAATAGCAACATTAGTAAATATTAAATATAACTAAAATGCCAGGACTATTCATGTTAAACGATTGAACCTGCCTGGAGTTTCAACAGTGTGCCTGAGAAAGAAAGGGAGCCAGTCTCTGTTTAAAGGTAGTTTTTAGCCGTGTTTTTTGACATGACCAATATTGCAGTGCTCTGTGTAACCTACTCTTTTATGAGAATTGTCTTGGATTGTATTTGGATGCTTCTTGAGGTACACTTGGGTGAAATCATAGCTGCCATCCACCAAAGTCTTCAGCAGGGCAGCCTATTCCTAAGCAAGTAAATTAGATGACTAGAGGGCCACCTTATATTCAAAGACAAATGCTGTGTTTATACAACCGTATCTTCCTCTCCAGCACTCTGGGCACACAGCTACGTTCACTATCTATGTATTGTCACCAACTTCTGTATTTGGAGCTTTGTCTTTGTTCAGCTTTGGTGCATTTATCTGGACAGATGCCCTTAGCCGAGAGCACAAACACAGCTGTAAGCAGACAGCATGAATTTTACCCCAGGGAGAACACAGAAGTGTTTTGTGTGTCGGTAACAGGTCTCCAGCTGTGGACTCCTTGGTTTACAGCTGTCCCCGACTGCTGCCCTGTGGTTGTGCAGGGCAGGTCTGCGCTGCAAACACCTTGACTAGCCACTGCAATGGTACCCGAGCCCTGAGCGCAGTGTTGCTGTTTTATCTTTCTTATTACATGAGTTTTGCAACTCAGCACATAGAGTTATCACACCTGGTTGCTTCTAAAACCCAAGTTCACATGGGTAACTCTTTATTACGCTGCAATCCATACATCAGATATCCCCAGGTGTACATACAGCATGCCTTTGCTGCTGGCCAGCGTGGGCATTACACAACAGTAGTGAGACAGTTGGAGTGCAACAGTAGTGAGTGCAGTTGGAAGAGTAGATGGCAATGCTGGCTTATCCAAAATAGCTAGATAGGAAGACAAAAGATACTATTTATTGCTATTTATTAACAGAATGAGTCCCTGAAACATTGCAGTTTTCCATTGTCCATTGTGTCAGATTTTCCAATGCCAGTTAACCTTTTAATTTTATTCTTCCCTAAACAGCAAGGGTCAGGAGGATGAGAGAAAAATTCACTTTTGTCTCAGGCTTTACCCCAAAGCAGTGTTACCATATAAAATAAATACCTTGGATACTAAGACATAGAGATTTGGGTCCAGACAAAAAGAAGATATAGACAGGATTTAGGTGTGTCTATGTGAAGCTGCAATTCTGAAAATTACCCTTTCTCTGCCCCTAAATTTGGAAGATTTAACGGGATTGTAGCTTTATTAATTTCAAAGCATTACTTATGTACAGGCAGATATACATGTTTGTACCTACGAACACACACACGCACATATATATAGAAAGAGATACATATGCAAAGACTTGACAAACTTGAGCACCATCACATTTGGTTCACAAAGAGTGGGAGCAGAAAGCGAGGGTCCCTTCCACATCAGCTCCAGTGTGGAGTCTCACGGCATTCCCTGGTGTAGAGTGAGCTTCCCACAGCAAAGAGAAGTAGCTGCTTTTACCTTGAGAAACTCCTGTATTTTACACAAACTCATTAAGGTTAGTTGGAATTCGTGTATTCTATGTGAAGTATATCCACCTTATTTGAAAGCAAAGTTTCATCCTTCAACCGTTTTAAGTTTTTAAGATGTAAAATATATCTGGCCTATGTGAGATGGCAAGCTGATGACAGTCTAAAAAGACAATGCATAGACAAAGAGGGAAGAAGAGAGTTAAAGATAAAAATGCTGTTTTTCTGTGTGTTTGACCCCATGCTGAGCTGCAAGGTTTTGTTTCTTGCTTTAGTCTTTGCTTGGTATCTCATTTGTTATTGTAACTTTGCCTAATTTTTCTCTCTCTTTTCTTTCTTTATGCTATTTCTTCATATAAATACAGAAAGCACAGCAGTAAGCATTAAAAACAGCGAGATCAGAATGACTTCAGTTGGCTTACAGCAGGGATGAATTTTCTCCCTTGCCATAGGCTAAGCAAAGGATAGAGAAGATGAGAGGAATGGATTTCTTTAAAGTAATCAGATGCAGACTTCTCACATTCATGTAGCTTTTAAATCATCAAGGCCACAGTGTTTATCTGTCCACTCTTTCTCATTGTCCATTGCCCTCATGACCAATGCTTTGGTTTTCTTGAGACATACTTTGTGTCACCTTGAAATGATTGAGAGATGGTTTTCTTGGTGCAATTCATTGATTAGGAAATTAATACTAAAGGCACAGCTCTCTGTGGCTTTACGTGTTGCTTTGGAAAGCAGAAATGAAACTTTACGAAAACGGCACAGTAGCATTATAAACTTACCTGGCAGCAGTAGTTTCCCAACTTGAAACAAACAACAGCAGCGAATTAGGCCCTGAAGTTTAATGACCGGAGGAGGCGAGGGAGAGCGAGCGCCCTTTGTATGCAAGCTGGTAACCGGTTGCCTTGACAGTCAGTGAAAGTCAGATCAAAAGGCTGTTTGGAAACCCTGGCTTTTAGGAGCAAAGACGGGAAACAACATCTTTCTTTTCTAGCTCTGGAGTTGGGAGATAGAGGAAACAATAGCTATTGTATAGACAGAGAGTTATTTGAATTCTCCCTGCTACCTCTATACACCTGACCAAACAGGCGGTGGTTGAAAGGCTGAGGTACCATCAGGCTTCCTGCCTGATATAAGCGTGATAAAAATTGTTGCAGCTGAAACATCTAAGAGCACAATATTTAGAAAAAAACAGATCGCAGGGAGGAAAAGCAAGGCAACACAAAAACAGTTGTAAGTTGGGACTCTGTCATTCTGGCCTGCGCAGGCTTCAGAGGAAGACCAAGGGGAGGAGAGAAAATGGCTTTTCTCCAAATATACCTTGGGTAGGCTGTGCACAAGCACTAAAGACATACTTCCAACCCCACCTTTTCTTTAATACAGTCTTATCCCACTACACTAGTACATCAACCCCTTGTACCCCTCTCCTGTTAACAACCCCCTCTAGTCCAGGATTCTACTCTTCTACCTGCTACCCTGGGATCCCTAACATACCCCAACGTTCCTCCCTTCAGCAGCTGAGATGTCTTAGCTCGCCTCTCTCCACTTCACCCTTCTTTTTACCACATCAGTACGTTTCCTACTTTTTCTGCCTCATACCTTCTCCTGCAGCCAGACCCAGGGTGCAGCCTCAGTGTCGATGGCCACCGTCGGGTGGAGAACGGAGATCCATCAACTGTTGGCCTGCATGCAGGGGCACACCAAGCAACTTGGCAACCTGACACAGCACTTGCCACCAAAGTGGTACACTAAACCCTAGCACCCTAGGAACCAGCCTTGGAGATATTAAAATCCCGACTGGACAGGGTCCTGGGAAACCTGCTGTAGGTGACGCTGCTAGGTGACCCTGGGCTTGGACTGGACAATCTCCTGAGGTCCCTTCCCACCTCAACCTTTCTGTGAGTATAAGCATTGAGCTCCATGATGAGAGAGGCAAGTGGAGGGAAATGAAACCAACTAACTGCCCTGTTCAGAGTCATGAAGGTGGAGTTTGAACCACATCGCCGAGTGCCAGGCCTTTTCTTTAACCACTGGAGCACATTCGCTGTCTAAACAAAGCCTCTGTGCAAACCTTGGTATATTTTTCCTCTGAGAAAAGGCAGGCAGGAGAAAATATTACCTTCCCTGAGACACTTGGCCAAGGACAGCCTGCAGCGACCTCGGCTGCTGGGCAGCAGGAGAGAGATAGAGGGGGACTGCTGGCTGGGGCATGAGAAGTCACGTGAACTGGTGGAGGGATGGGGAATGGTGAGGACATGCATGGGGACAGGTGAAAAGCTGAAAGCAAAATTCCAGTTCAGCCAGCATGTACAATCCTGACAGCTTTGGACACAAAATGTAAGTCAATACGGCATCTCCAGGGCAGCGTGGGAAAGCCATGCTACTGTCTGCATTCATTAGGGAAATTAACTCTTAAGCATTCCTGCTATGAAAAATATATCCATTGTAAAGTGCAAAGGAGCAATTTATTTTGGTAAAAGAGCTGGCAATTCTATTTAAGGGGTGGTATATTCATATCCCCATTATAATCTGCTCTAGGTAAAATAGATAAAATTACTCCATTTTCACTAGGAATGTTGTCAAGACAACTTTTAGTGCAGCTATTTTGAGAATTTTGTAATACCATGCAATTTAAAAAGACATGATTTCATATACTTCTACCTTGTATCCACTTCCTCAAGTCCTTTAGCCAGGCACAGAGCAATTTCAATGTTGACAGCAATTCTGATTCTGTGTTAGCAACAATGCAAAGTGCAATGTGTTATTCCCCACTAGTTCCTGTCACCCCTGGGGAGGGCTATGCTCCGCTTTTGCAGTTCTCAGAGGCTGATGGAGATCCACGGCACGGCCAGCATCCATTGGGCTGAGCTGGGACAGCACAGGGCATTCAGCAGGTCGGCTTTGCAAAGTCAGCCTTACAGGGCCTGCCTACCAGTTTATGTTGTTCTTTTGCTTTTGGTTTTCTTTTGATTTATAAATCACTATGTTGGAGAGAGCATTTGAACACTTGAAAATTGTTCTTCAACTGGAGCCAAAAAAGAACAGCCGTACACTGCAGAAACAGTGAGGGATATGTTTATCCTGGTGGCCTGGGGACTTTGAAAGGGCTTTGAATGACATAAGGAGTTTTGAATATACCTAATGGGAATTGTATAGGATGAGCATGTTTCAGATATTAAATCATTGCAACTAAATAAGGATGGATTAGACACAACTTTTTATGAATGCATACTAATAAACTGCTGTTTGGAAGCCTTACCCTATTTGCAGTCATGCTGCTAGCAGCATTACCAGCCCTGCAAGCTCAGTCATCAGGAAGGTGACTGAAAGAACTGACAGACTGGCTCAGATACTCATTGCTATTAGGTCTGGTCCTTTAATTTTGATTTTACATTTTCTTTTGCACAGTCTGGCAATTAAGCCACCATCCTGCTGACCCAAGTACAAGCCAGGGAATAAACTAAGGCAATGTAAGGTGCTGCTGTGCTGTATTACTGCCTCACACTAGGGACTGGACTGAGTGCTATTTTCACAAATAGAAATCATCTCCCTAATCCCAGTACTTCTCTGTCTTCAACAAATTGCATCAGCAGATTCTTTGAACAAAAGGACAGATGTTCATTGTGTGTCATAGCCCAGAGACAGATAACATGGGAAAAAGAAGAGCTCTCCCTCATTGGCCACGGGGAAAAAAGGCAATATGGATGCAGGTTGTGTAACATGAGTTTCCCCAGACATCTGTAGCCCCTAATTCACTTCTAGTACCTAATGTGGGACCGTGGCTAGTGGAGGTATGCGTTACTCTTCCGTGAGGAAGCTGGGAAGTCATGCAGGTGACCTGACCCTTTATTTGCTTGGCTCTGGAAAGCTCAAGTGGGTTTACAGAGTGCCAAGCCTGCACATCACAGTCGTGCCAGCAGGTCTCCTGCTGCTCCTGAGTCTAGCAAATCTTGGCAGAGTTTTCCCTTTGCAACACAGGAGCACTTAGCTTAAGGATTATCATAAGCTTTCTCGTCCTCATTTTGCCACTTTGTACTATCTAAGTCCTGATCTCTTCCAAATTGGATTATCTTCTTATTCTTTCTGGTGCCCCTGAAATCAATGAAGTCAATGTAGTATAAGTGATGGTAAGACTGTACTAGAGAAGATTAAAGAAATGCAATGGGTTTTCCATGCAAAAATAACAAACCAATCCAAGTAAGAGTATGTAAGCCAGGATACAAAAAGCACAAGGCAAAAACAGATGGGGAAAAGAGTACCCAAAGTGAAGAGAGGTAAAAGACAGAGGGAAGGGTCAAGATAAAGTAACAGAAGTAGCAAGGATACAAGAAAACAACACGCAAAGAAATACACTGTGCCTGGCTGAGAGAGCAGTGATCTAGAAACTACAAGGAAGGGAGCAAAAAGAGGGAAGGCAGCATGAAGTGAGGGGGATAGAAACCTTTAGGACAACTGAACAATACAGAAACAAAGTTGAAAGCTGAGAGTGGGGGAGGCTTTTCCATAAAAAAAACAAGTACAGAAAAATGTAGTGAAATCGTGTGCTGAATTCATCCTGTCAGGCTCATTTTCTCAGCAGCAGTGACTACTGCAGCAACCAGCAAGGGAGAAGCTCTCAAGGTCATGTCATCTGACTGCCTGCAGAGCAGAGAGCTTCTCAGAGCCAATAGTGTCTTTCATTTGCTTCACCCGGCTTTTAATAATGACTAAATATAAACCGAGCTGTTGGCAATATAAGCTATGTTCTCAGTGAGCAGTAAAAGCCTGTGTTGGATCCTGAAGATAAGGGGTACAGTGTGGAGGTGAGGGAGGCTGTAGGTTGCAGTAAGTGTATTAGTGAGGACAGCAGTTACAATGGTTGCCTTTTTCTAGAGAGGCAATTCCAGTTTGTCGGTCCTTCCACAGTTCACTTGAGAAGGCAGGCCCCAAGATGCTCTGCAGATAAACCCGGCTCTGTTATAGCACCCACTCCTCTAATGTGGGACTAGAGAAATTCCTCTGGTTTCTGCTCTTCAATTTTCTTTGAGCGTGGGCTGCACAGACTGAAATATGCACAGCTGCGTATGGTATGTTGCTGAATACACACCAGGATGCCTCGGACATTCTGGCTCCACTGCAGGTATTTCATTATATCAGTTTGAGAAACACTATTATAATCTAATATAATACAGCGCTGCTCTCATCATGCATCACTCCACGTGGAAAGTTAAACAACAGAAATGCTAGGAGATCATTAACACCACAGAGCAAGTGATCTTGCCTGAGAGGAGAAATAAAATTTCTAATGGTCCAATGACTCAAAGGTTTAATGCAAGTTTGTTGAAAAGTGGAGAGGAGCAACTTACCCTGAACCCAATGGGAATGATGTGCCACAGCTGAACACAGTGCAGAGTCTGTGGCCCCAGCCGGCTCACCGCGCTGAGCTTTCAGCTTGGGTGATGGTGGTAAGCTTTGGGTTTTTTTTTCTTGGTCATCCTGTAAGTGCACCACTGACTGCCCTGAAATGCATTTTAGAAGTTTCCAAACTAAGGTAGAAATAGATGTAACCGTGGTTTAGATTTTTCCTGCTAAAAGTAGGCACATAATTGCACTTTCTGGTCTTCCTGTTTGCTGGGGCAATAGAAATTTCTGGATCAGAGCATGGCATTTAGCCATGTACTTCACTAGATGCAGTACATCAAACATATTGCCTAACAAGACCGATCTTTTGTACGGGAACATTGCTAAATATAACTCAGCTTCTGTCATTCTCCATAGCATGACGTGATTAGCTCCATATCAGCTGGTTGTCAAGAAAATAAAGAGGCAGAGAAAGCAGACCCTACGAGAGGGCAGATCTCTCCCCAGGCCCATCCCCAAAGCGGGGAGGGTGGGATACCCCGTGTGAGGATGTCGAGACAGAGAAGCCAGACCACTCACACATCGCTCAGCTGCGGTGCTTTGGCAGCTCAGCTATTGTTTTTAACAGCCCCCAGGAGGCTGGTATCCCCAGGTCAGCCTCTGCGCCCCAGGCCCGGAGCAGAGGACGGCAGGAGGTGACCCCTCCGCTCAGGGGCGGCTGCGCTGCCTGCAGCCCTTTCCCCTGGACGGCAGGCACCGAGACATCTCCTGCGCTCCAGCAGAAGCGGGGGCCAGGGGCCAGCTGGCTCATCGTAGGCAACCGCCAGCACGGAGGTCGGTGCCCGAGCGGCTCGGGCTGTGCTCTCCTGATAGCCAGCAGACGTACAGTCAATATAATGAATCAGGCTAGGCTCTGCCTCGTCTCGTCCTAGGATCGATGTCTAAAATTGTTCAGATGAAGGAAACACTGGCCATGCATTCGTCTCCCAAGTGACAGTGTAGAGAAGTAAAAGGGTCTGGGCTGCTCTGCTCCCACGCGGGAGTCCGGCTCAGCTGTGGCTGCGTACGTTGTGGATGTCTCCAGCTATCTGAGAGGAGTGTGTCAGCTATAGCTCACAGGCCTGCCGATCACCACCCACAAATTTAAATCAGACACCCTCTTTCTAGCCGGGACAGCCAAGAAGTGAGCGAAGGAATGCAGCGAGCTTGGCATGGGATCCACAGGCAAAATGGTCTACACTAGGGATCCCTCAAAAATGGGAGGATCCCTCAAAAAAGGGCAGGGAAAAAGTAGCTTATTCCTGTAGGCCAGCCACAGGTTAGTCAATACACTGACCCTGAGGTCCAGCTGACTAGGCTCTGTGTGGGTAAACCAGAGTAAAACACTCAGATCATGAAATGAGCATTTGTTTAGATACTTGCTCTGTTTTCCGAGGGCACTCGGTAAGCATCACTGGGTTGGCATTGCCTTAGACCTCAGCCCCCTTCCGTCTGGTTCAGATTGCAGCACACCACACATCCCTGAGACCTTTTCTGATTTATTATCAGGCTGGGGAGAATCGCAGATGTAGAAATTAGTCCACTGTGCATTAAGCGAGTTTCCTACATAAAGCGTGGTGCATTAAGGCTTGTTACTGTGTCACTGGTTTCTGAAAGCAGCTGAAACGAAGCTCAAAACTGCCTCACATATTTTCAGTAGGAAATCATAAATTTTCCCCGTCATTTTGGCAGCCCTCTTCCTTCTCTGCCCTCCCATGAAATTCTGTTTTCTAAACCGATTTCCATGATTTCTTTCACTGTGAACGTGCCTTTCTACCGTTACTGGTTTCACGTATTTTACCATCCCACAGGAAAAGGCGCTGGGAGGTTGAGTTTCTTCCTCCCTCCAAACGGAAAGCATTTATGCCAGTGTTGGAGGAGAAAGCATCACGTCCTCTTCCACCACCCCTCAGGACCGAGGGCTCCTCGGAAGGCAGGTCTCTTACTGAAGTTTTGGGAGCCCGGTGACTGTAGGCGAGCTCGGCTCTGTCGGATAGACTTTCTCGGGCCCGTCCTGGGCTGGGCACGTATTGCAGGTTGCCTGTGATCTCCGGGGATGAACGGCGATGCTGTCCCTCGCCCTTGGGCAATGCCCTTCAGCGAGCTGCGGGCATCTCCTCGGCGCCGGGGACAGCACTGGCTCTAAGGCGTGGGGACCAGCTCGCTGCCCCTGCCCCTTCCTATTAATGAAGTGGAAACGGCACGGAGCTGGTGTCTCCTGGTTTACCACGAGATGGTGGTAAACGCTAGCGCTGGGCCGGTGCGGAGCCTCGCCGGGCGAGCTCCGGCTTCTCTCGCCTTCCCTCAGCGAAACCGCACCGGAGTGGCAGCTTTAGGCTGGGCACCCCCAAATGCTGGCTGGCAACGCGCCCTAGTTTCATTGTAGCCTGATTTTCTCTCCTTCTGACTCCTTTACCTTCTTCCGTTACCGTCCCTACCCTGGGTGTTCAGACTTATGCTCCCAATTTCCCCCCGTACTGCCGTTCTCCCTGCTACTGGAGTCAGGGGTCCGCTGCAGAGGCCCCCGCCAGCCTTGTTTTGCGGTCTCGCAGTGTGCAGGGAAGAAAAGACGCCAGCTCTCACCAGTGGCTATAGCTCGGGTTTGTTGGGGGCAAAGCAGGGTTATCTGCAAAGGGCAGGCAGTGAGTCCATCTCACAGCCCGGGCTCCCAGCGCTCTGGCACAGGACTCCGGAGGGAATATCTGTCTTACAGTAAGTGCCTTCTTAATACGCATTGTCTACCTTAGAGCGGCCACTGCATTACAAAAGCTGTGCCAGCAAGACAACTCGGCCTTGAAGCTTCATTATAAACTGCGCAAAAGATCTGGGGTTGACTTTTTCACTGCAATGAAAACCAGTATGCCCCTTCCGCATTTGCAGTTTAACGTGGAAAAAACATGGGAGAATGGAAAGGAAAGACCACCAGTCCCTACGCCCAAACACACGCGCAGCCCCCGTATGTCAGGGTGCCTGCCCCGCCGCGGGCAGGCGAGGCGCGCGCTGCCCGGGGTCCCACGGGCAGACGCCGCTGCCGCAGTCCTGCCGCGTGCTCAGCACCGGCACGTGCTTGCCGCCGAATAATAAAGACCCCCTTACAACTCTAACCCTTTAGCTTATAAACTGTAAAGTCTCTTCCAGTCCTTCTGTGTAGCTCAGGGTAGGAGCTTCACCCATGTTGAGAATTTGGTGTGAAATGTTACAAACCCCGCAGGTAGCCCAGATCACTGCAGGGGCCCAGGGGCCGGAGAGTTGGATCAGACGGGGCTCAGCCCCAGAGGAGACTGAGCGTGCAGGGACAGGGTGTCACCCACTGGTGACTGGGGGTGGCTTGCCGAGAGACAGACGAGTTGGGGTTCCTTTGCGCAGGGAAAAGTAGCTGGCGCCCCAGCGCTCATCGCTGCAGCCCACTCGGTGATGGCTTCGGAGGTGACACAAAGGCAAGTTTCCCACGGCAGAGGAAAGGAGGGAGGGAGCCCCGCAGGCCCGTGCTAGCCGAGCGCCTCAGGAGCGGATCCGAGCAAGGGGAGGCTCGCGTCAGGCAACCTGTGAGGCAGCATCCACGCCACATGTGGCAGCCGCGCCAAAATTCTGGGGTCTAATCCAAGATGCTGGCTGAGCTGCTGCTGTTGCGAACAAATTAGGTACTAACGAGCACTGGACGAGCCTCTCGACCCATGCGCCTCGCCTCCTGACCGAGGCCTCCGCTGTTTGCGTGAAGCTGCTCCTTGGCTCTGCTCCTGTGCAAACTCGACAGAGTCGCTTAGATGGCGGGTGGTGTAACAGGCCCTCTTTGATCTGGAAAAGAGAAGGACATGAGACTTGGCAGAACGCTGGGGTCTTACAGCCCTGCCTTTCACAGCCGGCTCGCGCAGCACAAAGATGCAAACTCCAGCTGCCCTGGCAGGCCAGCCGCTTCTCTTAGGGGCTACGGAGGATGCCGAACCCCCCGAAGAAGCCCCGTGAGCCTGAACAGACAAGCTATGCGGCTGTTGCTGAGCAAGTAGTACTGGCATACTGTATGACCAAGGACCTGTGTGCTGCAGCGTCGGCTTAATGACAGAAATCTTTTTTCTTTTTAATTAAGGGCTGCATCCTTCCCCCAGCCTTAAGTCTCATGTTTCTAATGCACTTTATAATCAAACTATCAAACTTTTTCCAGGCAGAAGTTAGTAGTATCAGCCAGCCAGTTTGGTTATAGCAACACTGACCTTACCTGGGTGGCAGGACTGATTCTGAGCACTTTAGAGACACATCGGTGCCGGATGATGAAGGTATACTGAGGGACAGCTGTTAGAAATTAATACTCAATGAACAAAGTACAGTATTTACTTACATGAGGAAGCAAAATGCTTAGATATTCTGTACATGGCTTAGCTACTTTCTGCTTCAGCCCGTTGGTTTAGTTAAACCTTTATAACCTCATTTGTATAGCCAAGCTGTTTTGGCACATTACTGGGTTTGGCTCAAGTAGCCAAACTTCATTACACAGAAAGCAGAATCTGAGATACGTGCAGTCATAAAATGGATTCACTGAAGACACCCAGTTAAAAACAAAGGCTGAGCCAAATCTGGTCCAAACCACAAACAGTCCCACATCGATCCCCGAGTCCAAATTTTCTCAGAGTTCAAGGTTGAGGGAGGGAAAGATACAAGTTACATACACGGCTGGTAGTGCAACCTACGGTTAGGACTGCCCAACGCATCTTGCTATCTCAATCCTGGGTTATTTGTGTAATTTTTTTTCCCAATCAGCAAATATTTACACCAAAGCTTTCCTTGTCAGGTGTGTGTTGAAGGTTTTCTTCAAAGTTTTCAGCCAAAACAGTTCCACATTTCTGAGAGCATCCTTTTTCCATAACCTAATCATGGCCAGGTTTAAGGCAAACAAAAGCCCACATCCCCCTCCCAGTACTCTGGCAATCTTCTTCAAAAAGCTGTGGTGCTTTTTTTAGTGGAAGAGGGACTTGGAACTGGACAAAAAAGTAACCTTACTGCTGAGATGGACTTTTTCTAATCTTAGTGAAAAGTCTGTCTCATGTTGGTTAATTCATAAAGCTTTGGAAAAAAACCAAGCCAGCTGTAGTTCACATGTGCTCGCCAGAGGCCAGCTAGAGCTTGCAGGCTTCATTCTCTGGTGAGTTCATGAGCATGGGACATGCTCCAGGGCTCGGAGCAGGACTTCCCTAGCAATTGCAATTCCTAACTGCTTCAGGCCAGAGCAGCTCTAAATCCAGATACTCAGAGTCGAAAGCATGCATTTTTAATTTTTTTTTTACCTGTTTTTTTCCAGGCTACCTGAAGGACGTCAGCTGACCTGCATTCAGAGGAGGTAAGACATGCAACATGAGGAGATAGTTTGGAAAAGCAGACTCAGAGCAGACAAAATGAACCCTAACAGAGAGCTGGGGGGTCCCAAAGTGCGTGGAGACTGGGGGGGAAATCAGAGGATGGAGAGGAGACTGAGGCACGGCAAAGCACGGAGTCTGGCAAGGCAACTGGGAAACGGCACGCAGGGAAGGGATGTGCGGGACCTCATTTCAGCCCCTTTGCACATTATTCTGAGTTCACTTAGGAACACCTGAGCTCACTCAGGCCTTCCAACACCTTACTGACTGTACGTTAAAAAACCCTGGTTACAAAGACAGAATTACACGTTTCCTCTTGATCTCATCATGGTGAATGTTATAAAAAAATCTTTAAAATGTCACAAAACAAAGTGCTCATTGAACATCCCCGAAATGCAAGGAAGGGCATTACCGTCGTATTACAAACACAAAACCAGAGCCTGGAATTATTTCCTGATTATTCAATCCAAGAAGTGCATTTGCTCTACCAGGAGACTGCTGTATAGTTGTGTGTGGAAGAACTTTATATGTTCCTGTTGCCTTCTACAGCAGATGCAAGTCCTAAATTCTTCTGCAAACTAGCCTTAATTTAAGTCAGGCATCTAATGAGTAAGGGATGCAAAACTCATAACTGCGTGTGGAAGAATTTGGCCTGAGCTGAGGAAGAGGTGAGAACCTGCAGCCTGGCAGACCCTTATCAAATTATTCTATGGTATCATTTGATATCAAAGTTACTCCAAACTCTGAGGGTTTGGGAGCACTCCTTCCTTTCCAGGATCTCATAAAATTTGGAGAGGGTTTTTCTTCTAAAGCTTCAAATTTGTCCTACTGAAAAAGAAAACATGCAAAGTCTCCGTTTACTTCAGCTGAGCCTGGTCTGGCACCTGGAGATGCTGCCTCTGCCGGTGGTGCTGCCAGTGTCCACCGCTTGCTCCAAGATTCCCTGTTCAAACAGGCACTTTGTCATCTCACCGTGACGGCAGCTCCACCATTTGGTTGAGTTCCCATTCCCAGCTTCTGCAGGGCTTGTTGATGGGCAACCTAAGTTTTATCACTGTGACCAGCATTCGTGGTGATGGTACGTGTCCCTGCTCACACCTTTGCTTTTATATGTGCTGTGCTGCCAAGAATAATTGTTAGTTTTAAACCAGCTCCGAAAGCAGCAGCTGGCTTTCCAAAAGGACGCAGAGGATGAGCTAGCAACAGCAGCCGCTTGGCATTCCCAACCCTGTGGTGCAAAAGGCGATGTGTTTTAAATATTGTGACTTCTTGAATCTCTTGTTATCTTGTCACAGAACAGGAATACAATTGACAGTATCAGGATATGTACACACAATCTCTTATTACTGTTTAAACATATAAAACAATAACATATCCTGTGCTGGCAGGAGGACTATTAGCTATGCAAAATTATTTGTCAGCTCTTTGGAATACCTTTTGTTTTCTGGACAATAAAAACACCATTTCTTCAGCAATTTCTACTTTTCTATCTTTAAACAGCAGCGTGGATTCTGTTACTCACCTATATTTATTACTCTCTTGTTGTAAAAGCAGGTGGGCCTATGATTGCAATCAAGTCCTATCTCCAAGTGTGTGGTTCCAGAAAGAAGTAATTCTGCATTTTAGTTTGTCCCCCCTGGCTATTAAAAAAAATGTGTGGTTTTTAAAAATCTTTTCAACATTTGTCAATATGTGAACATACTAATGCAATCTTTTGTGGTCAACAGGAATTTATTAGAACACCTTGATGTCAAACCAAGTTTTTTTATACCTCATGCGACAAGAAGTGAAGACTTCTTAGTTTATAGAAGCCAAAAAATGCTCATAGATTATACAGATTAGAGGCAAATTTTTACAGTCTTTTTATCACACAAGACTTTAAAAGACTTGGGTGCAAACTAACATAAAGGCAATGCCATTTTCTGGACCTATAATGTTTCTGCTCAAAGTGCAACTTTAGACGATAGGAGAAGCAAATGCCTGCTAAACCATCAGTGAAAACCTTAACCAGGGACTGTTATGCATACAGCTTGAAAAGCAATTTAACTTAATACCTCCAGTTCAGGTTTCAGCCTTGAGAACTCTGCGTATTCTTTTATTTTTGCCTAACGATATTGTACAGCATTTGATACTTTTGGGGATCATTATAGTGTTAACTCTCCCATCTTGGCCAACTGCAAATTAAATTCTCTCCAGCTCAGTTTCCCCTGTGGTCCCAACTGGATGAAATAGTTGCACAGCTGAGTAAGGCCAGCGGCTGCCTGCATCCAGGAATTCAAAACTGCTTTGGCAATTTCAGCCTTCGTGGGTGTCTCTGAAGAGGCCAGGGAAGCAGGGTACTGGTGTGGAGACTGTGGGACCACAACAGGCATAGTGGTGACAAGGTCTGCTAGAGCCCATGAGGTGCCAGGCTCACTCCTAACATGGAAAGGCATTTCAAAATCATGGCACTTTAGAGGAGAACCCTTCCTCATTTTGTAACAACAGCCTGGAGCTGCCTGCACACTGGTGTGACCTCCCAGGGCCATCTCTGGTCCCACCCGTCCCTAGGGCACCTGTCATGGTTTAAGCCCAGCTGGTAACAACGCACCATGAGGCCGCTCGCTCACTCGTCCCCCCCAGCCCCAGTGGGATGAGGAGGAGAAAATATAAAGAAAACCTCATGGGTCAAGATAAGAACAGGGAGGGATCACTCACCACTTATGGTCACGAGCAAAAAACAGGCTCAAGTGGGGAAGAAACAAAACCAATTTAACTTGCTACCAATCAGATCAAAACAAGGATAATGGGAAGTAAAACCAAACCTTAGGACACCTGTAGCTCTGATCTTCCTCAGGCCAAGAGATGTTGAGACCGTAGCTCCTACTTCCCGTTCTGGTGACTGAGCTTTGCTGCCCTGCAGTAGGGCATCACCCTCCAACTCGTTGTCCGACCATGCTTCAAAGCACCAATGAGCCCCAGCCCACCTTTTGGAGGGACCCTCTGGAGGGTCCAGGATGTATCTACTAGGTCCTGGATACTTTACAAACAACCCAAGTGGGTTTTAGGACCTATCTCTCTGCAAAACCCTTCGTACTGGCAGGCCATGGGGATGCCTGTCTCAGTCCGTGGTGGTGGGACTGGGATTTGAGGGGCTCGTTTACTGCAGAGGCTTTGTGGGGAGCCTGGCAGCTCCGACCAGCAGCTCCGTCTGCCACTGCACAGCCAGAGGACTGACAGCAACTTCTGCCCTTAGACACCTGCATCCCCTGGAGCATCTCTGGCCCAAGCCGGCAAACAGGTTGAAATGGTTCTGGTTTGAATTAGTCATGCAGGGAACACAAGCAGAGGCATCAAAACATCCTTCGAAAACCGAGTTCCCACACGACGACAGGGAGACGGAATGGCTGTGAAATAGTTTGTACACACATAACTAATGAAGTTTTCACATTACAAATAAGACCCAGGAACAAGTCATTATTTTTCAGGGTAGTGCCTAGTCTTGATGTTTACTTACGACCATGCAAACTGTCCCTCGGTGGAAGAGCATCCTCCGGTGGAGCGAGGTGGGAGGGAGATCCATCTCGGATGTCCAATACAGACTTACCAAGAACCTATCTCTCAACAGCAACATCTCCTTCCAGCCCACCAGTAACAGACCCCAGCCAAGAACCTCTCTCAACAGCAACATCTCCTTCCAGCCCACCAGTAACAGACCCCAGCCTCTCCACCGGCATTTGCCCACCGAATGCCAGTCCTCAAAAGAACGTAGCTTGAAGGAGGTGGGCGTCAGTGGTCCATCAGCAGTTTATCAGGCTGAACACAAATAGGGAAATTCTTTGCGTCCAGGAGGAGAATGGAGGAAACCCAAGATTCACATCAGTCTGAAAAGTGATGAGGGACTCCTCGTTAGGAAAATAACAGAGCAGTCAGTCCAGGGTAGGGCTGCAGATCTGGGACTGAAAGAGGAGAGGTAGGAGAAATACTCACCACGCCGACAGGGAAATTGGTCCCCACATGGAAACCAAATCTTCCCTGGAATCTATCAGATGTGGTGATGCCTGACTGGAGCTGATGTTTCTAATTTTTTTTTGTATTATCGCTGCTTTTCCTTCCTGGACTTGCTCTGTGTTTTGTCTTACTTGTGCGACTTTTGCCATTATGCAAAGGGTTTTTTTGGTTTTTTTTTTGTCTTATGCTTAGCAAATTGTGCAACATGCTTCACTGGGACCAGAGAGCTCCAAACTGATGAGACAGGCTAGAACACGAAAATGAGGACAAGAGAAAGCCCACCGTGTTCACTTCAAGCCCTGTCATCAGAGCCACTCTGCTAAAAAGTTTCCTAGAACTGCAGGTTAGGACCAAACTGGTTTCTATATTTATAAAGGAAAAGCCTTTATAGAGCAGGTGCCAAGACCTTGACCTTATTAACTGGTTTTCTATTGCCTTTCTGGGCACGGTTGAAATTTCTGCCACTGAAAGTGCTTTTTATTTGGAGGTGGTGGGGGGGAGAAGTCTCTTTTTCAATTTTTAATGCTAAGCCAAAAATCCCAAACCTGCTCCTCATCCCCTTCATTATCCAAACCTGAAATAGTTACCACTCTCTCCCCCAAAGTGAGTATATATATTCTATGCATGCTAAAATGTCAAAATAATCAGGGTAAAATTTTTAAGTACTAAAAAACGTTTTACAGGTATGCCTCATTCTACTGAAAGGAGAAAAAACAAGAATTATGCTAAGAAAATGCTTCAGAGGAGCCCGCAAAAGACTGCAGCAGGCTGGAGCCCCTCACATGTCCTACTCAGTCATTTCTTCACTGTAGCATCACTCAGTGCTTTAGTTTTCTGTCCCACTTCACTTTTTGTGTTCTCCATTATTTAAGTTAATGCTTCCTTACTAGCCCAATTCCTTCCACAAAAGTAAACACAAGAATAACATTGTGCAACTAGCATGTAATGCTGGTGTTGCCAACCATAAAGAGTTACATACAGTTTACGCATATGAACAGAGCTCTACTTGTGTGGAGGGAGACTGCTATGACCAGAGGCACGGATACAGCTGGAAAAATAAGTTTTTGAAGTTGCAGGTCCCTCTCAGGTTTAACACATTACTACAACTTAGGTGGCATTTGCTACCAAGATACACTTCATGTGTTTGTTTGCAATACCTCTTCCCACCCCCGGGTCTGTCCACACTCTGTGCCAGTGTTGTCTGTGCAAGGCCTATTGCCACGGAGCCCGATTCTTGGCCAGAACTGTGGTACTGCACATTAATGAACTTTATTAACAAGCGACAAGTGGTGCAGGTGTTCATGGGTGAAAAGCTATTGCAATCCAACCGACCTGGCGGTGTGTTGTGTTGGAACAAGCACAAATCGATTCTAACACATTTTTTAGCTGCATGGAAGAAAACCACAAAGTTGTTTTCTTTTCATTGCTTCTCACAGAAATCCTTCTGTCAAGGACTTAAAACGACATGTGTAGCCTTTTTGTAAGCAGTTCCTGTTAACCAAGTTACAAACATAAAAGTGCAGAAAAAATTGAACAAGTGGACAGGACAGAAAAGTTGAATGAGCATTGGCTCTTCGTATTTTAATGAAGAAATATTTCAAGTTAATATCAGTGCATATTTAGAAATAGCATGTGAAACTCCCAACGCCAAATACATCAGCAAATTACAGTTTCAAAACTTTATAAATTAATGGCAAGAAAAAAATAATTAAGATTAACATAGAGAATAAGGTTCAAAATAAACATCCTCTTTGTTTGTTGCACTGCGTCAATTATATTCCTGGCACTTAAACAGCAAGAGATATCCAGTATTTTGTGGTAATTAAGCTCTCCAAAACAGCAGTTATTTTTCTACAAATGAATTAAGCAGTTTGCATTTATTTTTGATGTATAATTAAATGTTATTCTTAGCTGTTACAAAGAAATTTAGTCATGTCAGAGTAAAATGTCATTCCATGATTGAAAAATCACACTAACATTGCAACACTGCCTTCTGGTTATACCCACTGGAAACAGTCAGCTGAGAATAGGAAGAACTACATGTGAGCACATTTGGCTGTTACATAAAATGGCTTTTTTTTTCCTGGTTTCACAGCCTCATAACAATACTGTTTTTCAACATTGTTCCCAGTCATTGTTTTTAAAATGGGTCATCAACATATCCTGAATCAATCACCGATATAAATAACTCTGGTGACAAAATCCATTATGGAAGGACACAGAACTGCAAACTGAAAGTTGTACCGAATGATTTTAAGGTGGAACCGTAATTACTCTATAAAATTCTGCAAAAAAACCACCACACAGTAAAAGCAGTATCTTTAATTAACTGGCAAGGGTGGAATCCGAAAAACTGACTTATAACCTTAGGAGACATTTAACTCACAATGGACTCTAATGCAAGACAACTCGTACTGAAGCTAGAGAGAGATGCACATTTAAAGCTTGCAAGTGTGATATAAAAATATTCTCCAGTGCTTTCATTTTGGTACAGGGAATCCAGTTCCCTAATGGAAGAAGATAAAATACATCCTCTTTCCTACCCCATTGCTGTACATACAGAGTATTCCCTTGATATCAGGAAATAGCATTTCCCCAACAAAAGTACCAGCCAT
The DNA here is from genome assembly GCA_035590195.1 of Aviceda cuculoides. Lineage (NCBI taxonomy): Eukaryota > Metazoa > Chordata > Aves > Accipitriformes > Accipitridae > Aviceda > Aviceda cuculoides. The sequence goes on from JAVJGG010000017.1 coordinate 4,598,295, forward strand.
GGGAATCGCAGACTTTGTGGTAGTAAGGGTTTGCTGATTTTGCTTTTTGAAGTATATTTTCAAGGAGGTGAAATACTGATAGGATATGCATTTCTTTCGCTACTAATCTATTGTGGAAATTGCGGAACATCAACCCCGTAACTTCAATCCAACTGCAATCTGCATTGCCTGGAATGATTCGATAATCTAGTGTGATGTTACAGCACGGAGGTGACTGCTAGATTACGAAACATGAGGCTAGATCAGATTAGTAGGAAAAGGCACATGCTTCGGATTTAGCAGGAACATCTGAAGGTTCCTTGTTACCATACCCTTATGCTCCTGAAGTTACAGTAATTCTGTGCATTACCCAAAGGACAGAGTTTGCTTCCAGAAAATCATGAGGTAACAGGGAACTTCTGCTTATGGCACGTACACGTGAAAGGTCTGTGAGCTCAGCTGAAACTCTCGAGGTGCTAGGGATAACGCAGACACAAGGTAGGCTACACTCTGGTTAGGCCAGAAACAAAAACTTAACATTTCATTATACTGCATATATTCCTTTTATGCACAAATACAGGGTGCGCAAAATAAGCTGTTTGCTCAGTAAAATTTAATGTTTTGCATATGTAAAATAATCAGCTAATACTGCAATATAATAAAAAATCATGCACTAGATAAACAGAGCTTCTTCCCCATGAACCGTAGTTCTCAGGAACATTTTATTCTGCTTCAGGTGACATCTCATGATTTGCCAGCTTACATAGTCCCTTTTAAAGAACACAGTATTTAGCTAAAACTGAAAAGCAAAATCACCCCCCCCCCCAAAAAAAAAAAAAGTTTTGATTTTAGTTGCGATACAGCTGGGATAGATGCAACTGAGCTGCTGCAATGCACCAAAGAGTAACGAAAATTCAACACGAATATCAGAAGAATAAATATATACCCTAAATTAATCTCTGTAAATACATTCACAGGTCCATTTAAGACACCCTTATGCATAACTCGTACTTCATCAAATCTGCAGATAGAGATGGATGTTAGTTCATGGGGAAAGCAATTTATCATATGACTCAGTTTATCTGTCATTATTCCAGCAAAAATCAGTAGTAAATTTGAAAATCTACATTTATTTTCCCCAGACCAACCACACAGAGGCTTAAGTCACAAATTCTATTATTTCCAATGTTTGATCAATAAGGCTTTATTTACATTTTTTTACTATAAAGTCAGGAAAAAGTTTGGTGCAATGTGCAAGAAAAGACTGCACATTTCATTGATTGGAGACTAACATCTGCTTATGGTTTAATGCTAACCCACAGGCAGCCAATTAAAGTCCCATATATCCATGTTTTTACATAAAGTTTCCTTCCAGATTCTGTCAGAAGCATACTAGCAGTCAGGCCACCTAAGAACAGCAAAGATGGCAAAGTTTTCTTGAGGCTTAGTTTGGAATGAACACTTTTCCCAGGGAACTTATTTCTTCTTTTAGAATCCTTCGCATCATAAAACTCTATTAGTAACCTACAAGTAGACAAAAGTTGATGGTTAGTTATACGTTAGCGTAAGAAGTTTTAAGCAACTTACTTTCATCCAATAACTGCTTCTAATCACACATGATTTAACAAATGGTTTCACAATATGTAGCAGCTCAACTGTAAAAAGTTTAAGCAATCAGTATGCTGTAAGAATATGATGCATTCAAAGTAACGTTGCATGTCAGAGGACTCGACCTGAATCCTTGTAAGCAATAAAAGCAGATTTTCCTCGGGGACCAATTTTAACACTGAATATAAAAGTTGAAAAGAATCTTTTTCATACAGCATTTAGCAGATAAGCCCAGAGTACTGGCCAATATCACAGGAAAAATTAGTACACAGTTAATCATTGAACACCAAAGGAGGGGGAAAAAGTATCTTCATAAAATAAACTAATAAATAACAAGGGCTCAAGACACTAAAAATTTGGAAGCCAAACATGCAAGAATAAAATGCTACACCACTCATGTAGTAGTCACTTTTTTTCTCTTGTTTTTCAAAACCATTAATAAATGGATTTGAATATTCTGGGCTTTTAAGCATCTCTATTGACCTGACAGACTGCTTTGGTCTCAGGAAAGATGTTCCAGTCAATAGGAGTCTACAATGAGACATAGATGATCAGGGCTCAGTTTTGCTGGTCTTCACTAGAAGACTACTTAAGGGACACTGGACAGCCTTTCATTTTATGTATCAGTTCCTTGTCTATAAAATGAAATTCAGACTTTCTTCCTCGCAAAAGTGAAGAAAAATTACTTAGTGAACCTGAAGTTCTAAGACGCTTTAGTAACAGTGCCATGTTTACAGATAGTCATGTTAACTTCTACATGGATTCAAAGATCACAGAACAAATTAACACATTTTTTATTTCCATGGAGTGTGAGACTGGCGGAAAAATTTTAAAGCAGAACATACCTGAAGAACCAGGGAAATTTCTCTCTCACACAATGTATTCAAAGATTTAGAGAGTAAACAGATTCAGCCCCCTTAAGCTGGACTTCAGACGTGACAAATTAAACCATCATCTCTCAAAGCATACTTAAATACCACATCTAGGCACAAGTCCTTCCAGAGCACAAGGGCCCCCAGGATCTGTTGCATATGCTCACTAGTGACCTCATCTGGAGATGCTGGAGGGTGCCAGGCACTTCAGTTCTGTCACGATTCAAAGATGGACAGACGAAACTTCTACTTCACCTAATTTCCCAAGTGAAGGTAGAGATCTCTGGGTTACATCTGTTTTTATGCAATCACTGTCTGATGGAAGATACATAAACAATTTTGGCAGAAGAGATTAGATCAAGACCTGCCCCTTTCTAACTCTAACCTAACACTGATTACAAGGCTAGAATCAAACTGCTTTTTGCTGGTTTGCCTACCGCGGGAATCTTATAGTCCTGGCTGTGCATGACAACTACAAGAAGGTAAATGAAACGTATTCAGATGAATATGAGTCTTGCCTGGAACATGGATGCACAGCTCTTCAGTCTAAAGAAGGTCTAAAACCCAGGAATCCCAACTTCCTGAGCAAAAGGTTTAACCACAAGGTTATTATACAAAATATGCAGAGGATTACAAACACCACCTCTCTTCAGAGAGCCCTACAGCTTGCAGTGCTGGTAACACAGAAATCATGGGTATATCTGTTAATATAAAAGAAGTAAGACAGCTTCTTGAAACAGGAAGTTCTGCGTAGTGCTACTCACTTATCCTTTATTGCAAAACGCTCATGAAGCCACCTTCTCATATACATCTGCTCTTCTGGAATGTCCTTCAGTTCAATTCGATCGATGAAAATATGAACTCTTGGGCATTCCTTGCAAAGAAACTCTAAAAAGAGAGCAAAACAACAGGACTGAGTTACAGAAACACTGTAGGGCATTTATTTGTCTAAAATACACCAAAAATCTGACCTTGTAGGTGTAAGTGCCTTGGAAGCCTAACTTCAGTTCTCAAAAGCCTCCCCTCTTTATGTTCAGATCCTGAGCACTTCAGTGAACTTAGAAGCCATCTGGCCTATACACTTTTGAAAGGGTGGCCCATTATCATGTGCAGCATGGAAAAATTGTCCTAAAATGCACCCTGCTAACTGTAAAATGTTGTGCTTGAAAATGTTACACTTCTATCTCAGCAGCAATCTACTCATTCTGTAGTGTGGGATGCAATAACTTTGATGTCGTCAAGTTATCCAGCCTGCAATTTTAATTAAGGTTAGTAATCCTCTTTGATTGTCCTTTTTGAGATGTAAATTTTGTTTGCTCCTGGATGACAAAACCAGAATGACAGTGATTTCCCAAAGTATCTCCAGGAGGAAGTGGGCTTCAGTTTCAATGATAACCGATAATTAAAAAGTATAACAGGGAAAAAGACTCAGAACAAAATGCTGCTTTCCATTTTGCATCCCTTCATTTTTCTTCTGTCTTACAAAGCTCTAGACAGCCTTATTGCAATCCCCCTCCCCCATTTCCCCTATTTGTCCCTAGAAAAATTTAGCTAACAAGTGTTAATTACAAACAAAACTCCATTACTCAAACACCCATGTGGGATTTCTTACAACTAACAAGTGGTAAAAATACTGTACATGGGATGAAAAACCCACCAGGATTTGTGTATTAGTAATCATTTGCATTTATCAGTAGCAAAGGGTATTGCAGTAACCATAGCATCCCTGTACAGATGAGCATGATGTGAAGGTGGAAGCCCTTAGAAATCTGGACAATATTTGGAAAAGGGACTAGAAGTGCCTCCCTACAATACAGACAGGCAAAAAATGTAACACAGACTGGGTGGTCCCTTCAGGTTGTTGACAGTTTTTGGACAGCAGTGCAGATGTACAGAAGACTTTGACCCATAACTGTTAAGGGTATCTTGAGGAATGACTGTGCAAAATAACTGTTACTGCATGTACATCTTTATTATTATCTGCCAAAGCAGCTATCCCCCTATTTGTTTTTCTTCTTTACAGGATTATTGATTTTTAAAGACTTTGTTGTAAAAGCAATCTTTATTATATGATAGAAATTGCCTTAAAGAATTTTAAAAGCCTGTTCATGCAAATGTGTTTGTGTGCTTGTAGAGGGGGAGTGAAGAAGAAGAAGAGGTAAAGAGAACAGTAAAGTCTTATGGCATTTTGATGCAGAAATTTCTAAGTTGCTTTGTGCAGTTTTGTCTAGTCCTCAGGCAAAGAGACCCCTTCACTGAAAGGCACTGTAGTGTAAAGGGAGCAACATGGCCCGCGCACTATCAGCTGAAGAAATGGCTGAGGGCTTTAACCAGAAACAAGTCCACCTCTTAGCCATGGAGTAGCAAATACAACTGTTGCTAAAAAGTTTTTGGTAAAACCATCTCCTAGCTACAGCTATTAGACAGCAGGCAAGTTAAGTACTTGGAGTTCAGAACGATGGTATGTTTAGATGTTGTCTTCAGGTTTATGCGTAATGCTTTTACAACCCAGAAAGAAACAGGTGTTCATGTATCCAAAAGCAGGTTTTTCCTCTTGCTTTTAATGGGAAGAAAGGATTTTCCAGGACTGTTTCTCTGAGGATACTATCCAGGCCACTATATGAAGGTCATTCACTATGAGCACCTAAAAGCATACTACTAATATTTTAAAAAGACAGATGTATTATCCATGTCTTAAATGCTTATAATATTCACTGATGTACAAATCCTCTTTTTGAGTGGCATTACCTATTAAGTCAAACATTCTAAAAATATGCAAAACCATATCTAGAAAACAAATGCCTGAAAGCCAGATGATATGGTCTTTTTTTGTCGTAGACTCCTATAAAAAACATCTATGCTGTGCATATTCAGCTGGGGCTGAAGATCTAGCTTTAAGAGATGTTTGAAACATTCTGTGCATTGTATAGCGTACGTTTCTTTCGCTTCATAGCACATAGGTTATTCTGTATAGGAACAAATAACTCTTTCCTGATGTTATTTCTAATCTCAGTTATAAATTATCAAGGAAAATTATAAACCAGGCAAAATTCTAAGTTAGATGAGATAGGATTGTTAATAGCTATATGGTAATTTTAAAACTAGTGTTATGCTACCTAAAAAAAATTTGATATTTGGTCATTTAAAGACAGCAACAGAGTACATTATCAATAATAAGCTCTAGTTAACAAAACAGGAATAAGACCTAAGTATTTCAAAAGACACACCTTCCCCCACCAAAGCAGAAATGTAGCAACTCTACAAATCTGCTTAGAAAGCAAAAAACCTTCCATAAATATCTAAGCACTGCTGCTGGTTTTCTACCTTATGCCCAAGTTCCAATGCAAGTTGACTCTTACTACTTCCCACACCAGGCTTCTTCAACCAGTCGAAAACGAGTCCCCATATGTGAAGATCGTAAAACTTCATCTTAATTTCCCACCTTTCTAAATCCCAATGCTCTTCTCCACTGCCTTTCTCTCCCTTGCAGTTTGAGACTTAGTACAGCCTCGCCAAAGGCTGTGTGATCCGCAACTGCAGGTGCTCCCCTAGAGAGGGCCATGATTCCTGCTGTTTTGGGTTTGTGTGGTGGGGTTTTGGTAGCGGGGGAGGGGCTGCAGGGCCGGCTCCTGTGAGAAGCTGCCAGAAGCTTCCCCGGCTCCAAGTTGGTCCCACCGCTGGCCAAGACCGAGCCCATCAGCGATGGTGGTAGCACCTCTGGGAGAGCAGATTGAAGAAGGAGAACCTTCAGCGGAGTTTGGGAAGTGGGATGTGAGAGGAACCCCTGTGCAGATACCGAGGTCAGTGAGGAAGGAGGGGAGGAGGAGCGGGGGAGAGGGGCTGCCCCTGCAGCCCGTGGTGAGACAGA
>JAVJGG010000017.1:4605213-4622734 GCA_035590195.1 Aviceda cuculoides
CGTCAGCCCACGGGGGGGGGGAGGAATGAGCAAGCAGCCTCGTGTTGCTTTGTTGCCACCTGGGCTTAAACCACGACACCCACCCATTGATTCAAGGCCATTTTATCCAAACCCTGGGCATCCAGGCCATCTGCAAATGACATTGTAATGCATGAAATCAAGCTAGTCAGGGAATCTGACTAGTCTTTAATTATCCAATTCATGTCATGGTTTAACACAATTAATCCCAATTTTTTTTTTTTTTTTTAGATGCACAATGTCACTGTAATCACGTAAGAACATCAGTGGATAAGAACAACATATTGAGAGGTTGTTTTTGAGAAGAAACAGATGGATTTTATCACCACAACCTCTAAAGGTTTGCGGTGCTCCCATGACCCTAATTTCACATTAGCTTAACTCCCAAAGGACTTAGTAATTAAGCTAAGAAACAAAATTTTATTGAAGCAATTTATTATGTGCAAATTACATCCAACTTCAGGGACACTAGCCCTTAAGGCCAACATCTGACAAGCTTTTCAGATCCCTAAATGTAGCAGAATTTGTTGTAATTAACAGTAGGACAAAGCAAGCCTGAACTTTCCTTCAAAAGATAAAATGTAAGTGCAAACGATGCATTATAATCAAACATTATATTGGGGACAGCATTGGTCAATCAAGAACTGAGTATGATTTGGGTTAAATGAACACTAACAACTTGTGTGGGAGCCAAGTGGACTCACTTTCATGTGGGAGATAGAATGTTTTATTAGGAAATTATCTGGCTAAATAACAGATACAAGTGCAGAATGTTTATAATGTTTCTAGTGACCAACCACAGCAGAAGGAAGGAATTGAAAATTATAAAGTGGATCAAGCATTTTTTGTTCTTAAACTGTGACACTGTGACCCTCCTTCTGCAGGACAGGATTCACCCTAACACAGAACTGAAGGATTCAGTGCAGACTTAGGATTAATGAATGGGGTGCAACAGCCTCCAGGAAAGGAACTGGATCCAGAGAGTTTTTAATTGCAAACAAATGTTTTGGGAGGGTGTTTTGCTCACTGGGGCTTCCACAAAATTCTACCAGTTTTTAACTCCTCACCTTCAAAAGCCAATTAATTCTGTTTTGAATTAACAGCATTACCAGTGAAAGTGAGGGAAAGAGAAAAGCTCCAAAGCATAGACATATCTGTTACTGAGAAGGGACATACAAGTGGCCTCAGACCACCTTCCCCTTAATGCTACCACAGAATTTCATTCTGCCACTCCAAATTGTTTGCCTTGCCCCTTAAGAAAGTTGTGACAGTGACATTACACTTAAATAGATATTCCAGTTTTCAATTACTAATGAAGTCTATTTTTATATGCACTTTAAATACGACAGCAATAAAGTAGCTCAGATTTCAACCTCCTACATCAGCTCTCCTACTGCAATGTAATTATTGCCAAAGTCCTTCAAAATTAAGAAAGGACAAACTGAAGCTTGATATAGTTGTGTCCACTTAAAGAGACCCCAACTCTCTCCTGTTTTAACAGATTCCTGTAACATTTGTGATAAACTGAAAGTGGTATCACAGGAAACTGAAATCTGAATAAAGTATATTTAGTATAAGTAACTAGTATTTCAAACGTGTAAGAATACGTCTCTTCAGTAATAGAACATTGCATGTTGTGATGCATATAGTTTTACAGGCAAAACCATGACAGCATCCTCTCTGAACTGTAGATGCTTTCTCCACTTTTTAAATTTTCCTTAGTCTGGACTTAAGCGTTCAGCCACCAAAGCAGTTCGTAAACTACCTCCTCCTCAAAGAAAGAAATCCCATCTCTCCACTTCCATTTACTTCGTACTCCAAATTAACAATCAATTGGCAAAACAAACATAAATTTAAGTGCTGCATTCTCAGCTTCACACTTTGAGCTGACAGGAAACTATTTCACAGCTTGCTCTAACAAAATAAAGCAGTGTTACAGCAAAGTGGCACTAGACGGGAAAGCAAACATCCAGAGTACAGCAAAGGTTGTTTAGATGGGTTAACCCAGGGAGCAGGGGAGGAGCAGGCACCACCAGTACCTGCTGGTACTGCTGATACAGGGGAGCATGGAGGGGATGTTTTGCAGGCTAGCTTGAAGCCTGCAGCCAGGAGACAAGCCTGGGACCTGAGGAATAGCACTCATAAATACTGCCAATCCCCTGTGCGAGGCCTGAGATGCACACACAGAGTCCACTCATGCATGAAGGGCACAGCATAGGAAGTAAGCACCTTACGGGCTGGGGATCCTTTTGAGATGAGAAATGGGATACACCTGAATCATTAAGCCAGGCTGCTGGCAATGAAAACTGAAAAAGTTAGCATTTCACCCAGCAGTTGGGGAAAATTGAAGGTCAGGAAAAGCACCTGTTCAGATGGACGTAACATATGAGGTGGATGTGGCTACAATTCAACGTGAGGGCAAAACTCAGAAGTGCCTCTGTACCAATATGAGAAGCCTAAACATGAAGACAGAACAAGAATTATTGGCATCAAGAGATTACCCCTGTTAAGGCAGGTATCCCACTGGTCTTGAAGGAGCATGCAACATTACCAGGCTACCAGATTTATAGCAATGACAGAATACAGGTGTACAGATGAGGGACAGATGTACGGGTGAGGCAATGGTAGCGTGCATGAAGGATTGTATGAAGTATAATAGCTTTAGATAATAAGGAGACAGAAGCACAATGAAATCCATGTGGACGGAAATCCGAGACTCTAATAAAATATGTATTAGATATATTAAATGACTTCCTGTTAAGTTTGATAATAGTGACCAGAAACTGTGAAGCCAGACTGAGAGCTGCAAGTTCAGGACTGATAGCAAGAGTGTGAGATCCAGTTACCTTTGTCAAACTGCATTGATGCTTCATCAACGATGAGGTGTAGAGGGGAAAAAACCCCAAACTGACACAAACTAAAACAGAACATACCACTGAACCAAACAAAAACACCGGAGAAAAAAAAAGAGATTGTTTCCTGGAACAACTAGTAGCAAAACCCACAAGAAAGAGTCTTAATTAATCCAGCATGCAAATGCAGAATTAAAGGAACTATGTAATGAAGGTGGGCGTGGGGAAAAGGGCAAAGTGTCAAAACACCCTAAAAGAAACAGTCCAAAAAGGAGGCAGCCTAGAGGCTGTTAAAAAACACCCCCAAACCTAAATACCAAACCCCAGAAAAACTTGTATTAGAAACCCACATAAAAGGTGTATAACACGGCAAAAGAAGGTCTGAAACCCACCTGTATGGCATAATGGGAAAATTATGGAGGCTACCACTATATTCCTACCTTCTCCTCTTTGAGGAATGGAAAGCTTGTCCAAATAAGGAAAAGCTACAAAACCGCTCATGCCAAATATAAACATAAAATTAAGAGGACTAAAAAGGAACTTGAAAAATGCAAAGGATGCTCTAACAATTTTAACTTTTTTGAATGTATTAAAAGCAGTAAACCAGCTAAGGCAGTGGTAGGACTGCTGGATGACAAAGGTGTGAAGAGCAGCACTCATGGTAAAGTATAAGCCCATGAGAGAGAAACTCAAATATTTGTTTGCATTATTCTTTCTTGCTGAAAATGTCTGATTGCTACACCCATTGCATTCTTTGTACCAGATCGCTCAAAGGAACTAGATCAATAAGTAAACAGACAGCAAGTATTAGACTAAATAAACAAGTTGGATGTCAGGAAGTCACCAAGACCAGACAGCATTCATCCAAAAGCTCTTAAATGTGGAATTTAAAAACAAAGATGTGTAACCTATCATCACAAACAGCCATTGTGCCAGAAAAATGGGGAGTTTCCCTTCTACAAAGGAGGACTTTAGAGATGATGCTGGGAAATAGAAACCAAAGAGTCTTACATCCCTGGGTAAGATAGCAGGGTCTATAATAAGATCACTAAGCACAGAGATAATCACAGTCTGTTGGAAAAGAGTTGGTGTGGATTCTGTAAAGGGAAATCCTGTCTCACCAGTTTGCTGGATATCTACAAGAGTGTCAAGGAGCAGGCGGATAAAGGGGATTCACTGGACATGATATATTTGAATTTTCATAAAGCCTCTGATAGGGTTCCACACTGAAGGCTATTAAAGAAATTAAGCTGCCATGGGATTAGAGGAAATGATGTTTTATAGACCCAAAGCTGCTTAAAGGAGAGGAAGCAAATGGAAGGGACTTAATGGTCACTTTTCAGGATGGAAAAGACCCAGCAACTGGGGTCCTCCACAGATTGACGCTAGGACTGGTTTCATTCTGTCATGACTGATAGGCTGAAGAAGGGAGCAAACAGTGAACCCTCCAGTCTGTCACGTCTGTTTTAGAAGCTCCTAAGCTGTTTTGGGTAGTCAAACGCTGGCTGGACTCCAAAAGGACCTCAAAGCTGAGCAAACAGGGTGAAAATGTGGCAGCCAAGCTTCAGCATAAACAAACCTGGGGAAAAAACAACTGAAACTCTGATTACATGATGCTTAACTTGGAACTGGTGGTTACAATTTGGGAGTTGCTGACCTTTCTCTGAAACCATCCTCTCAATTGTGCAGCAGCAGCCCCAAATCCCCCCAAATACTGGGCAGCATCAGCAAACACATTGAGAACAGGGCAGTGAGTCATTCTGCAGATATATAAAAAGATTGTGAATCCACATTTTAAATACCATGTGCAGCTCTGGTCTCTGTATCTGAAAGAGGATGTAATGGACTCAGAGAAGGCCACGGAGAAGGCCAACTAAAACATTTAAGGAGAAAAAACACCTGCATTACAAGCAAGGAGAGATTAAAAAGGCTGAATTTTCAGTTTGGAGAAGGGAAGCACAGGGAAGAATATGACAGCTTAAAAAAAAATATTAAAAAATCCTGAAGATGGCAGGTAAGAACTACAGCTCAACAAATCCTGCAAATTCAAGGGTAAATAACCAAATTTCTGTACCTTCCTGAAGATGCCCAGATCTAAAGAATCTTTAAAAATCATTATTAGAAAATGGTACATACAGTTTTCTATACTGGTATTAGCACTGGGGAGCAGCAGAATGTCATTGTAAGCTGTCTTGCTGAAACAAGATGGTATTTGGTGAAGACCTATAGTACTTGCATGTTATAGTTCACTGAAACAATCTTCCAGTGGCTTTAATCTGTTATTTTAACAGATGCATTCTGACCCTTGTACTGCTCTACAACAATTTGTAAATATTGCATGTTGGCCAAGTTAGCAGGAGGTTTCCTACAGAACTGTAACAGTTTTGATCAATAGGCTGCCAGCAGCAGACCCTGGATCAGGGTAGGTCTGTGGATTACATCTAAAGGGTATCCCATCACTGGTAACTGAAAAGGAGCAAATTTAGGAGATATCTGTCATCCTTGGAACATTTTTAAAGTTTCAGAAGTGGAAAAAACCCCGTTGAACTATGCAATTAAAAAAAAAAAAGGCAAGAAAAGATACAAGGATTGGACCAGTTCAAAACAATTCTCTCTCTAGCAAATAAACAGGATCTGTTAGGAACTATGCCAGTACTGTGAATATTGATGGTTTTGCCTTTCCTTCAGCCAGTCTGTTTTCATAAACAGAGAATAGTACCACAAACAGAGTAGAAGAAAAGGACTGTGATGCACAAAAAAAAGCAAAAATAAACACAGGCTCTCAAAGCAGCAACATATTTCTGGCCAAACCTGACAGTGTGAAGAAATTAACATTGTTTTTGTTATCCTCAGGGTTTAGATACACTATTGCATAAAGATCAGGAGTTCCTCAAGCTGTTGTACATAAATGCTGCCTGGGGAGCGGAATGCTTCCTCTCACATGTGGATGAGGCCCAGGGTGCAGAGTCATTTTATGAATCTCCAGTGCAAATACTTTCAAAATCCTCTTTGCGTAGCAGAGCTTTTCTGATGACCATGTGCTTTCTGATCACAAATTCCCAAAGGGAAGCTACAGATACTTGCCTTCAGTAGGAGCTGCTCAAGAATAACTGAGACTTACAAGGTCCTAGTTTACAATCAGAGGAACACACACTCTGGACTCGAAGGGATGCTGAAGGGGGCTATTACCCCTATTGAGGGGGTGTTATTAACACACAGATGCAGCACCCACAGGTGTTTGTGATTTGGGAAAAGGAAAAATCATTTACGCTTGCCTTATTCTTACACTCCTCCTTAGGCATACCAGTTTGGTTGTTGTTTGAGACAAAAAATGGGGCTACAGGGACTCCAAATACAGTCATCTTCATGTTCTGGTTTTGAGATGGGTAAAGAAAGAGAGATGCTACTCGTGCTCAGACTGACCTTTGTTTTCTCCGATTTTTGGAGTCCTACAAAAAACAACAGCAAGGCCTGCATACATTCCCAGAAAACTGATGCTGCTCTTCAGTGAAATGTCATTATTTTTGAGCAAAGGCACAATGTTTAATTGTTACAGTATGAAAATACTTTGCATTTACCCAGACTGTCCTTATCTGCAGAATATTGATGCATATGTCCACATCTGTGTTCAAAGTGACATTTCAAGTAAGTCATCCACAAATTAACAGATAGGTTTTCATGTTACTCAAACTACTTTTAATAGGAAATTACAGGGGTTCTAAAATGACAGATCTAGTCCTATGGATGACAAGTGAAAACACATTCAGTTTAAAACTGAATGATAGTTTGTTTACTTTGTGGTACCTGCTGAACTCATGTTATTAAAAAAGTTGCATTTTAATATTTTACACAAACTAAACCCATGGTTTTCCTTTAAAGGAAAAACATATGATAGAGTATCACAGAACTATGTTGACAACTAGTGTGGTTATCAAAATTCCTACAAATATTTCAAAGGAAAATTTACAATTTGAAATATGAAAAGTAGTTACTTAAATTTTGCTTGAAGAGATGCAGAATGACAGGTTCTTGATGTGGGATTTACTATACCTGTTGAGAAGCCATCCCACACTTGATGCAAATTTCACCAATACTGATGTCCTGCCTCAGTTCCAATCTACATCCTTTCTTCTGTTGCTCTAAAATAATTGCCATTTACTTTTCAATGTCCTTTCATGCAATAAGAACATGATAGCTAGCAGAGATCTGAACAGATTATTAGTCATTTCATCACTATAAATCTTACTTTGGACTGTTTTACTATCAATTTATTAATTTAGTTTTTTAATTCTTTCAACTTATCGGTAACTATGTGCTTATTATCATTCTTTGGACCTTGAAAGACAATGGATGTGATCAAATTTGGGCCACAGTCCAGACAAAGACTGCTTTCTATTGCTCCAGTTTCTTTTCTATTGTCCTGTACTTCACTGTCTGTCTGGGTCCTAACAAAAGTGCAAGCATTTGGAAAAGTATAATTTCCCCTAGGGAAGTTAGGCCAGTCTGACCTCCTCAAATTATACCAATCAAAGTGATGTACGGATTTTCAGAAATGCACACATACACATGCTTTCAAAGTGTTTGTTCTAGAATTGATATACAGCAGAGTCGATTATTCTCAGGAATTCCTCTGACTTCTTTAAGACAGAGTCTACATGTACTTGCTATTTTTATTCAGTGTTTATCATTGTCACATGCTGCTATTTCACACACACTTTCATCTACAATAGCCAGATAAATGCCATCTGGTTATGTTAGCGCCTTCAGGCAGAATAATAAAGATGTAGAAGTGTACGTAATGCTCTTCCAGGTGCAGGAATGACAACAGTTCCCACATCCCACGAGACCTACCCCTTAACACCAGGCAAAGCTGGTGTGAACACTTCAGACATTCATTCAGAAGGGGGAAAACTAGGCTCTCATTCTTTCTTCCCAAGCTTATTTCTACTTTTTACTTAATGACAGTGTAGTAAAACAATGTCAACAAACCCAGCAGAAGAGCTTCTCCCCCTCCTTTTCCCTTCTAAATAGTTCTTCCAGAATTCAGTACCTGAGATGCACTTCAGCTGTGCTGCAGTGCCCATATCATTATTTGCATCTTATTCTAATGACCACAAATAAATAATGTGTGTAGCAGCATGGTCCTCCCTAAGCAGGACCATCATATTCTGTCATTAATGACCTGGACAAACCATCTTCAGTGGTGAGAGGGGAGAAATTTGTGGGAAATTGCTGTACTTTGGAAAGGCTGCCATGTGCAGGACAAGCTTCTGCTGGAAACATACCAAGATCCAAACTTGTTGGAATGAATAACGAATAAATGGTAGGAAGAAAATTGCATCTGTTGGTCACAACTGGATGTGAAGCAATAGTGGAAAGCAACATCCCTGTCTAAAGCTGATGTAATCCTAGTCCCTGTCTAAGACTAATCAAATTTGATGTCTTCTAAAACAAACAACTTGCAGCTGGAAAGTGCCAACAAAACATTAAAATGCATAAATAGTGACAAAAAGTTTAACACATTTGAAAGGATATACTATAATAATTTGCCTGCTCTAAAAAGGTACTGTGTTGTCAGGTGTGCCTGGCATTCACTGTTCTTCTCAAAGCACTAATGCAGAAAGGATGGTGAATGTGTATTTTCCAGTTACTAGTATACTATGTTTTGTTTTAATCCTGTTGAGCAAGTCAGCATTATGATACTTAAGCTTGCTAGACTGAAAAAAAAAAAATCCAATTTTGCTAAGAAAGGTTATTTATACTGAGCTCCATATTACAAAATTTAAAATGCAATTCATTTTTTCTTCAGAATTTTTTTCCCATTTACAGTTTACTAACACAATTTCTCATCAAGCATGGTAGTACTACTCGCAGTCACCAAAATATTCCTTTTATCCCACTCTGTTTACTACTGGAGACAGCAGCTAAGAGCTGACCATATCCCTGGGTAAGTATGGTTTTTTCCAGAAGTGGCACAGGCTCTTCTAAGGAACTGAGATTTATAGAACTGAAAGTAAAATGCAACTCAAGAAACACATTATATCTGTGTGGAATTCAGATTTCATTCACATGGGAAATGTCATACTATGGGAAATACAGTCCTCCAGTAAAGTTGTGTTTATCAAAAGTTTGTTTTCCAAGCAATAAATTTCAGTCAGAGTTGCTAGATTGAAAAAGACCTTATCTTTTAAAAATTACCAGGATTGCACGGCTATTTTATTCCGATGAGAATGAAAACCAAAATCCTCATTCAGCACTGACACAAATATGAAATGTTCATATGAAATGTGCACATGAAAATGACATTTTATAACTCATTTTAGTACTGTAAAAGAGCAATAATGCTAAAAAATCTCAAATGCATAACAAGAAGGCATAATTCAATTCTTGTTATATTATATTCCTGAACAGACCAATTGTTGGACTTCTGCATAACAAATGGTGAAATGATCTTGACCTCTTAGAACAGAAATTGTTTTTCTTCCACTTTGTGTCTGGAGGGCCTAAAAGAATGACAACTATGTTCCACACTGTAATTTATAAACTGTCCTTAATCTACATAATTTATATTATATGGAATACATGTGAATGCCACAATAGTGTAGAATGCCCTGGATGGATATTTCATTTATCTACTCTGTAATGGGTAACAACTGGTCGGCTGCATTTCATTCTGTGTTACTGCCTTTATTTTTACCCAAGGCTGAGACAGTAATTACCCCAGCCCTAACAGTAAGGGTGGCTGAAAGATACGCCTAGACTGCCTGCTGTGGAGTCTCCAAAAGGCTGGATGTGGAGTAGCCACCCCAAACCATGTGATTACCACTTGACGCTGGACACAAAGAACAGCCAACAGGGAAATTCAGTTTGTTGGTTCCCTTTCCATAATTATATCATGCGTCATGCAAACCAGAAGGTTCAATAGGTGAAGAGGTCTTATAAGGAATTTGAACATTTGCCATCTTATCATTAGGTAATGACATTTCAATAGTTTAATTAACCATCAGGCACTGAGAAGTCCAGCATGAGAATGGTTGAAACTGCCTAATAATTAAGTCATGAAACAAGATATGCTGCAGAGAAGGGGAAACAATCCAAATATTTGTTTTGAAGGGGGTCTTTGAAAAGGGTTGGGTGACAGGACACAAGGGAGGCAGCCCAATCTTCAAAGGAGTCTGTAAGAGGGTCATAAGGTATTTTAAAAAACCCCAGACATTAAAAACTTTAAATAATAAAATCTCTAAAATTAAATTCAAAAGAAAGTTATAAATAAGAAAATGTTAATCATAAAAATGACTTGATATTTAGCTACTAAAAATGCCTGTTGGGAACCAAACATACATAAAATAAAAACATCCTAAGATCTTACAGTACAACACAAAAGTTAAGTTAATACACAGTATTAACAGTTTTGTTGCTCACCTATCCAGAAGAATTTTAAACAGGGTGAAAATGTAAAACCAGACAATTCTAGAACTTCTAAGCAACTAGCACCTGGAAGGAGTTCATGTGAACTTTACACCACCTTGAGGAGTTACACCTGCTAATGAAGTGACATGGAAACAGCTGCGCTATGAACTATTTTTAGCAGCAGAAGGAACAAGTCCCTCTGACACTGGACCAGCTGAGGAGTGGGGAGTTAGCTAAGAAGTTCCCTGCAGGTTCCCAAAGTCAACACTGATCCCTTGCTCAAAAGCACCACTGAGTCAACTAGCGACAGACAGTCGTGCACAGATATGGCGGAGTAACAGGTCAGCTACAACAGGAAAGAAAGATGATGTCTGACCCTCCAGTGACAGTGCAGGTAAATGAATTACTTTACCAAAAAAAAAAAAAAAAAAAAAAAAAAAAAAAAAAAAAAAAAATCAATCCATCACCAAGCATAATCAAAAAACCAGCAAACCCTAAAGCTCTCTGTCACAGAGTTTTTGCCCGCAGAAACCCAGAACTTATTTTCTGGTTAGATTACTTGAGGAACATAAAACTAAGTTACACTATTCTCTTAAGGTGCTGTAGGTGGTTGAAAATACTACAGCAAGTGAAGCACACTTGCACAAAATGCTGTGAAGTGTTTGTAAGGTTACTGGATATGTGTAGCAATTTGAAAAATTGCCAGTAAAATACTACTACTTCTACTACACATTTTCCCTTTAAAATACATGCATTTTAAGCAATTAGATCACATGTACACATATGTAGCACAGCAGAGGAAAAGAGAATTTATGATGATGCCAAATCCCAGTGCTAGAAGAAACATGAAGGTAAATGGCACCTGCTGCCTATGGCCTCAAGTTCATTTTAACGATTTTTACGCCAAAGAGTGCTTGTATGCAGAATTTGACTACAAAAATGTTCTCTGTGTGGAATAAGGAAGGGAAGGAGAGGGCAAGAATGTCACGGATAACTATTGTAAAGCCTAGTCACTGATGAACGATGCCCTACCAAGGCATGGCGAGATGGCTGAAGCACTGCAGAGATTACCTTCAGAACATCACGAAGCACCTGAAGTTGGTTCTGTATATTAACAAGCATATGGCTGTAGCATGTCTAATATACATCAACTCACCTGTCATAGATGGTGCCAGTTTTCTTTGCCCTTTGTGGTCCACAGTACCTTCATAAGCTACAGTCACATCATACACTGCATCCAGGTAGTCTTTCATTGTGTCAATGGCTACATGAGTTGCCTTCACACGTGGCGTTAACACATGCTTTAATATTGCAAGCCCTAGAGGGGAAAAAAAAAATAAAAATTACAGTGTTTGAAAGTAAACTGGATTATATTCACAAAAGGAACATCATGCCAAGGAACTTCAGCACCCCCACTCAAAATCACAAAAGGTTTATTTTTAATCTCAATTCTCAGTTGAGAGAGCGAGCGTGTGCACACTGCATAAGCTGTACTGGGCACATGTAGAAGATGAAACAGAAATCCTTTAGATAGTAATGACAAAATGGCTGCTCAACAAAGTCCTTTACAGCTTCTGCTCTAGAAGCAATGATGGTTTTAATGTTGCCCATAAGCAATGAAACAGCCCTTCTCTTTAATGTTTATGTTTGTCCAACTGAGGTAAAAAAAGAGCAAATTAACTGAGAAATAATAAATGCACAGAACATCATCTCCTGAAATTCTGCATCAGAAACAGATTTGGTAGGTGAGGCATAAGCACAGATAATTTTAAGCACATCTAATGCTCACCTGGCATTTTAATTCCAAAGGAAAACCCAATTTTGTTAACATAGTGAATCCTAACAGTGCCCCATGGTAACAAAAAAGTACTTGTCTTAAACTACACATGGTTAAACAGGATGCCACATTTCTCCAAAGTTACCATGCTATCAGAAATTTCAATATGTCTTGTTATTTTCTACTTTAGGTTCTAGCCTTCCCTGCTTTTGCTTCCTTCTCCTAATGGCATGTTCTGGGACGTTAGATATGGTTACTCTGAGGGTCCTCACTTTGGGAAAGGTCGGGGAAAGCAGACTCAAGACGGCTACAGCCCACTGCAATGACTTGCTGCTAAGAAAATTGGACATTTCACTTCATCCTTGCAGTTGTTTCCCTGACTGCTCTCTTCTGTGTGCTTGTTCCTGCTGCTAACCTTGTATTGCTCTGGCAACCCCTCCCAGCAGCTGATGCGACTCACTATCCCAGCAGAAAACTAAGCAGGGAGGGGGAAAATACAGCACCGACAACCAACAGCAAGGAGGAAGTCTTCTCTGTTTCCATGCGAACAACCTTTTACAACTGACTTGGCTACTAACAAATCCATCACAGAAATCAACTGTTTTCTTTAACCATCCAGGCCAAGACAGAGATTGGTATGTCAAAGACATAAGAACACCAGATTTAACAGCACTCCGCAAATTTTAACAACAGTATTTCATATCCATGTTTGCTTCAGCCGACCACTTCCACCTAGAGCATACTTAAGAACATACAAATACACTGGGCTCAAAAGTGTATTTCATTTCCAGAATTTTAATTTACACTGACTTTCAAAATGAAAACAAGCAAAAAAAGGGCCAAACTTCTCATGATCTGAACACAGTTCTTCCACACTTACTTGGAAGTTCTTCTAGGAAAAAAAAGCATATTATGCAAAAATTTTGACTATTTTGCTGTAAGATGTGTATCTTTCTCCAAAAAAAAAAAAGTGGCAGAATAAAATTGCAATTATTCCTTTCTAGCTTTATTTTTCATTGGCTTACACATCAGTCCATTTTTAAAGAACCATCCATTGGCACTATTGGTTCCTGATGGAGAAATTTTTCTAAACCAAAGTATTGTGGTATTGCTTTTGATATCTTTCTGCTTGAAAAATCAATTCAAAAGATATTATATTACGTCCTGATTTTGTACTGAACTTCTCTCCCTTGTTGGGCAAAGCATACTCTGATCTAAATTTATGGAAGTATCTACTGAACACTGTAAGATAACGCTAGTTTCTAAACTGCTCTAACATTCTTAGAGTTGAAAATTTCAGTATCAATCATTATCTTGATTTCTTAATACTTGCTAAGAATCTCCTTGTCTGAACACAGAGATAAAAGGTTATTTACTAGCACTCCTTCTGAAGTCATTGTTCTAAGCTTTACCGGCAATAGCGATAACTGTCTATGCAAAATGTTATATGGATCATGTAAATATTTTGAAGCATAACATGGTGGTAGTGTTTTCTTAGCTTGTGAACTGGTACATCAAACAGCTAATTATGTTATGTTTCCAAATGTTTACTCTATAAATGAAGCACTGAATATTCTAGTGTTGTGTCAGCAACGATATTAGTGTGGACGTTACTTTCAACACAACTCTTGTTGAGCCAAATTCCCAAACGTTTTCTAAAAACACTGTCATTCCTTTCCTGCTCAACTCATCTTCCCCTTAACCAAACTATTACTGTGGAGAAGAAAAAGGAAAAACAGGCTTCAGTGAGAACTGCATCCTCTAGACAAATTAATTTAGGTATCTAAGACTACTCAGTGCTGAGTTTTTTTAATTCATGGCCAATTTTGGTGAAGATGGTCAGTGACAATCTATGAAGTGCAACTGTAGAATAAGCCTCTTACTCCATGTGCCAGTGCTACCAGTGAACTCTTGAAGGTTTAAGTACAAAATGAGTATGCATCTAATTAAAATCAATAAAGAAACTCCATAATCCATTATTTAGAAACACTCCAGTGCATGACAAACATGCAGCACCACCAGGAGTTCAGCACATCCTTTTAAAGAATCTGTTTTATAAAAACATTAACTACACATTCGCGCAATTACTTGATGATCTTTGCTAAAATCAACATAACAGAATTTAAACCCAAGTAGTTACAGTATAGTTACCTTGGCAAGCTGCCTACATCCAATTCACAAAACACACTGTGCTTGAACTGTTTTTAATGTTGTGCAATACTAAGTTAGGACTCTCAGTCAAAGTATTTGAGGTCATGAGATTTTATTTTAAATGCCAAAGAAAATGAACTAGATGTCTAATAATATGATACTCTACCTTAAAATGCTATAGCTTTGCTCTTCTATATTAGCTAACTTTTAAATGATAGAGACATACAAAAAAAAAAAAGGAAAATAATGTGAAAATTTGAAGAAATACAGTGAGCAATGGTACTTCAAATGTCATCTGTTTACTAGACTATACTAAGATGCAGATTTACTTCAGAAAGTCTGCAGAAAACTGAATGAAATAAAGTGAAGTTTTAGTTTGGCAAGTACAAAGGCCCATATCATTAATGTCTATAGAATTGAATTTTTCATCTAAACACAAAAGAACAAAAAACACCAGACAAAACACTATTTATCTAACTTCTCAGGTGAAGTTACAAATATAATGGCTGAGTACAACTCTATGGAGAAGTTCGCTCTTCCTCTTCCCCTCATCCAGGCCAAAAACTCACAGAGCTGTTCAGTGCAGGCAGGCCATCTACATTTTCAGACTTGGACTCCATTAGTCATACCTGCACCCCTGATGTGCACACACCACATTTTACAATGAAAACAACAAAAAAACCCAGCTTGAAATCAAGAATACCCTATGAGTATTACATTAGCATTACCACATTTCATCAACAAAAGTTACATGCTCACTGAAAGTGGATGTCAGAATAAACCTGAGGTCCCCCTCCCCCAACCCATGTTACTTGACAGTAATACAAAAACTTAAAGCAGAGTGAACAACAATTAATTGATTTCAATACCAATTAGGGGCGTGTGTGTGCGCGCGTGCAGCAAGTACCCAATGCTGACTTCCCACCAGCCTTCTGGAATGCCCCCCCAGTGATCGAACCCTTACTTATTGAAACCAGAGTCCAGAGTTTGACTTATAAAATGACATATGGTGGGAGAGCCCATCCATTTGTATGCTACTATTCCATCGACTTACATAAATAGGACTCAGCTGATGATAGTATGAAATTGCATGCTCTTGTAAAAAGTGTCTTCTGTTACCATGAACTAAAGTACAAGAAACGCAAGGAATCCCCTCAAGAAGAGTATAACCATCCCACAGCAAAACATGAGAGACACTACACTTTGGTACACTTTATTCTGTGATGGCTATCTACAGAAACAGAAGGTAGCTTCTTGCTTTCCTAAATTTAATTTCCTAAGGACTACTTTTAATAACAGAAACCCTTTCTTTATCCTAATGATACGTCTCTCAGATGATACTCAAGGTCCACAACCTACTCTTTTTAAAAATTATATTCTCTTTCCACATGCCACTGTGCACTTTTACTTCAAGCTTGCTTACGTGAAAGTGTGTGGAAAAAATACCACCAAAAGCTATTTTCTTTAGAGAAAGTTCCAAATAACATTTATGGATATTAAGTACTTCAGATTGCTTTAAAATACAATCTAAAACCAATGCCAAGACCTAGAAGGGAAACATTTTCTATTAGCTCCATTGAAATACCTCTTTTTTACATGACCTGTAAAAGCAATTTCGAGATAAGCATATCCTGCACGTACAAACATCTTAGCAGAAAGCATGATACTAGTCAGGATAAACTTAGCATTAAAAAACATTTACATTTGCAACTTTTCTGCATAAAAACAAGGGAGATAATAAATGAATACCTGAAATATTTGCTTGATTAAATGACCTCTGTTAGGAATCAAACATAAATACAAAATTCCATTAAAGCCTTTCACCAGGGAAGATTGTTTTGTCTTCATTCAGCAAAAGCAAGCCAAGTTAAATTTAACAAGCTTCTTACCCCTTTCACTTTGACTTTTCAGAGTTAGTAACATTAGGAGTAGGAGGGTTTTGGATTATTCCTATTTATTTTCAAATTTTTAAAATGCCATTTCTTAACATTTGGATAAAATCCATATTCTACTAAACCTAAGAAATTTGTGGTTGTTTGGAACATTACAGAGGTCTAACTACTAGAAAATGATCAGGAATCTAGGCATACGTATTTTGGGAACATATAAATGCAATAAATTTTATACCAGAAGCTGGTACCAAAAAATAGTAATCATGTATTTTGTGGGTTTTACAGAAATTTTGTTCTATAGTCCAGTACCATTAAAAAGACCCAGCCTTAAAAGCTTTACAGTTTGAAATAAATATATAAAATAAAAATTACTACTTCTAACATTATGACAAGATTAGAGTTAAATCCCTAGGAAAATATGAGTGTCACCTACATATTATAATTCCCTGGACTCAGCAACTCAAGCCTGCTGAGTAGTGTGGAGGAATCGCTGCACTTTTAAGATGCCTAAACTAATAGGTCAGAGCCTAAAAGGAGTCACCAATATGTAAGTCAACTGAATGACTGCATCAGATTTTGAAAACAGGAATCACCTTAGCTGCCTACTCCCATACAATGGAAAACTAAAGGAAACTCTAAGCTAAGATTACTGACTATATACTTAAATATGGGAAGTCAGAAGCTCAGGAGACAAGGGCCAGAACACATGCTATCGCATTCTAAGATCTTCGAGAGAGCACAGGAAGAAATATTTAATTTTATTATCAGAATCTTACAAAATGTCATATTAGAAACACGAGTCACCAACCATACAGAAACATGGAGAAAGAGAGAGACCATCCTGGTAGCAATTGCTGGAATCATCTCACACAGCCACCCACTTTCCATCAGGAGAGGACAACTAGGTGTATCAGGTTCAAATCCAGCTACATGGCACATATGACCATGGCCTTGGAAGTGGGGGGGTTTCATCTGCCTCTGACAGAAATGAGAAAACCTGACACATTGTCATGGTTTAAGCCCAGCTGATAACAAAGCACCACGAGGCTGCTCACTCACTCCTCCCCCATGGCCCCAGTGGGATGAGGAGGAGAAAAATATAAAGAAACGCTCGTGGGTCGAGCCAAGGACAGGGAGGGATCACTCACCACTTATGGTCACAGGCAAAAGACACGCTCAACTGGGGAAGAAACAAAATCAATTTCATTTGCTATAAATTGAATCAAAACAAGGATACTGAGAAGTAAAACCAAACCTTAGCACTCCTTCCCCCACCCCTCCCTCCTTCCCAGCTCAACCCCACTCCTGGTTTTCTCTCCCTCCTCCCCCCGGCAGCGCAGGGGGCAGGGAATGGGGGTTGGGGTCAGTTCCTCACACCTTGTCTCTGCTGCTCCTTCCTCCTCAGGGGGAGGACTCCTCAC
>JAVJGG010000017.1:4623171-4644165 GCA_035590195.1 Aviceda cuculoides
CTGGGCCAGCGGTGGGTCCGACTTGGAGCCGGGGAAGCTTCTGGCAGCTTCTCACAGGAGCCGGCCCTGCAGCCCCTTCCCCGCTACTAAAACCCCGCCACACAAACCCAAAAAACACATGGTTTCATCTGATATTCTGGCAAGATTGCTTATGTGGTTTGCTGTGGCTGTGAACCCCCAGCAAATATTGCTATTTTGGCAAACAAAGATAAATACTGGATTAATTTTCTCAACTCCACAGACTTTAACTTTTTCTATGAAAAACTCCTGCATTAATCCTACCACAAATAACCAAACAACTTAGTTTTAGAGAGGTAATTTTTGCTTTTGTTTGCGAATGTCAGGAAGCGTATCTTTCCTTCCCCAACACAATCAAGCAAATGTATTTTGAGTTTAAAATGCTTCCTGTTCTATCCTAGGTAAGAATCTGATCTGATTGGAATTTTCCACCACTTGTGAAATGTGTAGAATGAGTAATCTTCAGTTTCTGAGGGTACTAGCATTACCCTTAGATGACAACACTCTCGGTTCCTCACCATAAAACCAGTATTCCTGGAAGTAAGCAACTTTCTGTATCTCATTGAATACAATTGTGGACAGAACTTTATTGTACAATTGAGTTCAGATTAATTAGAATAGAGTTTTGCTGTGTCAGATCTATCAGTGCTGAAGGCTGATACCCATGTGTCAGTCTCCAACATGAAAACCATCAATATTAATGCTCTAATTTTATTATTTTTTACCTCTAGATGTTTCTGACATTGTTTAGTTTTAATAAACAAAAAACTGGCAGTACATTCAACTTGAACTTGGCAAGGTAGTTAATGACATATTTGAAAGACCAGTCCATGGATTTAACTTTTTACTGTATAATATCCTTTATTTCTTCCTAAAAATAGTAAGAAAGTACATGGTCCTACTCCTTCCCTAGAAGTTTCTCTGCGCTTTATAGCCTTCAGTTTCAACTTACTCATACCCAGATCTACCCAGACCTATTGGATCTGCCCTATGTTTCTGATTTCCCTGTGTTTGAGAAAGAGGAAAACCATCTGCCCTTGCTAGGAGTCTGATTTTGTGTAGAACCCAAGTTCTATGGCAGAACAAACCGTAACATGAAGTATTATCAGTATTTTAAAATGTTGCCTCTCTTTCAAGGGCAACCTCAATCACCTTTAAATTCTTTTGCTGTTTGATATCCTTCCATCCTATTCATAGACAGATAAGATTTGTTTATATATTTATATCAATGAGGAAAGACATAATAGTTGAAACCAGCAAAGTCAAAATATTCCTTGGGATGTCAACCTAAGCCTTTTGGGTTTTTTTTACATTTATTTTTGTTGAACTGGTCCTAGGACCAATTGTAAAGAGGCAGTAACTGTGTCCAAAACTCGTATTTACTTAAAAAGAACATCAAGATATGAGATGCAGCTCATCAGCTGGTCACACTAGACCAGGTAATTAAGTTCAGCCCAATAATTCTGCTTAAACCAATGAACCTTCTCTAGAAGAGAATCCAGCCCATGGAGAGTAAAAGTAAACACAAACCTTTTCATACTCCCTCTCTGCAGAACTACTAAAACATATACACACACTTTTGTCAAAACCAGTGTTTCAGACAGCATGGTAAACATGAGTTCTGCTTGTGCTCTAGGAATAGCTTAGTTATCTTTGGGTACAATATCTCTGGTCCTAACATGAATTTGAAGTTTAATTCTTCTTAATTAAACCACTTTTTCCAATATTATACTTGCACTATTTTCTCAACATAAAATTGTGCAAAAATCTAGGGAAAAAAAATCATTATAAAGCTTACATTTCAAGGTATAAAACAAAAAAATACCCCTACAAGTCTGTAAAGCCGCCACTGAAGCACTGTACTCTGTGACAAATATACTAAGATGACAAGACTAAATTATCAGACTTCTTTATATCCCCATGAGGAATGAAGTGCAAATTTTAAACTGTAAGTTACAGTATGTCCTCCTTTCTCTGACTGGCAGAACTACCGGGCATTACTACCTCTCCTAAAACTGTAGGAAATAAGAAGCTTCTGGGATCTTTTAGACAAGCATGCAGTTGTGCGGTTTTAGTTCAGCTCAGCAGTGTCACACAACAGCCCTCGCACGCTTACAGGGAGCACAGCCAGCACGCAATCTACACGTGACCAACCGGTGAGGCATTTAGTCACGGCTCCCATGCTGCAGCCCCAGCACACGGCCAGCAGCCAGGACTGTGGTGGCACTGGGGCTGCCGGGTGGAAGCCGCAAGCCAGGGCCAGCACCGCTGCACAGCGGCACGGTGGGACCCCAGGGAGTCATCGTCATCTCCTGCCAGCGGCCATACAGAGCACCCCATCCTCGCAGCTCGCCGATGTACTGGTATTTGCCTTGTACTGGGATGTGCCTAGTGGCTCTTAGTCATCAGAATAGTTTGGTACGCAGCTTCCAGTGCCAGCCACCCCCGCCTCTCAGCATGCCTGTATGAGGGATGCTCTAATTCAAGTGAATATCGACCTTTGCATGAACACGCAGGGGAGTAGGGTCCCATGCAGACTGCTTCCCATTCTCTCCGTATAAAAAGCTGGAGAGACCAACAACAAGAGGATTTAGCAGTGGGGAAAAGCAGATCAAGAGGATTCTGCACTAGATTGGTGATACTTCTTGTTTAACAAATATTTGTCTTGAGAGTTTTTAAAAAGAGTAGCCCTTACAAAATAAAAGCAGAACAATACCAGAGAGAAAAGCACGAAAAGAAATGAACAGGTGCTGTGAAAGCACAAAAGCTGTGTTTTACTGTTTTGCAGACTGTAATTAAGAGGTTTATTGAGATAATAATGACAACGAAAGGCCTCTCTTTTCCCTGAAATGGAGGAGAGGGGAAAAAAACCCCTGTCAAACACCCCCCTCTGAAGTCTCAGAGAACCACCAACCTAAATGAAACATTTGACTTTCATTTCCAACAGGAAACTGAAGCGATGAATACATTATGACTTAAGCTCTCCTGCTCATAGACACAAACAAATTCCATTCTTCCCAAGGAGAAGAAGAAAAGCATGTATCCTTTTAGACAAGAGCTAACAATACTTAATAGCTTGATGATATCAACAGGCTGATTCACAGACTTGTGAATTCATTTCAGTGTGTCACAGAAATGAATTTACCAGACCTATTTGTTATTCTTTACCTTCAGAGTGAATTCTTTCACTTTTTGTCAACAGGAAAAAACAAAACCAGGAAACATGTTCACTGAACCATTGGACTTAAAAGTTTACGTGTACTGTGCATATGACGTGAGAAAAAATGAAAAAGCTTGGGACCTTTAGATTTCTTGCAAGCCTTTCCAAAGATGAAGTAATTCCATCTGTGGTTCTAGAGACAATGCCAACAATCAAAGTGACTACAGAATAAAGTTCAGCCAAGGAAGGGTGAGACTGGAAGGTGAAAGGAACAAAACAAAAAAGCCATGGTAGTACTAACAGTAATTAAAAATGAAGCGATGGAAGACTCTCTCTTTTAAGGCACAACAATCTGTATGCAAAATATTCTTTATATCGAGCGACAACGATAACTGTAGTTATAATGTCAACTTAGATAGAACAGTGCCCTGATGCAGTGCAGGTAATTCTTATGTCCTTGAAGGAGCAAGAAAAGAAGTGTCCGTCAACACACAGATATAGACAGAAACTAAAGAGAGCTTTCTTGAGAATTAATACTGTTGCACAATGTGAACTACATGAAATGTCTATATACAAGCTACCTCACTTTACTTTTTGGTAAGAGAAACACTGGTTTATGCTATTCTAACCCTCAAGTATCAATCAGGTAGGCTAAAGGCAGGATCATCTTCATATTATATAACAGATGTTAACACCATAACAAAATGATGATTTCAAACCTTTTTTTGCTTACCTTCCTTTTCAGCAAATGATTGACTATCTGCAATGACTTTTGGTATTTCAGGATTGTAACGAGTCCCCTCTGGAAAAATCACTAAATACATCTGCAGGATTAAAAACAAACAAAACAGACAAGTTCTTATAATGAATGTAAGCCAGTTCCTTTTACAGAAATTATCGTCACTTGATAGGTCCATATTGTATTTACTTCACACCATTGATTACTGTAAGGATCCAAAGAAAATCAGAATACTTGAACTAAAATTTCTTAGCTCTAAGAAACTTAATGTTTGAGGTTCAAAATAACTTTCTTTGAACGTACACCAGAGAAAGTTGCCCAGGTGATTTAGGAAGGGAGGTAGCATGCATCAACAAAAGTGAGCAAGTCAGGAGCAGCCGACATCAACAAGAGTATCGGTTTTGTTAAGTGGGATAAGAGGAGATTTTGAAAAGAGTCAAATATGTCACAGATGACCTAAATTATGTTTTTTTCTTTAATACTGATCTTGCATCTAGTCTTTCCTTGTACTGAAATATACATTTCATTCCTTTCATAATCAGAAATACTATTAATTGAAATTATGATAGATCAGCTACCTTATGTGCCTTTATGCATCTCACTGTATTAGATATTAAATATATTATGAACTTAAGCTTTTAGTTTAGCATAATTTGAACTTCAAGTCACATTCCTTTAAGCATGCAAGCCTGCAAGGTTAGATTTCCCAAGTAAATTAAGTTTGCTTGCCTGTTCAGCAACAACTGTCCATGAGTTCTCAAATCATTACACAGGTAAAGGCTGCCTAAGTATCTGCATATCTGAGTGTAAAATTATGTACCCAAATAGAAGCAGTGAAATGTGATGAATTTTCCATTTGCTTTTGAAACAGAACAGAGGTTTCCATCTCTTTTTTTTTGTGTGTCTTACATAATCTCCTACATACAAAGCTGATGCAAAACATCACTTAAGGAGTGAAAATTTCATATTGGGAGCTCATCTGCAGAAGAAAAGGCTATGGCCAAAAATGTTAACTAGAGTGGAGTTGAACATGACACATTCACAGTAGAATCATGCCTAATATGCCTAGACTAACTACTTAATTTGTTGTCCTTGCAGAAATGAATCTCAAGAAATATTTGAAAGAGAGATAGTGGATTTACAAAACAGTCCAAGGAGGATTATCAGGGAATACAGGAAGACACTGACAAGTGGGAGTACACATCATGAAAAGACGCAAAGTTAAATAAAAACTCAGAAAGAGACACACAGGAATATAACTTTGTGCTTCTGGCCCACAAAATATCAGTGTGAGCCGGTATTATCACTTCATGATTGCAAAACAGCTAGAGAAAAGGCTGAATGCAGAATGACAGGACCCAGCAAGTTAACTCTCCAGAATCACCCCACAGTGAGGAAGGTTGAAAGATGTGCTAAAATGCAGAGGAGGGAAGAAATCTAGGAACTGTGCCAACCAGTGCAGCCAGCAGGAGATCAAGAAAGAGGAGAACCGAGTACATAGCCTAGAATCTGGCAGGTGGAAAAGGAAAAAGAAAAAAAAAAGAATGGCAAAACCAGTGTCAGTAGAGTGGAGTAAAGAGAGCTAGAGGAAAGGCTGTACTTGTCATGGCACGTTTGGGGAGGAGGAGAACTGGCAGATTGCAGAGGCAGGTGAAGTCCAAGAATATTCAAGGACCAGCAGAGACCCAAGATGTATACAGATTTGGTGGGGAAAGAACAAAAGAAAATGTGTTTAAGAGGCAAAGTGCTTACTTTTTCATAACATGACACTAGCATAAGCACAGGAATCCTTAGACCCAGCTGCAGTCCACACTTCCCCCAGTCATGTATACACTTCATCTATAAAGTACACTGTTGAGATATTTAAATGACTAAGTAAAACTTCCAGCGTTAGCTGGAAAGGGCATAATATTCAAATCCAGATGCATTTTTTTTCTTTTCATAAATATGCTTATATTCAAATAACATAATTTGGATCCTTAAAATGGCACTTCAAGATGAGGTTACTCCCTACTCACCCCCCTTCCAAGAAAGAAAGACTGAATGCTCAGCTTGAAAGGGTAATACAGTGGCTGTAACACGTAATCATTGACAGAGTAAAGAAAGTGAAGCACACAAGATAGGAATACTATTCTTGGTACAGAGGTCACCACTTAAAAGCACACAACAACATTACTGGTCTTCAAAGCAGATTATCAGCCACCAAAAGCTGATTACACAATGGAGAATAGGATCTACTTACTCCAGTCCTACATGTGTAATACAACGCAGGGCTTGAAATTATAATTATTCTTGTAAACCTCTAAAACACAAGCAGCCCAACAGGTGTGCTGACCAGAATCTATCTGTATACCAACAAGACACAGAAGCAGCCTTTGCTTTAAATTTAGCACATATAAATCTAATATGTAGCTCATTAGGACTACCTTCCCTGAGTAAAATTCATGAATGTAAATAGATGTCCTACTTATACTCACATGGAGTCCTGCACAAGACAAAGATATCTGCCAGTGCAATTCAGCCTACCAAATCTACTTGTATGGCTGGCTTTTCTCTTCTCCCACCATAGGCAGCAGAAGCTAAATCCTTAAGCACTATTTCCAAAGATTGTAAGAACTACAAATCTGTAAGATTTTAATAACTAAATAAGCTCCCCTGAACTTGGATTAAGAACTGTTGAGTTGAAGAAGCATTTTAATTGCCTAGAAATACCAGCTGCAGCTAAGGCAATTTTTTATACAGAATTTTTCATTTAGGGCAATTAGCTACATAAAAGTTATGCACTTTATCACAGTGACTGCAAAATACAGCTCTTGTGTTCAAAATGGCATAGCAAATTTTGCATTACCATAGTCCTTGATTCATTGATACACCAATTTTAACCCAAGCAGAGTAGGTCCCTATGTTCAGTTACGTGGTACTTTTATGCCTGTTTCCGTGTAATGGGTAGGTGTCAATACACTCGCAATCCCTCATCAATTTGAAAGCTTCAAGGAGTGGATCAGGATTCATTTAGTAGAACCCTGCTGATTCTTGTTGGAGCCAGAAAACCAGAAAAGAGGCAGGGGTTACCCACAGAGTTCCCCGCGTAATGTCAGTGAACTTGCCACAATCCACAAATGAAATGCATGGATGATGATAACGGCTTTTGCTTGAATAGCAACTCTGTTAATTTCCCCAGTATAGTCAAGGTCTCCCAGGCAAAAAGAAATAGCAATGGCGCCAAGAGGGGCCGTGCTGCCAGAGTGGGGAGCAGGGCAGCCGGGGAAGTCCTTGAGACAGAGCAGAGTGCCGCAGAAGGGGCTGGTTTGGGTGGAGCAGGGGAAAGGGGCACGAAGCAATGCAACTCCCTGGAGTACAGAACAAAGTCAGCCCAGATACCATAAACATACAGCAAGAAGAGACAATAAAGAGAAAACCTGGCTGAGGACAGGGCTTTGGAGGGTGTCCTCAAGAGAGCAGCTGCCACTCTGCAGAAGAACACAGGGCATCAAGAAGTGATAACTACTGACTAAAGGTATCTTAAATTTACTGTGCTGTTCCCAGGTGGGTGACAAGGGGAAAACAAGTATTTTTATTTACAAAGTTCAAAATTATATTAAACAACACATTTCCTTAGTTTTAATATTAGTGTTATTGCATCCTGACAACTAGACAGATTCATATCTGAATCCATTTAGACCACTGCCTAGCAGATATGCTTCTGGTGACTTAGATGAGAAACATTAACACTCAGATCAATAACTGAAAAATATATGGTATGAGGAAGCATATATGGTATAACTGGAACGAAATACAAAAGGTGATGTGAGGAAGAAGCAGTCAAGGACATCCAGGATTTACAAAGAAGTTGTTACGGATTTCCAAATTAGTAACTACATGACAAAATAATTACATTAAGCCTTATAGCAGTTGTATTAATGTATCCATCCCCTCCAGGTTTTTACTGTTTGATTGGCACTGCTTCACATGACAAAGATTTATTCTGCAACTGAATGAATGGCAAAACCAAAACACACAGAAGCCAGCTAAATGTTGGCTGTAGTGGGTGAAATCCCCCATCTCAGAATGCAGATTTCCTACTCTCGATGCACGATAAAAAGAAATGCAAGTTACATTTTCAGTTATCAGACTGAATAGTTTGCAGTTCAGAAGAGTTAACTTTCTACATTTCTTTCTTTCTTGTTTCTTTCTAAAACAAGCAGACTGAGTATATCAAGTGTCAGCTGGATATACTGTTACATTGAGAAATGCATTTATCTTGTTATGGCTTACATTTAAACAACATTAACACAAAAGTGTCCTTCAAACCGTGTGATAGTCTCCGCTCTCACAATAACACATAAGTTTGCAATTCGTTAACAATCAGCAAGATTTTATGGAATTTAAAAAAACCACATTGTTTCAAGTGAGTTTTGCCAACAAAAGGCCTAATAATGAACCATTTGAGTGTATACTTCAATGACTGAGAACCAAAGTAATTTCCAGAAATAAGTAAGAAAATTTTTTAGTTCAAGATCCCCAATAGGAAACACAGGTGCAACAGCATTTCAGTCTAGCATCAGAGTTTTGTGCATGTCTAATATTGCTGCACTGTATCTTGGAAGAACGGTGGACCAACTGCGAACAGCAGGGCTGAAAAAGGGGCTGTTTAAGGCAGGCGGGTAGAAGTTGTTAAGACAAGGCGAGCAAGGAGCATCATGCGGTCCACTGTCCCTACACAAAATGAGGCATAGCAGATCACTAATCCAGTTCCACTGTGACTATATGAGAGGCCAAGAGGCAGCCTTATTTATCCTGTCGACATTCCACCACCAATTTATTTTTCATACAAAAAAAAAAAGAACCACAGTAAAACAGTAAAGGGCTTGCTACACTAACGAGAACAGAAGCCTGGTTCTGCCTTCCTACACGTCTTCAGTTTCTTAATGGGAACAGGGATGGCTCCAAGCAGACTGAACATTAATCATTTGGATTCTTTTGTTTAAACTGTATGTGGAGAGAAACTGTAAATAACAAAGTGACCCTTAACACAGATTCCCGTCCATCTCCTCTCTATTAGCATATAATTCTTTCCTTAGCAGCTGAAAGGCATGCTTTTTTCTAACGCTACATTAAGAAAAGAACTCCACCATGTACAAGCAGAATGACTAAGCAACAACAGCTGCTCACTAAACTGAGGAAAAGCCCACCCTGAGCTGTAGCATCCAGTGCATAAATTTTAATAAAAATTCCAGAGTAGTAAATTAATTATTTTTGCAGGAAGCTGATGAGTTCAGGATGTTCTTGCTTTACTGATTAAAATGTCTTCGTTTTAAAAGCAATATGGTTGCTTGTGAATGTCACCCTAAGTTGCAGAACTGCAAAGTTCCTTCATGAATAATGCAGTAAGGACACAGGTTATCACGTTCTTCTCCCAGTAGTAATTATAGGTTAAAGACCATTTACAGCATCTACATTTAAATTCTCAGATAAAGTGGATTATAGAAAGTTTAGTTTTCCTTCAAGTGACAACTCAGTGGTCTGTGCCTTTTATCCCAGCAGATGCAAACATTTGTCTTAGTAAATAGGCTTTTGACGGCTTTGGTTTTGTGAAACTGAAGTGTCACTCCCTATATGGTTTGACTGAAAGAGATTTAAAACAGAATGCGTTTCTGCAGCAGTTATGCTTATTTCTCTTCTGTAGTGCTACCCTAGAAAATACAAGAAAAATGGCAACAACTGCCTTGTAAGCATGTCCAGGTTCTATGCCCATTTCCAACACCACTGAATGTCCAGACAGCCAAATTACATCAAAACCCAAACATACCCAAGTGGTCCCAAATTCATCTGGCATTAGCTTAGATAGGTTAGGTATAGGCTTTCAATCCACACACAACTGAGGAGGGAGAAGAAAGATGCTTCCAGAAAAAAAGCCTTCTGGATTTATTTCATTTATTAATCACATGTAGACATCCACCATGGAAAGCAGAACCCACAGTGGATATAGCTTTAAATAAAAGGTTTATGCTTAAACCTCCCTTGACATTCCAGTTGGGCTAAAGTCACACACTAACCTGTCCAGACAATTTATAGCTCTGCAGCAACACTAAACATCATTTGCAGGTTTCCAAAGACATATGGAATTAGATGAGTTTCTAGGCACATCTTCTTAAGACTGTATTAAAAAAAAAAATCCATGTTTCTATAAAGGAGACTAATTTAACGCAGAGTTCAAATCAAATCAAGACTCTTATCACAATCAAAACCTTATTATTACAACACACCCCTGCATGTTAGGGAGTGCAGAAGGAAGCCAGAAAGCCAGACTCAAACAGAAGATGCCTCTTTGGCTAGCAAGAAATCCAGGAACACACCCTGCTAGGGTATTTCATCCAGATGAACTAAAGAGAACTTAACCAGCACTCTGCAGGGGGAGCAATTGCTTAGGGGGATGACTACAAATACATTTCATACATCCTGCAATTTGTCTTTGCTTATTCCATTGCACTGTAAGTTTTACAGAAAGCAGAATCTTTGCCACAGACATACAGAAAATAACTTGACGCAATGCAACCTTTTCACATCCCAGGACCCGCCCTGGTAATGTGGGCACAAGTTACCACTATTGAATACGACCATCTTCTCCATGTGGACATCATTAGATTAGAGGCTGGACAGCAAAAGTGTAGTTGTCACAATGTATTTCTGGCCTTTGTAACTTACATGCTAAAACCCGGAAATAGATCCACTTTCTTATCTTAATTAAAAACAAAAAAAACCCTGTTCATGCTAAATCTTAGTTCAAGACAAAATGAGTTTGAGCACTGTCTTAAACAGGGACGCTTTACTCATTTAAGCCTCTCAGCAAGTGTAAGGCCAGCTTACTTCTCCATCACAGACATGACCAAACATAAACACACTATCTCTGAAAAGGAAAAAAAAACCCAAAACCTATTATGAAGGTCAAAACAACCTATGCACTCCTTTTACCCAAGCCTCAGCTTATAAAAGTTTTGCCACTTAGTATTTGGAGTGGCAAGTCCTAATCACATCAGTTTAAATAAAATTAAAGTGTAACTGTTCTATATCAAGGCTTGCTGAGCTGGTTTTCTTAAGTCTAGCCAAAAAAGGCAGAAAGCATTTTAATGCACAGCAAGTAATGGAAGTGAAGCACAGTGATTCTAACGACTGAGCCACAAACCATACAGGGAGTCATGAGAAAAGTCACTTGGCACTAACAATTATTCTTCAAATAGAAAATTATCAGGAGTTCGGGGTTTTTTGTTTTATTTTCTCCTCCAGGAGTAGCAGACAAAGTTACTCAGCTCTAAGATGTCACTGCCATTAAAAATGACTGATCATTGGGATGACTAATTAAGATTTGGTAAGAATGGTTCTTGACTTTCAGAAGTCAAGAATACCAGTCTTTGGCAAGCATACAGTAGTCAAAATGTTGTCTTTTGAAACACAGGGAACACAAGCAGTGGTTTCTCAAGGAAGGTGCTATAGCTCATGCTCTAAGATTTAGTCCAGATCCCCCCTGCCCTCTACAGACAGAATCATGAAGTTCATTCATAAAGGCCTAGTCAATTTTCCTAAGTTTAATTAGAGGTATCACTCTAATCACAGAAAGTAACTGTAAAAATGCCGAAGGAAAACAAACCCATGATTACTGTCTTCTAGTTTGTAGGTATCAGGCATGGCTCATTTCTCCAATAAGCCTTTGTCATTAAAAATGTCAAAGAAATGAGAAGGAAAGTATAAGCTTACCGGAGTCTCAGCTTTCATCTGGGCCCGCAACTTTTCTCTCATCTCTTTTTCATTGAATTTGGCACTTCTTTTTACATAGACTCCTCCATGCTAACAGAGAAAAAAAAAGTATTAAATATTTAAGTAGTTTTATGTAGAATAGTTGATAGAAGAACAAACAAGACAGAAGTGACAAGTCATCTTTATGAGTCATGCTGCAAATTGCCCACAAGATGTTTTCTCCTAAGAAGAAAGCACCTGAAACTGATTTTACATTTGCATGTACTTAAGTTCACAAAATCTGTTTAAATAAAGATCTAAAAAAAAAAAAAAAAAAGGCACAAGACACTTGAAGTGTCTTGTTTAAAGGTGTTAAATAATTAACTGGAAAATGGCACTGGAACCCACCCCAGGGATCTCTCTATTCCTGACAACACTGACAAGCAGCTCAACTTGTACATCAAGGGAAAATCACACAACTGAAGTTACTCACGTACAAGTACTTATAGCTCAATATTTTCAATTTTATGTGCCTGCTCTCAAATAGTGGCTAATGCAAATACTGGAATTACAAGTATCGTACCTCTACAAACAAAATTTATGAATAGCACAAAAGTAACTAGCATAGGTCTTGAAAACTTCCATACACTTTATTAGACAATCAAACTTTTAATAAAGAAGTTATATACTGAGATAGTAATTGAATAAGTAACACAAAATCTTTAGAAGGCAAAGGATTTTTACTGAAAACCATTATAAAAAGACCATTTCCTGGATTAGATTAATTTTATAACTTGTTCCACACAATTTGTCACAAAAACGTCCATAAAAGGACTATGGCAAAATACACACAAAGAAAGAAGGTTATAAAGAAATAAAATTTGCCTCATCATTTCCTTCTTCCATCACTTTGTTTTATCTATGGCGTAGCTACAAGGGGATGTAACCAAATATGCTCCAAAATGAACTACTGATAAAATGAATTCTGGGAAAGAAAAAAAAAAAAAAAAAGCTTCCAAATAACAGAATTTTATTTTTAAGGCACATTGTTTTTATGGGTTTTCTAACTGATTCCCTAACTTGGTAATACTCTTTTGTGCCCACCCTGACTCTTGGCATTAGAATTTGGCAGATAATTTCTGTCTATTTATGGTTTTACATGCTCTTAACAGAAAGGTGACAGTAAGATTAAACTACTAAGAGATGAACCTCATTCCTTATCTCAGGAAAAGATAGAGTACGTTGTACAAACAGGGGTGGTGGTGTGTGTGCTGGGAGCTATTATTTTATTTGCATGCCATGGACAGGAATAAAGTTTGAGGGGTTCGGACGAGGCAGGCAGAAGAGGCGGTTATGCAAAGTGCTTTCAGCCTTTGGTTTTCGTAGCATGGACAGCTGGCCATGCAGCTGCTTAGCTAGTGGTATTTGACATGACTTTTAAGTTGTTCTCCAAAAGCTGCAGTGAAAAGGAACAGAAAGTCAATGGTACATTAACTCCGTATTAAATATTCTGTCTTACATTATTGCCTGTGGTTCCCTTCCAAGGTGAAGTAGCCAGCTGAAACACTCAGCTGTGCTGTTCTGGCTGGCAGGGGACCAAAACCAGAACAGAATTCCCCAGCCCACTGAGCTTGGCCTTTAGCAGGCTGGAGCATCGTATCAGCACCATCCCACAAGCAGTTTACCAGTCCTGGATAGATAATGGCATGAACAGAAAAACGTTCCACCAGCTGTGCAGCAGAACCACATGTTATCTACACACTCCACATTTAAGATTGTTTTTAAGATCTGACACCATTAAAGGGAAGTAGAAGTCTTATTCTGTACAGTGACACCACAACAACTGCTTTCAGGAAGGGCAAACTCAGTTTGGTATGAGAAATAACACATCTACTATACAAGACTTCCACGTAATTGGTAAGTCATCATTCTGTGTGAACTCAGCTAGGTCAAGCTTTGATAAATGAGGGAAGGCTGGAATCAAAGTCTTCCCTTATTTATCAAATTACTAACCAGCTGCAGTAACCGGGAAAATACTGAACCCCCTTTTCCTTGTTTTAACTTGTGAACCTTTAAAAATCAAGTTACTATTGTACGGTTTGCTTAGGGACACCACAACACCAAAGACAAGTTTGGTGTCCCCACCTCAGGCTTTTTAATGCTCAGAAACAGATTTGTACTTCTCAAGTAAATACAAGTATACAGCCATGTAACGTTAAGAACAGACGAATTACGTATTCCAAGATCATCATTCACTGCATACAACCCAACTACATAAATCTGTCAGCTCCCCTATGGTGCAGGGTTACAAAGCTAAAGAGAGGCAAGATGCCACACTAGCTAAATATTTGGCTAACATTCAGTAACAACCAAAAGGGTGCACAAGCTTATGCTGAATAACGGAAAAGACAAAGACATACTTCCTATGTTAAAAAATCAAGCAAACTGTTGGATATCAAAAATATTTATCAAAATTACACCCCAACCTCACCAAGTGGTATGAGTAGGAGGTAGCTGCATTTTGGTGGAGAAAGATAGGGAAAAAAAAAATTTCAGATCCACCCAAAAATAATAAAGCCAATTTTATGAAAAGAAATAGCTCTACCTAATAAATCAAACCTGGAACATAACAGGTTAATTTAAGTGGTTCTTTTCTTTTCTTGCTATTAGATAGCTGCCTCTGAAGAAGAATGCTAGTTATGCAATTGTATATAGCTCAAATTCCCCAATTTGTATTGCATTTCCTTTTCAGTAAGAGATCAAATATATGAATGCTTTTCAAAACAGATTTCTGGAAGTACTGTTTTTAAGGTTACAATTTTTTCCGCTGTACTTTAAAAGCCCTCTCTCAGTCAACAATGGATTATGTTTACAAATATACTTCCTTTGTGCCTGAATTTTGCTCTCCTGGACATCCAGACCACGTTTATTTCCAAACAGGATGTTTACCTGAGGTAGGGAATATGAATTCCGTGAGCATGGCGTAATTACGTGGCTCTGGAAACTTTTAGTGGAGTGTAAGTGACATCACTGACAGAACATCAACAGGAAGGGCAGGAAGTGTTTTATGTTTTTGCACTGTTTGGTGTGATAAAAACAATAAAAATACCTATTAGCTTGCACTGCAGTCCTGCTGCATCCCGTCTCAGTCATTTAAACACACACACATCACCACTGTTAGTAAGCTGCCTTTCATTTGTGTCACTGAATTAAATGTATATATATATAAAAATACATATAATCACCCCCCACTAAATTTTGTAGAAGTTTTATGCTTTGAGGAATTCAAAGCTGAACAGATTTTATTTAATATATATGTTTTGATTAAAAATGTAGGCTACATTCAGATTAATTTCCACAGGAACCTTCTTTTAACAGTCAATACAGCAGTCAGGAAACCGAGCACCGGATATTCCAGATAGCAATAGTAATTTTCCAAAATCTTGAAAAAAATCATTTCTGGACACCTCATGATAGCGGATGGAATACATATCCTGTCTGTATTTTAATTAAAGCAGACTTAAATCACCACCAATGTAATGACTACAGGCAAGGACAAAGAGCAAAATATTTCAATGAGAGAGACCGGTCACTTTAGTGGAAGAAAAATGTAGAGAACCAGAGTCATCAGCGGGGACAACCATTAGGCAACAGACAAGTCCCTTTTCTCCCAATGGATACTATCAGTGAGGTATGACAGGGTGTGACAGTCTGTATTTAGGGGACTGGGACAGCAAACCCACCAATAAAAAGAAACTGAACAGTTTTCTTATTTTCTCAGAAGCATATTCTTTTCTAAAAATAGCGATTTTAGGAGAAAGGATGGCAACCACCCATGCTCCAGCCTAGATTTATAGCCTACTCGCTAAGGCACTCATGCAGAAGGGAACATTTCCCACCATCAAGCCAAAAACATCGAACCGGGATCTCCCAATATCTCGGGGGACACTCTAACCTCTTACACACTGAACAGACAGTAGGAACCTCAACCACTACCTGTGCTCCAAGATAAAATGGTGAGACAGTTCACACACTAGCAATGGGCATCTTACGTGACATGATCCAAGACTCTGAACCTCTGTTCAAATTAGGTGCCTACACCCAAGCTAGAAGGCAACATCCAATTGCTGGGAAAGGCCACTGTTTAAGGCATTTCCTATTCTTCAGCATATTAATTAGGCGGTGCATAGATCTGTACCTCCCCTCACACAATGCTCTCTAAACCCAATCCAACTTACATTAGCTTCTTGAAGGCAAAGTTTCAGTGTCAACGGCCACACAACGGCTATGCTGCCTCCTCCCCTCTTCCCACCCACGGCCATATACTCAAAACGTTCCCCCTTTTGCTGGTTCTAGCAATCAACTGATCTGACTTGACTTAGAGATGCAACAGGGCAAGCAGTGAGAGACAGAGGAACGTGCAGCCAAGGACGAGGGAGAGAGTAAAGCCTCCTATTTGGACATACATCTGTAGTTGCCTACTCTTCATATATTCCTTTACAAACTAATATATAGTTCAAATCATATCCAGTGTAGTATTTCTCTCAATATCCCTCATGCTCTTGGACAGGGCCGACAGCCAATTCAATGAAACTGCTTAATTCCATTAGAAGTATTTTTCTAAGTGTTTTTTGCTTTTCTTTGCCTGGATGGCAGAGATGAGGGGCAGAAAGCAGATTAATGTTCAGGGAACAGGTAAAAATCAAAGACGGAAGCCAAAGGAGAAAAATCTTATTGAACAGGCATTTTGGAAGAGTTACCTAAAACTTAATCCATTTCTATTCTAACAGCTAAGCACCCATCTACATACTGAGATAAATACTGTGAAGGCATTTCTGATCACCTAGCAAAACATACCAATACTTCCCAAAACATCTCCCTCTACATTTTATTTCATTTCTATATAGAAACAGTCCTTCTTTCAGAAAAAGCAAAGAACAGACATGACAAATTCAGAGAGATTTTTAGGGCGGTAAAGCCATCGACACTGCTCTCCACCATTTTTGATTAAAGATCACATCCACTCAGTATACTGGCTGTACAGTGACCATGGCCCACTGTTTCTTCAGTAATTGTGTCATTTTGAGTCACATCAGGTTGAGCTCTCAAACTAAAAGGAACAACAGAAGCATTATGAAGGAAGAGGGGAAAGTAAGAGGTAGTAATAGGAATCCTGTTAAACTCAGGTTTTTGCTTAACTGAAGTCCAAAGCAAAACCATCAACACTTTCATGGAGGCTGGGATCTGCTTTTCCTCCACACTATACTAAGGCCCAGTTTTCCTCTTTTATATTGTGCTAAAACCAAACAACTGAAAAATAAATAAGTACACAGCAGCAATGCCAATTTACTCCCAATTTACAGCATGATAAAAACCCCCATACATAGAAAAAAAAGTCTGTTTACACCTACTGCTAAGTGGGGGTTTGGATTGTAAAAAGAACAAAGTTCTAGAATATTGTGAAATGCTTCTACCAGACTCTACAGTTTTAATTCTAGTAGTAAACACCATCCATAAGAAGAATTCATTTAGAACAGTAAACTGATTATTTAATAACTGTTTCTCAACTAAAGCACACATCTAACTACACTGAGTGAAACCAGTTATTTTCATGTTCAAATAAACAAGTGCCAGTTCAGAACTACATCTTCCCAGAACATACAATAAAGAGAAGGAAAGTACATCTTACATATTTGATGCACAAACAGTAAGGAAAAAGTGAATGGGCTTACCTGTGAAAAATACCACCCGTAGAGTGGAAGCCATTTTAACCCATCTTTCAAGACATACCGGACATGCCCGAGAGCATTCTGCCTAATTGCCAGCATGTCCGCAATAATCCAATCAACTGCAAAGACAAAAGCCCAAAATGTTTCATTAAATTAGTTTCTAACTGCCACTCATGAAACAAAAAGCACATATTGTACATATAAATATCATTAAAGGTTTCTGTACTAGAAGTTCTGAACTGAAGTTCTTGCTCCTTAGGGCAAGGCTGGAAAGAGACACAGCAAACAGACAAGCAAATCCATAAAAGTGCTAAGACAAAAAAAAAAAAACAAACCTGTACACTGATGGTTTGATAAATATATTACATTTTCTTTATTTTTTGGCAAATCCCCATAGAGTATTACCTAAAAAAAGAAGAAATATAGTGTTACTTAATTATTTATTTTCATTGCAATAGGCAGTAACGAGATCCAATGCAGTAAATAGCTATTTACCAGGAAAACTGACAGCAAGTTAGCACCACTAACAGAAAAGCACCTCATCATTGCATCAGTACCCATCATGCAGACAACTAACTTATCAACAAAGCAGTGAATATTAATTAATGAGGGCTTAAGAAAGCGATTCTGTTTTTGTGCCTCGGCCCTAGAACTGGATCCATGGAAGGTGACCTACATCAACAAGATCCCTACATTAATATAATTAAAGGTAAAGAGAAGTCATAGACATGTACAAAACCACCATTTAAATTTATACATTTAATGAATAAGACATGCTTTGGCCAGACACTCATCATTCAATCTAAAATGGTAAATTTTCATGGATTACATCAAGAACAAAATCTCAACCATTTGCCATGATTTAACCATCAAGAACGAACAAAAAAGCGTGAGGTTGAGGGGTCTTCAGCTTCTAGCCAGTAGGTTTTGTTACGTTTTTTTCTCCATTACATTAAAACCAGCTTTTAACCTTGTAGTTTCCTGCCCCTGAAAAGTTAACTGCATACTAGTGAAATAACCTTCTGAGAGCATGACTACAAAGCAGGATGCTGAAGCAGTAATCCAAGTCACCTTTTAAAATCGATTAATTCAATTACTTTTATTTCAAATATGAGAAATTAATTAAACCAATTCTGAACTGAAGAATCCATGCAGCCATTTAATTACCTTTAATAAATATTTTCATTATCTAATGAAGCTTAGTTCTTCCAACTAGTACATTCTAGGTAGCACTCCCCCCTTGGTCTGCCAATACCAACAGCCGGACTCCTTGTTTCTAGCAGTTAGCTGTATTAAACATACACTCTTCTTTGAAGTGACTCCATTCACCAAAAACCAAAGCACTACTTGGAATGTTTAGCCATTTATTATCACTACTTCCCTAGTCTGGACCATCTGGGAATTTTATCAGGAAGATCTAACTAATATTCAGATCTTGATTAATATCAGAATGTCTCTATGAGCAATTCTGGAAAATCTGCTCACCTGTGAGTTAGTCTGTGATACTAGACAGGTAAGGCCAGGCAAAAACCCCACATAAAGCTGTATGTTTTAAATTCATGCCGTTCCTTCTTTGAAAATACAGCTGCACTGTTGATGAAATTTTGTTTTCAAGGCAAGAAACCAGATATTGTCAAACTGAGATATTCAGTAAATATGTGAACAAGAGCTCATCCAGCATACAGTAAAGAGAACATTACTTATTTGAATTCATTTTTTCCAAAAAAAAAAAAAAGAAAAAAGCCATGCACAATAAATTTTAACTGAACATTATTTGTAACAAGTCAGTTGACAAGTATATTCTGAACAGTATCCAAGAAATTCAAACAAGATTTTGCTGTAGGAATATTTTTCTCATTAAAGTTCCAGGAGAATTTATAACCTTACTGCTGACACTCTAGGTAC
Source organism: Aviceda cuculoides (assembly GCA_035590195.1). Taxonomy (NCBI): domain Eukaryota; kingdom Metazoa; phylum Chordata; class Aves; order Accipitriformes; family Accipitridae; genus Aviceda; species Aviceda cuculoides. The sequence continues at coordinate 4,642,454 of JAVJGG010000017.1, forward strand.
CACACACTATTTAGTGCAACGTAGCGGTCAGAGGGTCTGATCTTACAGTTCAGGTGTAAAAATTCCACTGAAACAAAAAATTATTTTGATATTCTCACTTATGGAGTTAGAGCTTAATTTTTCAAGTGTACACTTTTCCAGCAGTGTTACACGCTAGGTCCATAAATACTGTTTTCTTTAATTTCAAGTTAAGACTCCACTATGCAGTTTCTGGCAAAGATTGTTTTAGAGGAAGGGAAAATGTCGGAGTGGGAGACGGATCCGGAGTAACGACGCGATCTCAATATGAGTATGGTCGGTCTCCTTTATTTTCTGTTACAATCGCTCGTATATAGGTAAAAGCAGCAATCACGCGCTAGCGAAAGCTTTACTATTGGTTCAAGCCTTGCGTTCATGCGACAATAGCTAAATGTTAATTGGGCCCTATGTGATAAGCACGCGTCAGCTTACAGCTCTATTGGTTATATGCAAGTATGCACGAGACGTGCATGCACCTCTGTTGTGGTTAGTGCTGTGGCACAACATCTCGTTTTCCCTCTAGCTCAGCCCTCAGGAATGCTCCAAGGTCGTTGCATGCTGGATGGTGCACGTAGGTCTCATACACATACCCTCGCTCTTGCAACCAGCTCTCCACAGTACAGCTTTGTAGTGCTCCCACCTTACAGCTAGTAGCCTTTTAACACTCACAAGTTATGCAATGAACTATTCTAAGTTTTTCAGCAAATGGCATCTGTTTACATGGATTCACTTTTAATTTCATTTACACTGAAAACTACTTAAATCATGATTTCTAGCCTTTGGCCAGCATTTTAGAGGATTCCTTTGACAGGTCTGAATGATCGGGAAGACAAGAAACATTTATACTGTCATGGACCAAGTGGTTTAAATATATTTATTTAGAACATTTATTGCTGTTGAGGTCTTTTTTTAAAATACCTGATTTTTAGCTAGCTGTGGGCTTTCCCCTGTCTACTGTAAAACAAGTTTCAGAGTGAAAAGTTAATTCCATCTCCAGATTTGGAATTAATTAAAAGTGCTAAAACCCATCCGAACTCAAGAATATTTTAGGTCTGGGTAGTTTAAAGAGTCCTTTCCCAGGAGCATGCAGGCCATATTCCAAGCCCCTGTTCCCCTCTCTAGACAACCATTCCTCATTGCCCTTATGTCCAGATGCCTTTACTGTGATGCCATGAGAAGGCAGTAGGACTTGCTTATTACTTTCTCAGCAGGAGTAACATTTAGACATGTAAAATAGGCTGAGACAGCTCTGGGGTATTTAAAAAAACCCCTGTCTTCAGCCACTTATGCAAAGAAGTGGAGTTAGATAACTAACAGGAGTTTTAAAAAGGCATCTTCTGATACTTCAGTCCAACTCTTAGTTTCTAAAACAGGAGGTTGTAACCTACGATTTACATATTCTGCCTATTTGTTGTCCTGCAATCTCATCCATATGTGTGCTATTAGTGTATTTTCCACAGTTGTATTAAATTCAGAAGTAACGGTGTTCTCAAATGTTAAGAATGAACCATCATCTCCTCTAACACAAATAGCTGTAAGCTATTATCTAGATGCATATTATACTCATGAGATGAGACCCATAATTGCTAAGACAACCGCTGCATAGGTAAAATAATAAATTGTCCTGGTTTCAGCTGGGATAGAGTTAATTGTCTTCCTAGTAGCTGGTACGGTGCTGTGTTTTGAGTTCAGTA
>JAVJGG010000017.1:4644265-4669364 GCA_035590195.1 Aviceda cuculoides
GACCCCTCCGGAAGGAGTAAATCGCAGAATTCCTCTTTTTTTTTTTTCTTCCCCTCTCTGCCCCACCCTTAAGGCTCTTACCTGGGCGGCGGGAATCCCGAATGGCGATCCCAGGGGATGCGAGAGGCGTGCCTGAAGTTTTTCGGGGAAGGGCGGTGGGCAGATGCCGCTGGAATTCAAGCTCCCGGGCTGCACGGTGGGTAATTTGCACAGCCCAGGGGGAGCAAGTTTACTTAAAGGAAAAAAATTAAAAATAAATCAATAAAATAAAATAAGGGGAGGGTGGGGGGTGGAGAGCGAGAGGAAGGCACCCGTTCCTACAGGCTTCTGGCGAGGCAATTATCGCAGCTGAAGGGAGGAGTTAGTTTAATTACAGGCCGCGCTCCCGGGAAATGGGCCCGAGCGGGCGCAGGACCGGGAGGGGTCGGAAAGTTGCCGCGCTCCGGCGGGCGGGAGCGCTTCAGCACCGCGGACAGCGGCACCCGGTCCGGCCCGGGCGCGGGGGGCGTCCGGCTGCCACACCTGTTCGGCAAAAAAAACCCCACGCCTTCCGGACATAACTGCTTTGAAAGATGGAAAATCGACCATGCTCCCTGGCAGACCGCTCCAACAGTAAATTGTCGTCACCCTTTGGAGGTTGCCTGTAACCCCTCCTGGGAATTTGCCAAGTGGCTTCTGCCAGCCATCGCCGGCTGAAAATAGGCATTGGGTCATGATTGCCTGAAGAATCGCTAATATCCTACCAATACACATAAATTATATTTTATTGCATATATTCTGACTGATTAGTGACCCACTGCCACTGGCTGGTAAATATTATTAATCCTATTCTGCGGCTGAGGACATTGGGACGGAGAAGTTAAGAAATGATCGCGCTTACGTACATAGAGCCAGATCCCTGCATGACTGCAGATCTGAGTGTACCTAACCCATGGGATCATCTTCCTCCTCACATCATTTCTTTTCCTCCTCCTTGCTCACTGGGTGTAAGTGTAGTGCCTCAATGGCACTACAAGCAACAGCTTGGCCATCAACTCTAGAAGCCTTTATAGACTTCGCCCCAGCACTGAAATATGATTTGAGGTCCTCCAAATTCAGAAAGTTGCTATTGTGAATGTAATACCCCGAAACAAAGAAGCATGGTTTTGTGAGGAACAGTCAATAAGGAGCATGAGAATAGAACTAGACCTTTTATCTACAGAGGTGAGTATTAAGCAAGTAGGATAAGAATTCACATTTCAGGGTCTCTCAAGCAAAAGGAAGAGAGTTTACCTTTTGTAAATCTGAACAATCAAAGTTTTCCAGAAATTAAATACTTCTTATTATCTCCAGAGTTCATAAAGCATTAAATAAGCATTCCAGGGCAACAAACAAGCTTTGTTTCAGCATTGTAGAACAAGTGTTGCTACAGGAGAGGAGCTAAGTTATTTTGGAAAAAAACAGTGATATATTACAGTGAAAAAGGGAATTTTCATTACTAATAATTCATATAAAGAGTAAACAAACACAACCCACTTCTTGCTGGTTGTTGGAAAAAAACAAAGGCAGGCTTGGGGAAAGTTCATCAATGATCAAGACAGACAAGAGGTAGGTAAGGTGAATCTTAAAAACAGTACTGCATGACTTTTCAGTCCATCAACATTTATACAATCTATTTATGTGCAGGCCTTTCCTAGATACATGTATGACATGAGAATACAAATTACAGCTGTGGAAATGGGAGGGAGTATGGAAGACTGAACGGACAGAAAACCTATGAAAAAAACCCCTCAAATTTCTAAATAACTATTAAACTGTGATAGCTCATGCATTTTCTGCCTAATCTTAAAGGGATTATGAGAAAAAGGCTGAGCTGATTTTTATATATATATATGTATATATGCAATTATATATATTATATATTTAATTCTTTTTATTATATATGCATTTTTTATTGTTTTTACTATATATGCAATTCCTCACAGCCTTACCACGATTTTTACTGTTTAAAGTATATTCTGAAATGTCTTCTTTTTCTACTGAGCTTCTTATAGCTAAGAAATTTTTTACATGCATATATATATACACACATATGCATACACACACATTTATACACATATGACAAAGCATAATGCCAGGCATTTACAACATTTAGCAAAATGGAGCAAAACCAGAGGAAAGATAGACTTTGAAATCTCAGGATTTGAGATGTAGACAGTAACATGAGCTTAGAAAAAGGTTTTCAGAGTAGTACCACTCTTACAATTGCATCATGGAAGTTTTCCCAACAACAGCCTGAAAGCAGGTGTGCCAATTAGGCTCATCACAGATTGTGCAGTGAAGACAGGCCTCTTTAGTGAAAGTGCCTTGGAGCATATCCAGTACTGGTACATGACTATGGATATGATTGTGTCAAAATCCAGGCTTCTATGGCTTCAGACCCAGAAGTCACCTTGCTATACAGATGGTCTGAGAGATGAAGCATGGAAGAAGCAAGCTAAAATGCTAGTGGCAGAAGTCATGAACTGAATGCGACCAACTGCACAAAACAACATACAAGATATCCTGCTGTGGCAGAGAAGAGTTTCTTTGCTTCCCTGTGCTAACCACTAATTCCCAGTCAGGAGGCTCGTTTAGGGTAGTGACCAGTTTGGTATGCTCATTTTATAGGATGATCAAAAACATCCTTATTGTTAACATTTGGCAGTGCAAGTAAGATTGCTCTAATATGGCATCATTTCTATGGTCTTAGTGCAGTTTCCACAGCAGAATATTTTTGCTCAGGTAGTAAAAAATCAAAGTTAAACAATGGCCAAGCAGTTATACTCAGAAATTATTAGGGACTGAATAATGATCCGTTTAGATTAGAATTAAAAATACTGGATGAACTGCATATTATTTTTAAGACAAGGGATCCTCCTTGGTTTCTTCCACTTTTGCTATAGAGCAGACAGGCTCCTCTTATGTTAGACAGTAGACAAGTATGGAACAGCAACAGCAAAAATCTTCCTTCACTGAAGAGCTTATAGTCTAGTAAGGTAAAATCTGGATAAGAATAATGTACTTATTGTGTGGGCAGCATAAGTTTTATGTGTTCTTAATTATTCATTTCTTTGCTTCTAAGTGCTTTGATTTAAAAATGATGTGATGTCTACATGCAGTGTTGATACTCAGATAACTTAATTGTTTTGGTAATATAACAAGACATATGATGTAACGTCAATAGACCGCACCTTGTGTGCATTACCGAGCTTTTCCATGTGGATGCTTATCCTCTAGTGACAGAGCTAATGATTCCTAATATGTGTACAGAGTAAGAAAGACACTGCTGTGATAGACACTTAATACATGGTTAAACAGATTGGTGGGAGAGCCAAGAATAAAACTCAAAATCAAATCTTGGCTTTGAACTGGTTTTGGAAAGAGATAAGCAGATGCAAAAGATTTGAATGCGAATAAAACAGGAAAAGAAAAAGCCTGAGGGAGGAAGATACCAAAGTAATGCAGTTATTTGTCCATGCGTACAAACTTATCGGCTTTCCTCCCAAAAATATGCTCCAAGCAATACCAGCTTTATGGTAAGTTCCCATTTGTAATCCATACTCAAAAATATTAGTTACTGTAGGGCACAATCAATTTCCTTTTCTAGGTGTTTCAATAAAGCAGTACAAAGTATCTAATTAAAATGTAAACATCCAAGTGGGCATTCATGCCTTCTAACTGATGTCATCTGAATTCCTGCCCAGGAAAAACTTCTCTCCATCGACTATACAGAAAATCTACATTTCTAATCATATCACCTAGACAGTGTTAAGTAGATGGCTTGCATACTACTTTTTTTTTTTTTTTTTCATCCATTTGTGCTGAAGCAAATAGAACTGGAAATAAATGAAACAGGGAGAAAGGGAAGTAAAATCTAGATAATTACTATCATTGTTGCCCAGCCACTTAGGATCAGTAGCATTTATTGTTCAGATCTTCTCGGAGGATAAGGATCTAAATGTGATAGGTATCAACACCTGACTGTTCAGAGCAAAGAGGAAATGCTCACCTTTCTGTACCAATTGTGTGCTATGTAGTCTTTTTAAACACATATTCAAGAACGTTCTTGTAAGAGTCATCCTAGTTCTGCTGTAAAGTGTATCTTTCTGGACAGGTTGGGGGGTGGGGAGGTTGGGTTGGTTTGGGGTTTTTTGGTTGTTGTTTGTTTTTTGGTTTTGGTTTTGGTTTTTTTTAAGATATTAGTATTACTGATAGGCAGCAAAAAGAGCAGGAAATCATCTCCTGTGGTCAAAATAGGAAGATCAGCTAAAGTAACTGTCTTTCCTCTCAATAAGTTAATGCATATCTATCTCTATAAATTTCACAAAGCCTGAACTTCATGTATGAACATTTGGCATGTTGAAATGAATTAGTATTTTGGCAGTGATTTCAGCAGGATCAGAATTTTATTAAACAAATTTTAGTAGGCATGAGGTAGAAATGTGTCAACAGAATGAGAGGCGGATGGAGAATAGGCCATATATGTAACAATATCTCTAACTAAACCTATAAAGAAATATATGAAAATCATTACCATCACTGCTGTGATTCACATTTTCTTTTTAGAAGCATGTCTACTAACCTCTTTCTTTCCCCACAGTTAGTGTCAACTTAAAAGCCAGATTTACATTCTACTTGCCCAAAGGCAGCACCTGTTTTGAAGGGCATCTGACACATCTGAGAAAACTGGTGGGACAAATGAGAGCAAACCCATCATTATGATATGAGTCACATCAGTACAAAATAAATATTGGATTACCAGGATGAACTAAGAGGTCATTTTCCTTTTTCCAATTACTCAGTATAACAATTAAGACTTTGAATGATAATTTGATTTGAATTGTGTCAAAAGCAGGTATACTACCAATAACAGTACTGTCTAATTACAAATATAATCATGCTTTTAGGTGAAAATTAACCCCTAAACCCTTATAATTTAGAAGGTTAAGCACTTTGATTACTTTGTACCTAGAATCTGAGCCAGAATCTCAGTTTTATAATGCCAGACCAATTTCTAATTGATTTTATATCACCATTGATTATTACAACAATGTAAGACTTCATCCAATTGAGTTATGTGGGAGGAGGGGAACCTATCACAAAGATACGGAAGCATCCATCAAAGATGCATTTAGAGCAAATGGACAATGCACTTTTTTTTTAAGTTATAATTGTATTCAAGGGAATGACATTTAGCAGCCATCGACTGTAGGATATTGAAATATTCTGTGACCTTGGCTTCACTTCCAAATGGAAAGCAAAACCACAAATAAAACTGCAGGGAGTAAAGAAATCAAATTTTGGTCTCAGTTACATTGTTTTGAAAATGTTCGATAGTAAGATAATTATCTTAATTACTCTCACAGCTACCAATTTTGGACTCCATGCTTAACCAAAACCCACATGTTGAATAAACCCATAATCTGTAAATGGACAGAGTTCAAATACATAAGTGAATCTGTACATACTCATTAGAGCAGCCCAACTATTTTGGTAAGAGCTTGTTTTCTTGCCAAAATAGTTATACCAGTATACTGCTTGTCTTGTGTAAGCCTAACGAATATACATACAACACATTATAGGTTATTCCATTACTATGTAAGATTAAACTATGGTGATAGAGCTGCAGTTGCATTGGATAGGCATTTTCCACCCTACTGTATCCTGGCATTTAAAGCAGTAAATTTATGTTTAGCAGTAATGCCTTTTTTATTCATGTAGCTACTTCTTGTAATGCAAAATCGGAATCTAAAAGAAAACTTTTTTTTCTTTTATTTCGGAAGGGACAGGAAAGGGTAGAAGTTGAAAGCCAGGCCCCAAAGTTCCAGTTTAAGAGTTATTTATTTACAGCTTGAGTCTGTAAACTGAATTTAGCTGTTAAGTAAAGGAGTAGGAAGAAAGGAGAGAGAGAGAACAGAAGCTCTTTGCCTGACAGTAGTTGTTAGAGTAGCACTCCTGATTATCGTAATGGGTTCACTTGTCAAATGCCTTTCATACCAAAAGCAAGGCTGTTAAATGTGAAGTTGAGACTGTGGATCTTTTATTCCCCCATGAAAAAGCACTCTCCACATCATCCCCGCCCCCGCCACTGATGAGCATTAAAAGCATTTTGATGCTTGAGGGAATCTTATTTCCGGGGGGATATCACAGCATCTACCTGTCTTTTGTTGCTTCTGAACACTTTGTTCATGACTTCAAACAATGAGTCAGTACATAAGATTTCTTTTAGAATCTACTAATAACAAAGGCTTAGTTTTATCTCTTTTGACCAGTAGCATTCATAAATAAGCTCTACTTCTTGCTTCCTATTCCTTGAAGACAATGAGCATTCTGCCAATTGAATTGAAAGCCTTTGCTCATATTTTCAGTTCTTTAGTAGCAAAAAACCTTTAAAAAAAATAATCAAAACTCGGTCAGTGCTGGTTTTTTATCAGCCAGTAATCTGACCCTAAAACTACAGTGACTAAATGAATATTTGGATACTTCTTCTTTAAAATGAACAAACAAACAAAAAACGCCAAACCTCAAACACTTCCTCTACTGCCTCAGAGGAAAAAGACTTTGAGCAGCAAAGAAAGCAACCTTTAGGTTCCTTTTAAAGGAACACCTCTCCCATGCCTTCTTCAGGGCACGGCTGCCACCAGCGTGGCTGTTGCAGGTTGAGCGACAGAGCACGGGGCTGGAGCAAATGCAAGTGGACGCTGCGCTGCGAGGGAGAGGACCTCAGGGCTTCCCCAGCCGTGGAGGTCACATTGTGCTGGGAAAACGCATTGCAGGGAACAGATGTACAGGTGGGGAAAATATCATAACTGAAAAGACTGATGATCGCTCCTAATAAAAGGGTTGTTTAGGCAAATATTACGCCCTTACAGTAGTGGCAGGGGAGCAATTGGGTGATTGTAGCCACCACGGTAGAACTGAAAATACGAAGATGCATCAAGAGAAAAGAAGGAATCCGTGCTGTTTCTGATGCTTTCCAGTAAGCAGTGCTCAATGAAGGCAATCATTCCCTGGTTTTGTGGTAATCCAATTGGAAATGAATTAGGAAAAATAAATCACCCCAGAAGTAGTCATTGGGATTCTGGAACATAATGTTTATTACAAACAACAACAAAAAACCCCCATTTTTTCACTCCTCTTTATTTTTAAATGGGTGTTTTGAAACCTCAGCGATGTTGCTAGGACCAGATTCACACACATAAGAATGTAAAGACAATTAGAAGAATCAGTAAGGAGAGTTAAAATAGACTTTTTTTTTTTCCCAGACTGTTATTAGATGCAATGCTTACACTTCCAGATATGTGAAATCACATTTCTAGGAGATGGAGGGTTGTTTGGTTTTAGTGTTAGGCTGGGGAAGTTGACTTTCTTCCTTTGGTGCAGGGCAAGTCATGTACCTATATGCTAGCTACCTCCTTTCAAGCGCAGGAAAGAATAATGTTTGTATGTTCCATAGATTGCCAAAAAAATCCCAACAATAATCTTTTTGTTTGCTTTGTATGAAGAGAACAAACTTCCAAACTTGCATTTTAGAGCACAGATGAGTATAGTGCTCTGTACCTCAGCACTGCTTGAGCTTTATTGGAAAATAAAAATTATAGTTATTGTTCTCAGCTTACCTAACTTAATAAAGAACCAATTTATGAGGCATTTCTGAGGTACTTCTGTTGGCTTTTAAACCATCACAACACCTGCAATTCACTTGAACCCTTACAGACCTGCAATTGTCTTTGCTGGCACATTATGCACAGATTTTAAGTGTGATACTCCATTACAGATACTGCAGGCCACCAGCCTGCTTGCAGAATAAAAAAGAAGTAGAAATAGGCATTTTAAAGGACAATTAAGAGGAGGAAGGGAATATAACGGGGGTGGGGGTGGTGGATGGAAATCCCCCCAAAAGTAAAACTAGATTTTCAATTATTTTTATAAACCATTTTTATGTCCAGGCAACAAAGTGAATAAGCTAGTATATTCAAAGAAACTTTAATTCCTTCTGCTACTGTTCTAGAATAGATGTACTGAAAAATCATTATTATCTTTCTGAAAGATGGAGAGTTGGAAATATAGCACCACAGTTATTGGTTATGTCCTTTATTAGAAAGATGAGCAATTGCTCCAGGTTTTCTTATTATACATATTGAAAAAAAGAAAAGCTGCAAAAAGGATTAATTCTGGAAAATAGCACACAAAAGTAGAAGAAAAACCCCAATAGCTACAGGAGTCTAGGGAACAGATTCAAATAAATAACAAGAGTGGAACAGTTATTTGTAAATGACAGTTGAAAAGCATAAATGAATAGAAAGCTTTGAAGAAGGTATGATAGGAATAGGTGAATATATACTACAGAAAGATGAATGTTTTGTGTATGGCAGATAAAACCAATGGAACCAGTCATCATGAAATGGAAAATAACATCACATCCCATAACACTTTGTAATGACCTTGATACGAAGAACCTGGCTGCAGAGAAGTTACATCTCGCTTAATTAGGTAGGATTTTGTGCAGCTTTGAAAGTATTTACTTGATCCTCTACATTAAATATAGCTTATTACCTACAAACTGCTCATAACTTAAAAGCATGCCTGCTTCTGAATCAAAGCACGACAGCAATAAATTCTATAATTTTCATATTTGTTAACTACCTTTTTACCAATAGAAGTGCATCATTGAAAACAACACATTGAGACGTAACCGGTCAGAAAGCTACTGAATCACACTTTCTGATTTGGAAATAATGATCCAACATTGTTCCTTTTATGCAACTTCCCAGAAAGTTTTATGAATATAACTTCTCCAAATTCCAAAGGGAATTTCTACTACCAAGTGTGAATATACTGGTTAGGGAGATTAGAATATGGAGGACACCAGTTCATTTGTTCTCCTTAGATTTGACCAGACAATGTACCTTCCATTCCATAGCTCAGGAGAAAGATCCCTAAGAACAAGTGATCACTATTTTATTTATTTCCTATCATGTTGTTCCTGTTCCTGATTACATGTGTTTTATAGTACATACAGCTAGTATGAAAGGGAAGATTCCTTGCTTTGGTAATAAAATTTTAAATAGATACAAGTTCCAGGGAATATATTCATCTAATGGAATTTAATGAGATAGTATTTTGGGTTTTTTTTTTTCTTAAACTCCTCTTTTATATATTCTTGTGAGTTCATGTTAAAAGTAGAGAAGCACTTATATAGAAACGCTTTTTCTGAAAGTTTCCTTCTGCTGCACATCAAAGGACCTTAGAACGTATGTAAATATCATTTTAAGGACTTTGATTTCTGTGCTATACTGTCTTGACCCTTGCCTTGTTTTTAAAAAGAAAGGCAGTGTGATTTTCTCACCTTGAACTAGCCCACTGTCAGGACAGGTGTGACTAGGCCACTGGATGGGCTACCTGAACAAGGGTTCCCTGAACTAGATTTTGTCCCACAGCACCTATTCTCTGTCTCTATATAAGGACAGATGAGCTGGACAGCCACAAATCTAAACAACTAACTGGGGAGTCCCCAGGTACTGATGATGCATCTAGAAACTTTTAGTCTGGAACAAACCGCTCTCCAGCAGACTTTGCCTGGCATAGTAGTCTTTCAGGGACTGTCATCATACATTGTATTTTGAGCAGTTTAAATTACACTGGACAGGGGAGCTTCCAAAAGGAAAAAGTGAGAACACATGCAGCACGAAAAGTACCAAGGGATCACATGCTTGGCAATATCTATACTTTATGAAATCTTAAATGGCTTTTTTAAAAATTCCATTGTGGAGGACACATACTTTATATGCATCATAGTGGTATCTTCCTCTTCCTGAATTTCCCCTTGCTTTGCTGACCTCCTTTTTCTTACATCTGGCTGTTTTATCCTTGAAGGAAGCAGAATTGGGAGTTCACATTTTCCTTTGGGGAAAGGGTAGAACATAACTGTCGGAGTGGGAGACGGATATGGAGTAATGACACGCTCTCAATATGAGTATGGACGGTCTCTTATTTTCCGTTACAATCGCTTGTATATAGGTAAAAGCAGCAATCACGCGCTAGCGAAAGCTTTACTATTGGTTCAAGCCTTGCGTTCATGCAACAATAGCTAAATGTTAATTGGTCCCTATGTGATAAGCACGCGTTCAGCTTACAGCTCTATTGGTTATATGCAAGTATGCACGCGACGTGCATGCACCTCTGTTGTGGTTAGTGCCCTGGCACAACATCTTGTTTTCCCTCTAGCTCAGCCATCAAGAATGCTCCAAGGTCGCTATACGCTGGATTGTGCACGTAGGTCTCATAGACCTGCCCTCGCTCTTGCAACCAGCTCTCCACAGGATAAGGCCCAATACAACACGTCGCTGAACCAGAACGTCCTGAATGCTACCTGTGCTTTTGTAAAATTTAAGAAAATAAGAACAAGAGGAAAACAAAATCTGCCTTGACACTGTGAGAGCTGCCCCACACAAGAAACAGGATTTGAAAGACACAATTTATGATTTCAACTTGTAAAAATTTCTACTTTAATGTACAAAGTCTAAATCTCAGTGTAATCAGACCCACAATTCAAAGTATTCACTTACGACTATTGCATGAGTAAAAACAAATATACAGGATCATTCCCTTAAAAACACACATATGATTGTGTCTGCCAAATGTAACAGTTAATCTGTATTATTTTTTATTTCAGTAAGATTGGATCTAGTTCACTTTTTAATCCCAGAGGGACACCCGCTCATTGGTACTATAGGCAATTTCTATGTACAACATTATGTCTTACCGTAACAGTTACATATGTTTACATGTAACGGACCAAATTTTTTTACTTATGATAAAACACACAGCTATACTGTTGTACAGAACAAACTAACTATCTTTTCCTATTTATAGTTAGTTCTCATTAAACACACAAAAAAAGGGATATTTTATTTCAAAGCAAAGGAAGGAGTGAGAAAATCCAGAAACTCTATTTTGTTTGCTCAGATGGCTCAGCCTAAGAGGATGCAACAGCTTTAGGTGCAACATCATTCACTTCAGCACTGACCATTCCAGTAATCTCCAGAAAAGGCTTAAACAGTTCATGAAAGGCCGCGAACAGCTATTCCCGTATCAGACACGCACAGCTAGGAACTGAGAGCTACAAACCTCCCATACAACTGTTACTACAAGCAGGTGAGAATGGCAGCTGCCAACCTGCATTCTCCAGAGGCTTCTTCATATTTCACAGGAGACACCTACTCTGTGGGCAGCCACGCAGCTCTCCTGAGAATGGAGTGGTTTTGCTCTGTTGCTGTGTTTCTGGAAATTCTCATGGACCTTACACAACAGAGGGCTGACAGTGAAGAGCTTTGAATCCTGCAGAAACCTTGCCCTTTTCCCTTTGAGATGATGTCTGAAGAATTCACGGGCCTGTGGATAAGCTGGGGAAGAGTCCCCTCAGGGCAAGCCTTCAATTTCTGGCAATCTGACACTTTCAGGTGAACCACAGCACCTAACGTATATTATAGCTGCAGAGGGAAATGACAGAGTACTCTTCTTGATGGTCTCCAGAAAACCTCTAACTCCTTTTTGTTTCCTTTCCTTTCCTAAATCTAACTTGGTTTTTGTAGCCAAGTGCAGAATTCCCTGCTGCAGAGACCGTGCAGCCTCTGGCTCCTTCTCAGTCTGCTGGTGCAGAAGAGATCTGGGGACCACAGCGAAGGCAAGCCCTTGAGTGATTTTACCAGGGACAGCAATGCAGGAACAAGCGACCACAGCGTCAGGTTGGGTGCACGCCCCTTTTGGGGCAACCTGAAGAGATGAGAGGAGCCAAGAGACCCCTAGTCCTCCTCAGAAGAACGGTGCCGTTCCCGGGGTCTGCAGAGCACCAGACAGGGTGGTCTTCCCCTCTGCAGGGCACTCACCAGCCAGCACCAGGGAAGCAGTGCAGGACGTGCTTGGGAGGCCATTTCCAGTTTCAGAAGCTGACGTAACCAGTGTTCCACATATTTTATGCACAGCTCTCCAAATGCCACAGTATACATACATTCTACCTATGTATCAGCTTCAGACACTGAGAAGATAAACGTCCTGTCTGCCACAATGAAGCAAGTGAGGAACCTATTCGTTTGAATAGGTGCTGCTTTGTTTAAAAAAAAACAAAACAAACACCAAAAAGGCACAATGAAGTCAAGCGAAGAAAACAAGTTAAAAGGAAGAGCAACACAGCAAGCCAAAGTAAGCAGAGCTTTGAGGGAAAGTATTTAAAATGCAGATTTACAGTCTAACATTGCAAACATTACTTGGGTACAGAACATTACAACATGTGCTTTTAGCCATGTTTTGGTTGCTTCATAGCCCAGTTCACGAGAACGGGTAATATAGTTACTGTTAATATGGGTCTTTCACATGTGTTTACATAGCAGTGCTGTCAAACTCAATTCAGTGAGGTCTCAAATAAAGGAAACTGGATGCTGCTAGATTCCTTTCTGTGGGAAGGCTGGTACCCAGCTTCCCTGGATGCCACACACCAAGCTGCTCACACGCTCAGCGGGCACAAGACACATCTCAGAGTGTCATGGCCAGAGAAAGCTCTGATTCAGTGGCAGAAGGTCACAGCAAGTTCTCCTGATGGGAGAATTTACTAATTCAGTGACAAGCTGATCTGGGCATGCAAATGGAAACTCTCTGGTGATCTGGTGACACCAGTTTCAGCTTCCCTAGCAGCCTCTGCTTCTTCCAGCACAACACATTCAGCTGTGCTAAGGTGGTAGGTCATGTGGCAATGTAAAACAGTCCTGTGCTGCAGTCACACCAGACTAACTCATCATTTGCATAGGTTTTCACTGCAACAAGGTGGATGCTCCGAATTTAGAGTTCTATTTCTTGCTTATGAAATCTGTATATACCAAAGAAAATTAAACAGATAATTTAATCACATCCTAGCTACATCAGCTCAGTAAACAGGGCCATGACAAAAATAACTCAAGAGGTAAAAGTAATCATGCTATCAGAAGACCTGCTTGCAGAACAACTGGTGACCACATCAAACTCCTAGCAAAGAGACTACCTTAATATGATAACTGGATGTGGCTGACAATGGGAGCAGTTCAGGAGCTGACCTGCAAGCAGATGTGGCACTTCTGCTCCAGTGGCACTAAGGCAACAGGGCTGGTTATTGGTGGTAAAAACACAGGCCATCTCATCCGATGTCCTATCACATGTCTACCAGCACACTCACTCTGGGTTCCTGAGACTTCTTAAGCCTCCTCCCTTCTCTATTCAAAGAAACTAGGTGTGAATTGCAGCATGATGCTCCCTTCTTTGCTGTTACTTCAACAAAACTGATGTACACGGGGGCACTTTGCCAAGAAGGTGAAGCATTCTGATCAGGAAAAATGTCAGCTTCAGGCTTAAGACAAAAGCCATTGGAAAGAAGGATAAAAGCAGGAGAATATTCCTTCCCTCTCCTGGAAGAAGATGGGAGAAACAGAACAATCAAGCAAACTTCATATACTCAGCTGTGCTATCCTCACAACATGCACTTCTCTCCATTTTGCCATTTCTTGCTCACTACTTTTATAACCGGGACTGCATGCTCTTTGGGACAAGAGCATCTTTGTTAGCTGGGCACTACTACAACGTTGAGTGCTTGTCTCATCTGTTTGTTAAAAAGTTTACATATAATTTTGTGAAAGGGCAGAGCTTCCATCAACAAACCACCAAAAGCAACTACCAGATATGGCTTCTGAAGTCAACGTGTAATTCTGTGCAAGCTGACTTCTGCAGCACTGTTGCAGGCATCTTATGGGAAGTTGTTTAAATCCTCTTAGTCTAAAAACCTGCCTGATGACACAACCAGTCAGTCCTTTGAGCTTCTAGAGAAAGTACCTCAGATCACAGAATCCATTTACCCTGTTTGAGAAGAAGCAGGCCTAAGACAGAATACAAATGGGGAGCTTGTACTTGGTGCTGACAAGTTTCTCAAGTTTTCAGATGTCCTAATATCCTACTATAAGAATTTCAAATGTCTTCACGGAAGATAGAGAAGCACTTTTATTTGTGTTTAACAGATAGGCGTTTCACTTGCCTACAGCATAAGGAATATGAATTGGACAGGAGAAAGGACTTTCACATTTTAGTTTTTAGTTGCTTTTTCTCTAGATCTATTAAAAAAAAAAAAAAAAGACAAGTTTACCTTTAAGTATCCTTTTTCTAAAAATACCTTTAGGTCACATACAGTTTTTAGGTAATGGTCATATTATTGCTACACCTCATAACCTCTTCAGTTAAAGAGACTATCTGCTCAACACATAATTGCACAAGTCTGAAGTCTGCTGCTCAGGCTCAGCATCAAACCATAAAAATCACAATGCAATCCATTTTATTAAAGCCCAGAGTTCACTCAAATATTCTGCAGCTATGTATTTTACTGGGGTTCAGTGAAGAAAACCATTGCCAAGAGACTGACCTCTGGGGAATACCAAGAAGATTCCTGTATGTAACTCAATTTTATTTTTATTTTTTTTTATAAATCATTCATTTGATTTAACGAGAAAGCAGAAAACCTCAAAAAATACAGTTACTGCCATTTTATTTCCTTTTTGTAAGAAGACTGTATTAGCAACCTATATGGATTATGCAGGACTGAATCATATAATCTGATGTTAAATATGAAGTCTGTACATTTTTGCTTTCATACTAACTTTTAGTCTTATGGTATAAATTGACAAACTGTTAAAAACATGAGTGGTTATGCTTCATTCAATGGCACTACCTATATGTATAGAAGTCTAGTTCTGATGCTGACTATAAAGGCTTCACAGTTTCTCAGATGAATTAAAGATAATTGATCCCTGAATTAAGGGAAAGCTCCTAGAAGAATGAGAATCGATAAAATCTTAAAGGAAATGCAGTCACCTTGTGAGCTAATGAAAACATATTAATATTTATAATACATTTTATAATATCTATGTCAGTAAAAATACAGCTTTAGAGTCTTTTATTCCGTGCATATTTGACTACTTTTTGTATTTGAGCATAAAAAAGACTTGCAAATGTTTAGGCTGTAAGAAATTAGTTGCCTAATTTTCTAGAGTTTTATAATGAATTAAGTAATTTTCACTGCAGGCAGGCCATCTGAAGAAAAATCTTGATCGTTTCACTGCTATCAGCTTATTGAAGGAAATCAAATAAACAGCAACAGCTACCACACTTATTTTAGAGCAAAAGCTGAAAGAATTTCACACAGAGAAAACTTAACTAAAAAGTATATACTCATACCATCTCATTGCAGCAGCAGGCTAAATGATCACAACACTCCCTCCTATTATTCTGAATACTCTTAACAGGGTTACTGTAATTCTAAAAAAAAACCCCACCCCACCCCCCCAATCCTACAAAAGGAATGAGACACTTGTCAACAGATGATCATTATCATGTGTTTAACCAGACTAGTTTTGTTTTCAATGCCCACCTGCCTGCAGCTTTCACAGATGCTGCAGAGAGGACTGAAATGTGAAGGACTTAATCCTACAGGAGCATTATGCACCTTTCCTTGCAGTCCTCCCCAAAGCTTCAGGTGGTGATTTAGAGCAGAACATCACAAACCACTCCATTCACACCAGTCTAACATTACCTAGAGAGTGATGTATATAGTTTTGCAACTTCTCAATCAGAAGGTGATTCAGGTGGTGATTACTTAGAGAGGGGACACATGGTAGAGCAAAGAAGTTCTGGGAAATATCTGCAATAACTGGAATATCCAATCTGAGCAAAAAGCTAATTGCAGAGAAAATAAGTTTCCACAATACCACATAAGTTGTGGCAATTTCAGTTAGTTTACGCTTATTTAAACAACAGCCCCAGACCAGATTCAACAAAACCACTCCAGTGGTTACCCATGGCACATCAACCAGAAGCAGAAGCTCTTGGCTTCTAAGTGAGCTCAGTGCTGCAGAAAGGGATTCACAAAATTCGTGACGGTGACCCTGCCAGCTTTGAACTGCCAGAATCTAGCCTACTGAAAGCAGATGCAGATCCTAAATTCTGTCCTGTCCTAACACGCTGCTCACTGCTGTAAGAAGGTAGATCTATGGAGCGGTGATCCTCTCTTCTGAAAACAAACTGCTAAACCACCTTTTTCAAAGAAGCAGTGGGGCTGTGTGTCCGTAGAGAGAATCGAACTGATGCATCCTGTAAACTGAGTTTGTGCTCAAACTCATTAAGTTAAAGAGAGGTACCATAATTTATTCCTTTTGGGGGTTTGTTGCTTTGTTTAAATGGCGGGGGGGGGATATATAAAACTTTTTTTTGAGATCCCCAGTCCTGCCAGCATTAAGTTAAATATCATTTGACAGTACTATGTAGATTCAGGAGCTTTGCTTGATCACAGCTATACATGGGTTGGGAACTTTGCCTTAAGCACACACAATTACTTCATTCCTGCCTGTACTCCTTAGCCATCTGAGGAACCTTTAAAAAAGGCATCTGTATAACCCAATTGTTTCAGTCTTGGTGATGGAAAAAAGTGGGACTTACCATAAACATAATTAAGATTTTGCCATCTAAATTCTGAATAAATGCTATTTTCAGTGCCTAAATAATTTACTGGCTCTTTCTGCAAATGACTTGCTTTTGATTACAGTGTGGTTCTATAGCATGGACCATGGAGTGGCCCACAATTACAATCAGTGACCACTTGGGAAAGTCAAAGTTAGAGCATCTAAATAACTTTTATCATAAATCACCAGTAGTTACTTTTTTTTTTTTAGCAAGTACTGCACATATTCCAAATATATAGAGCACATGTGAAAGGAGATTATTTATAAGCTGAGATTTCAACAGGGTTTTTCTGAACATCTGGCATCTTGGTATCACGCAAAACCTGACCATGCCTTCCAGCACAAGAGTAGAAAGCATTCCACGTGTTTCATTAGGAGAGGAATAGTCTCCCTTACAAGCCTTTGGCATCTCTGAAGATGTCTTCCTGCAGATTTTTGTAATTTACTTAAAAGAAAGGAAAAAGTGACCCACATTTAGTGTAGCTATTGTTTACTTTATTACTCTTCTGTAGTGGAAAATACATAATCTCCACGTCCCATGCCGACCATCCCCCCCAAAATAGCAGCTACAGTGCCTTGGCACATTAAGCACATTCTGGAAATGTTATCCTTTGTGCACCTCACACCAGCCAGAAGCAGGAAACCTTGTGGCAGCTTGCAGTGTTCCTCTAGCCAGAGCTCTTTATAGCAGGAACTTTGCTTCTACATGCCAAGGACTCGTAGGAGGAATTGATTGTATCTTTATTTGTAATACTCATACAAGTGTTTGTATCAAGTACAGACAGAACTGGTGTGAAGTTATCACTGAATCCACATGCATGGGAAAGGGTATGGTTAAGAAACCTCTACACCCCTACATCCTCTGCTTCTGATTGTGGAGTAAGATTTCTGAAAGCTCTTCTACATGTAATTTTCAATAAGTATTTAGAATTTAAGCACTATGGATTTTCAAGGTGAGGCAAAGGAATCATTACACAGCAGAACAGAAAATGCAGGGGGGTATCTGAGCTAGCTGCAACTAATCTGGCTCCAGACCTGAACAAAGTAAACTTGAATCAGCCTCAAAAAATAGCCACTTTAAAATCACTCTAATACCTGCTCACCACCACAGCGTGTGAATGAGCCACTTCACCTGCAGCTTGCTCAGGACTGTGCACTATGTTTGCTTGTGCAAAAAGAAACATGCGTGCCCTCAGATTCCCAAGCAGCATTAGAAAATGGAATGGGATAACTCTGCAAGCCAATCCATAAGTTCCAGAGGAAAAATTAGTGCAACTACCACAATACAGTTCAAAGTCACCCAAAATAATTATTTTTCTTCACATCCAGTTATGTGCTCAAATACAGATTCGGCCAAATCACAGGTAGCTGATTTTACATTTAAAAATCAAACTAGCATAAACTCTATGATTTCCTAGTCCCACTCTGAGAAGCTAGTTATAAAATGGAAGATGACAAGTAATATGTGACAGAAGTGAAATGAACAAAAGAAGAAAATAACTCCCGTTTTTTTAACCCAAATCTCTTCATAGCATAAATTCAAATTGACAGAACAAAGATTAAAGAACATTTTTCCCCTGAGAAGATATGCTTCCTCATAATTGTAATGTCAAAATCCCTGACATCTGAGCCTGCTTTATCTAAAGCAACTAAAACTGAGGAAAAAAGGATACCCTGTAAACCTGAGGTAAACAGTTTGAAATAACTGAAGTCAAATGTTTAACTATGAATAGAATCTCCTCTTAGCAAGAACAATGTCTGATGGTGGAGTACCAGGAGAAAAAGCTTCTCAATTAACAATCATCCTTACATAAAGTATCTGGACATATTATGTAAGCAGAAGGAAGGGGCATGGAAGAACACTGTAAAACTCCACGGCCCAATATCTACCAAAACACAGTTAAACGCAAAAAGAGGAAAGTGTATAAAACTCATGAAGGTTTAAAAAAAAAAAAAAGTGGATTTTTTAAAAAAATTATAAATACCATTTGTATTTTCAAATGCAACAAATCATGCAAAATCAGGACAACTTATATTAAGAACTGAATATACTAAAAATCTTAAGATATTCAAATTAAAATATATTTAAACAGAAAAATTTAAAAACAAACCATGAGATTGTAAAACTTCCTGGGCCAAGTACTTGGAATCAGAATTTGTAAGTGCCTTCAAACCTGCCCTTTGACTCCTTACCTTTTCCTACCTCACAAATACTTGACTTTTTAAGATTTTTATAAATGTATGTATCTAACTTTAAAATGTAAACATACATATTAGTTTTAAGTTGTAGACTGCAGAAGGTAATGATGATAGAAAATTCAGATTAATTTGTGACTTGCGAATTAGAAAACATATGCTAGCCAAATCTCCACACAAAACTTCTAATTTATGAACCCAAACAGCAGGTTAATTTATTGCAGTTTTAATTTATTTATTTTGTTTTTCATATATCAGACAGGAGGTAGGGAATGATCAGGACCAGCACCAAATATGGAATCTCCCCATACTAAATTCTTTCCAGATTGCTCCAGAGCCAAATCTGCAGCACACCAGAACTGTAGCTGATATCCTGATGAACCAGTCATGAAGAACTTAATTTTCACCTTCAGAACAATAGCCAAAGGCAGACAGAACAAAAATTAAGACATATGCAAATATATATCTTCTGCAGTATCTAAAAAAGGAAGAGCACAAAGCTTACATACCTAATGTATCTATTTTTGCTGCCTCACACCACAGTTGAACATTAAGAGTCTAAAATTAGGCATCCATCTCAATTTGAAAGCCACATCCCTCAGGCTTACCAGTTATCACTTAATTTCTGCTACAATAACACACAGGACTTTGTGTATGCCTGGAGACAGCTGTGCACTGCAACCTCTAATGACACGAGCCAGGGCAAACCGTCTTCATGGAGCCAGTATCGCTGCAGAAAAATTTCACTGGGCTTCCTACAAGTTTACCACACAGAAGTGATTCACTTCACTACGTTCTCCAGTTTCTTTTCAATCTTTGCACTGCACCAATCCCTGAATTTCTCTCACTCCCCCAAGTCCCTCATTTCATTATTTCTAGCATCACAAATAAATGACAAGTTATGATAATCTTAACCTCTCAGTGCACCTCCCAACAGCCAACATAGTTTCTCAAAGCAGCAACATAAGCAGGTGCTAACGAGTTGGCAGCTGCAAGCTACGTGGAATGAACTAGGAAAGCCCAAGCCCTTGGAGGCTGCTCAGCTCCCACCCAAGCTTGGAGGTTTGCCTTGCCTGCAGCTCTGCACCTTCCCACTCAGCACCCATACCATCCCAGTACCCTCCCACTACAGAGCTGCCAGACTGGGAGGAGAGCTCAGGGAACTCAACAGGCTCATACCAAAACGCAATTGTCAGCACTTTCTTACCAAACACAACTGGAGAAGGGTGAAAAGTGACGCCTCCTTCTGACCTTCCAGTTCTGGCATTTGCATGGGAAATGGGTCCTCACCTCGAGGGGAGTCAGATCCTGTCACTCACATCTACTGACAGAAAGCAGTTCAAAGACAAACCTTTGCCCTGTCTTGATGAAGCCTGGTTATGCCTCCCCCACTGTGGAGAGGCAAGAACCAGGTTCCTAAGAAATGACAACCCACCTCACCAAGAGCAACCAGAAGCACCTCCCTGGTGTGAGTACGCTGCAACTTGGCCATTAGACTTGCACTGCCTCTTTTACTTCCCACCTCCACCTTGGGCCCTCCCGAATTACCTTGGGTAATTGGCTGGGATGGCTGAACAGCTTCAAAAGGGAAAGCAGGGAACAAGTAAAGATAACTTTGTCTGGGAATGCTGCTGTCCTGGGAACAGAGATGGGCACAGACCTCAGAGCCCTCACTTCCAATGCAAGTTGGCAAATAGCTAGAAGACTAAGCGTCTACCCCAAGCTCAGATGCCGAGCTCTTCTCACAGACTTCCTAGGAAGCCAAGACATGAAACACAGCATGGGCTCTACTCCACTGGAAAGCATCGTCAAGAGTTCAGCAGCACAGTGTCCCCACAAAGTTTTAATTTGCTCTAATCGTAAGTAGTTTTCAACCTTGTTGGGACACAGCAAGTCCAAGCTTCAATACCAATGCAGAAAGCACACTGCATTGTTTAAAAGGGATGTCTTGTACTTTCTAAAATAGTTAGAAATACTACAGCTCTGCTAAACAACACTGAGGTAGCATCTGATTCTCACAGCCCTTCCAGAGTCCCGTAATGACAATGAAAACCAGAATTTCATAATGCCTTTAATGAAAGCACCACTTCCAAAAACTCCTATTCAGCAGGAAGCAGGGGTAGGGAAGAGAGCCGATGCAAGCACTGAACAAAATCCATGCACATTAATTCGGTCATGGATTTTATTCAATTGTCAAAACCTTTCAGATGGAAAACGATCCTTTAGGAAGCAGACGGAGTGATGATTTCTTTATTATTTCTTCACCACCACTCAATACAAAATATAAAACACAATTGCAAAAAAAAAAAAAGTTGAAGAACAGTTAGTCCCCATGTGATCTGAAACATGTGCACAAACACAATAGGCATTAATTTCAGCACCCTGACAACAACTGGGATAAGATGCTAAGGGTCAGAGAGAGATGACAGCATTCATCATATTGAATTACTAGGTCTTTCAGCCCTTCAAACATCAATCACAGGCGTATTTGCAGTCATTTTGGTTTTCACATTCTATGGTAAGATGCAACTGGTTTTTGTCTGCGTGAAATGTGAAGAGAGCAGACTTCCCTAACAAAGTAAAGACAAAAGCAGTAACACAACAACAGTTCACAGGCTACTTGATTTAGAAACTTGGGGCCAAATCAACTATTAGCACAAGCAGATGCAAGTCCTGCAAAGCACTTGAATTGCACCTGTTTGTGTCAGTGACTGCTTTGGCTCATCACTGATAAAATTAACATCCTTTGTGCTCTAAGACTTTCTACTCACTTTATATGGAGTTCAAGCATCTCATATATATTCTTTCTAGAAAAGAGTACTGTAGCACTTCTGCAGCTTACAGCAGGACAGGCGGGAAGCAACACAACTGCATTTGCATCAAAAGCAACGTAAGGCCAAAGCAGAGACATTCTCTCTATGCCACTTTCCAATGGACCGCATTTGCAAATTTTCATTACTATGAGTTTATAATCCTGGAGATTGTTGAAGAGCACTGTCATAATGCTGCATAGGAATTAATTTTATATATTTACAGCTCCTTAATAAAATTCATGTATATTTGCTAAACTGCAATTGCATTGACAAATTTACACAGCATCATAGGATTTTACTTTATAGTCATACTGGCTTTGTCCAGTTTACCTCATTTACAGGACTGGTACGTTCTGGGTTGCGTTTTGTACTCTAAATACTGGTTCTCCAATTTTCTACAGCCAACTCTTGCATGATAGTAACCAAAAGAGCTATTTTTGGCAATTCATTAATAGAATTCTAGTATTATTGGAAAACTTAAACAGGTGTGACCCAAAATTTAAAAAGGGGAAGTATTTACAGTATGAGAAAGTAAGAAACTTCTACAGTTACTTCATGAGCCACTCTCTAGAACATAAATACTCAGTAAGGGTTCACAGCAATTATAGTTCTGTAATTATTTTAGATCTCAAGTCCAATACTTAAGAGAAAGGGAATTACTAGTCTTCCAAGATTTTTTGTCACGCAGATCAGGTTATCACCTTATTTAGTTACATTTCACGACTGAAAAGAATTTGCTAAGATAAAATGCCTTCCTAGCATGAACTAGAGTTTTTGTTTTAATAAACTTGCCTAAAAACATCCAAGTCAAGGAGAACAAAAAAAGAAGAAAAATAGCGTTCGTGCATATGATCGTGAGGGGGAGACAGATATAGATACTTGATGGACCAACAGCAGATGATACACAGAAACATCACTTCCTGACAAAATAAATAAAAAATGAATATTAAGATACACTAGTATTTCATTCAGTCAAAAAATAATTTACATTTATGATCCAAACCAACTTTACTCTACTAAGGCCCCACTCACATTACTGGGAATTTCAGCAAAATTAGTATTTTAAGATCAAACATCTCAAAATACTCACAACTGCCTTTGACGTTACCGTATTGAAAAACCACAAACACTCCAAGCGTAATAAACCAAAGAATGTACATAACATTAAAGACTTCTTATATAGGGTAAGACAGTGGCAATGCTAAGAAAGTCACTTAAAGCTTTGATTCAGTAAGTCACTTAAGCATCTGTATAATCCTAATTACTTCAGTGAGACTACGCAACAAGTTCCAGTATTCTGATGGATAAGGTTGCTGACCTCCCATTTATCCAGTCACAAAAAAATAACCCATCACACTTCAATCGACTGAATAAATTAACAGATCTGAAAGAGATGCTGAACTTCTCCCACCCATGGCTACTACGATGCTTTAATGCTGGTAAAGCCCTACAGCTGCCTTTACGAAGTCGTGCAAGTTACTATTCTTGCATTGTTTTTTGGATTAAGCGATTAAATTTAATGATGCTACACTTCTGCATCCAATTACATGCCTTAAACCAGCCAATTCACAGTAGCTCTCATGTTACCATCCCAATCTCAAACACCCAGGCACATGCTTAACTTTGCACTGTGAGTTTCAAGTTAAACGTGTTCAGTGTTTGCAAGAGGAGTTCTGAAAGGACAGTTTCTCCTCCTTAAATAAATGGGGAATATCTTCCAGTTAAATGATACATGAATTTTAAGGATTCTACCTCTTACCTCTCTACCCATGTATCGTATTTTCGAAGTTTTTATCTACCTTTCAGCCTCAGTTATTATTTTACTTATCCTATGACATATGCCACATTGGTTTTGTGGACTCTCTTATTTGTTTCTGTTATCCTTTATTTCAGCTTTGCATATATCATCTCCTCTTAACATCATCTGTTGCTTACTGTGACAAAGCACCTCTATTTTAATAGTCCTAAGTGATCACCTATACTGTCTCCCACCATTTATTTTTTTGTGTGTGTGGATGAAGTTTATCAATGCAATAAAAGAGAACAGAGGTCAACAGATGATGGCTGCCTTTTTGTTTCTTTTTTGTTAGCATTTTCCTTTCTGTACCTTTATGTCACAGGCATTTTTTTTTGATAAAAGTTCTTATGTGGTAAAGTTCTTATACGATAAAAGTTCAAAGTGGTTGCTACTCAGTGCACACTAGTTGCAAGAAATTTGAGTAGGTCTTCTATTATAATTTATATCTTGATTTTTGGCTCTCATTCTTAGAATGGGTTGAATTTAACTACTATACTGGTACTTTCAGCAGCTAATGACCGAAGTGTGTTACTAGACATCAAGATATCTGCATTAAAGACACTACATAAGAAAGAAGGCAGATAAAACAATAAGTACTTAATCTGCTTCCCTTTTACCTCCTGTTTTTTTGTTTTGGTTTTTTTTTTTAACAGATATGTAAATTGCAACACAAGCTTACTAATTTGGACAAGACACAAGAGTGAAGTTACAGGAGTTACAAGCTGAATGAAAAACTAATTACCACTTAAGTAAGATCTCACTTGTTTCGTATCCGTTCTATTTAGCCTGATGTCAAACTGTGCAATTCTTCTATCTTCACCTGGCTTTTGGGGTTTCCATGAGAGTTGGTATGAAGTGAGGCCTACAACTACTCAAGACTGGAAATTAGGGAGACCTAGCCTGATTTTGAAGTAAATGCTTCACAAAAGAGTGGACAAATGGTTTAGCTGTAAATATGAAGGGCTTATTTGTATCAGTCCTGTCACCTGCCAATCAACATGTAAGCACTTGTTATTCTTTACTCTCAAGCACCTACAGCTGACACTAACTTCAAATACAATTCTGTATATTCAGATAACTTTGAAAGTCAGGTTTAGGCACAGTAAGCACCTGTAATTTACGTAATTATTTTTTAACCGTAGAATTAAAGGTCTCCTTATTTACTCTTCAAGTGACAGACAACTATTTAACCTTTGAAACACTTAACGCTTTGTGAGATAGGTGAAGTATTATTATTTGAATGCAAATACGCCTCTGGTCATGCAAGAGAGGCCTCCAATTACAACTTATTAACCTGAAACCTTGGACTTCAGTTTCTGAGATACTGAATAATCGCAATCCACGTCCGATACAAAATTTAAAGGCCAGAGACTGACGGGGGTAGACTGCACGAAAACTGAGAAGCTGCAACAATTTAGACGTTAAGTGATCTATTTATTACAAACTTGTACGTGCACTCAGCACAGTTATCGTTGACTACCGTTTTCTTATCTGCTGCCAATTTAGTACTACAGATGTGCCACACAGGCCACAGGGTTCAAGTGCGCAAAGGAGTCTGCCACTGGAGTGCTGGCAGAGCACGACCGGTGTCGCATCCCTTCCGCTTTCCCGACCTGCAAAACGAACACAACACCAACACTCCGTGAAAAGCATCACCAGAGGAGCGACGGCGGCGGCCGAGCGGCACTCTCCTCGGCGGATCCGCAGCCCCCGCCGCCACCGGGGCCAGGCCACAGCCCGCACCT
>JAVJGG010000017.1:4674862-4687322 GCA_035590195.1 Aviceda cuculoides
GCTGCAGGGGCAGCCCCTCTCCCCCGCGCCTCCTCCCCTCCTTCCTCCCGGACCTCGGTATCCCCAGAGGGGTTCCTCTCACATTCCCATCTCCTGTTCCTCTCACATTCCAATCCCCTCACTCAGTGCTGGTTCCCCTTCTTAAATCTGCTCTCCCAGAGGCGCTACCACCGTCGCTGATGGGCTCGGCCTGGGCCAGAATCAGGTCCGACTTGGAGCTGGGGAAGCTTCTGGCAGCTTCTCACAGGAGCCGTCCCTGCAGCCCCTCCCCCGCTACCAAAACCCCACCACACAAACCCATTACACATGCCTACATGCCTGTGCTCTGCTTGTTCCATCCCTCACCCTCATGTCCTGCCTGGAGATCATGTCTCTTGCCACGAGAAAATGGTGAGGAACCACAATGGGCCAGCTTGTGTTCTGAGCTAATTCCATGGCCCACAAGAGGATTTTCCATCTTATGTCCCTGGGTGGCAGTGGGCATGGTTGTGTTCGTGGTGTGATTTACAGTCTTCTGCATCGTGCCCTTGCAGTGAGAGGGAAGCTCGAGTTCAGCTGTACATTAATTGAGGCAAGTTTCAGTTCTTCTC
This sequence comes from Aviceda cuculoides, assembly GCA_035590195.1. NCBI lineage: Eukaryota > Metazoa > Chordata > Aves > Accipitriformes > Accipitridae > Aviceda > Aviceda cuculoides. Next base: position 4,675,453 of record JAVJGG010000017.1, read on the forward strand.
GTCCTCTTATGAAATTTCTTCTTGAGGATTTGGCTATACTTTTCATCTCTACAAGTCAATAAGAATGGCAGGTACAGAAGAAGTAAGGATGGGGCAAACTTGTCCCATGCTCTCCCAGCCTTCTCCAAGCTTACCATTTGTGGTTCAGGGTACAGAGCCAGGTATAACTTCTATACATACAGCAGTAATCACCAACAGATTTATCCTACATGTACCTATCCATTCTTCACTTTACCGTATTGGCTGTCAGCCTCCACAACATCCTTTGGCAAGCAGTAGAATCATCTCCTTTTGTTTTGAACCTGCCTCATTGTACTTTCATTTTATGTACCTTAGAGTTTGTATTGAAAAAGACACAAAATCCCTTTCTACTCTCTCATTTGTGCCATTCATGATTTTACAGATCTCTCTAATATCCCCTCTAGGCTGCCTGTTTTCCAGACTGAATTTTACTCAGTTTTTCCCCGTATGAAAGCTTTTCTATAACTTCTGTCTTGCAAGCATAGCCAGAATTACCTATGGCATTTGCTAACTTCTAAAGTTTCACTTTGCAAGTGATTCTTCTTTTACCAAAAATAAATCCCAAAATGTCATGTGAGACATTATGTTAACTCTTGTAGGATTTATTCACAAAAATAACTTTCAGATTCTCTGCTACAGGTCTAGTATAATATGTCACCATTTAGTAAACCAAACTAGTAAAGGAGGAGAAACACACTTTGCCAATCATTCTAAAATGTACTTGATTACCCTAGAGAAATGGTAATTCTTCAGACTCTTTACAGACAGTGGAGGAAAGAGTGTTTTTATGAACACTCTTTTGCATCAAGCTGGATCCCTATCACCTTTCATCTGCCTCCAAGTTTTCTCCTTCCCCTGTTTCCAGCCCTCACCCATCAAACTCTCAGTCTCCCTTCCAAAATGCATCCTTTGTTCTCAGGTCTGCTCTGTCTCTACATGTTTTTTTCCAATCTCCTTCCCAGGCAAACCTAGCTAATTCTACTCCCATGACTCCTGTGCATCCCATTCACATTTCTCACACAACGTCAGCCTCTTTTTTCCTAGTGAATCCTAGTTTGCTCTTAATTTCCCTTGAGAGCTCCTAATCCTGTTATCCACTCCTCTGTATGTCAAAGTCTCCTTGCCCGAGTGATTCTAATTTTTACTTCCTGCCTACTTGGTCACAGTCCAGTCTTTCCTCAACGATTCTCAGCCACAGCTTCACTCTTGACCAGCAGATCTAGCTTTGCCTTTTTCCCCTCCTTTGGTCAAGCTCTCATTCCCTTCGTATGTAACTTGGGTGGCCTCTTCCTCTGTGACACTTGGGTGCAGGCAGGGAGAGCACTGAGAGAATGGCAGAAATAAGGTACCATGGCCCTCCAGCTGTTCCTTGGACAGCCCAAAGGGGACAAAGCATGCTGTCTCTCAGAAAGGACAGCATCTATACAGCCTGCTCAGTGAGAACAGGATTTGTGCATTTTAGGTGGTAAACTCTGGGTTCTCTATTATGCACTTGCAAACGGATTTATCAAAGGTCTGTGACTTTGCCAAATTTGAGCCATTTTTCACAGTAGCAGCAGAAGACATGTCCATAGCTTAAATGCTACTCACTACCTTATCAAATTTCAAATTCCCGTTCAAAGGCCAAGAGTAGTAGAAAAGAAAAAGGTTATGAGGATACTAATGCCAGCAGATAGCATATTTTCCATAGCTACGTTCCCTAAAAGAATTCAGTTTAGGAAATTTCAACCCCAAATTTTAAAATAGGCAAAGACGAGACAACAAAGAAAAGTCCTCTGACATTTGAAATTAAAATCTGTTAACAAAAACTGAACTGACTTTAATATCAGGTGATGCTACAGTTCTTGCCTACAATTAGGGCTGTGTTCAAAATGGAAATCCATCTGAAAAATGAGTTAATATTTACATAGAGAAGCCTTAGAAACCTGGGATCATAAAAGACTTGGGAAAAGAGCTTAAGTAGCATGCCTAGGTATAGCTGCTCGTGTTTAGCAGAACCAGGAAAGCCAGTCAAACTGTGTATATGAGTGTTTAGGGAAGCGTTAGTTATCTCATTCTGTCCAAAGTTTTAGTTCTGTACTATGCACAACCACATATGAGGGCTTTATTCATAGTAAACCAGCATTTTTTGTATGGACAGTATGGCTTCAGTATAACAAGACTGTAGGACAGAAGTATTTTGCTGTGGGAATCTATACCATTGCTGCAATTAGTATGGTTAGGTAAGTAAGTAACGTCATTCAAGACTGACTTTATCTTGTTGGTGTACCTTGTCCATGAAAGAAACAGGTAGGCTTGCTACTAAAGCTTAGCAGCTTTAGGAACATGGGGTTCAAGTCCTGGCTCAGATACAGGCTTCCTATCTGCTCTTGTACAAGTTATTTTGGTTTCCCGTTTATAAAATGAAAGTAATACTTATCTCACAAGGTCACTGTAATGGCAAATTAATTAAGTTTAGAGGAAGGATACTCTTGTGATTAAGGGACGGCATGGAATCTAAGTTTGCCTCCCGACTGTGGACTTTCTATAGCACCTGGCATAAGTTACTTCATATCTCTCTGCCTCAGTCCCTCTGGTGTAAAATAAGGGCAGTATTTCCTCCCCACACCCTTTATTTGTTTAGATTGTGAGTAGAGCTGCTTGGAAAAATTCTGACATGTTTTTAACTGAGCATTTGCTGACTCATCAAAATCTAGTGTTTCACTGAGAACCCTACCCAGCTTCCTGACAGCTTGTTGACCTGGTTCCTTGGCAGAGATCTGGGAAGTGCCGGGAGCCTTGGCTCTCAGGGCTTCCAGGCTCATTCTTCCTTGATAGCCGAAGCTCTCAGTGTCCACAGCTGTGGGGCAGCCTGCTGCGAGGGGACTCCCGTTGCTCAGGGCTCTGGGGCAGCTCACCTCCAGTTCCCTGGAGCCGCAGTTTCACGCCTTTTTTTTCTAAATGGGGTATTGTTCTCCACAGAAAGATACCACAGTCTGAAAAAACAGTCTTCCGCAAAGCAAAGTTACCCTTCTCCAGTCAGCTTTTCAGAGCCGGACTGCCTTTTGCTTTAACGCTGGGTGCATAAGACAAGAAGTATAGCCCTCTGTTTAAGAAGCAATAAATATATAGAAAGAAGACTGACACAGCAGTTGCAGTTAGTCCTTTCACTGCCTCCCATGATACTTCCGTCACAGTTACCAGTCTCAGAACACTAGACACATTGCTCAAGCCATTCACCTACGGATGGGACCCTGGTGTAAGAGCTGGAAGTAGTTGGCTGATCTTCACTCTACCTACTCCCTCTTCCTGTGAAGAGCGGGTGATATCCTCACCCTGTAAAGGGAAGGTGATGTCCTTACCTGACATTGTAACAGCAAAGAAAAAGGGTCATATATAAGTTTTAATAAAACGTCCAGCATCAGCAAAACTAATTTCTGTTCATCTCCAAAGGAATAATCTGTGACAGACAGCAGTCAAAGACTGCATAGAAGATGCACACACACAAAGTCACAACTCTATGTATGTTCACCTGTAATTTGTGAATGAATAGATGTAACGGGGTAGAGGGTTGCTCCCTCTTTGGCTATAGGCCACCTTTATCTCTGTATCCTGCAAAGAACTACCCAAGAAAAGGAAAATAAAACAGTTTATATACAGATATATGCATGAAAACAACCATCTCAATGCTCAAAGGCAGTGACGGTAAATTTGCAGGTCCGAAATGTCTGTTGGTGACATTGGTAATGACTTTCTGTCTTAAGACAAAAGCATATAAATGCAAAACTGACACATCTCGAGATTATCAGCTTTAGGCCCCTTGCATTAAGAAAAGCTCAAACATACCTAGTTAGTCTTTTACATCTTTCGTGAAGGTTATTACCACACTTCTTCCCTGAATTCTTTTCAGTCTTCTTTATCCTGGAGGAAACAAATCTAATTTCTTCCATCTGTTATTTCTATGCCACAATTTCTAAATCTCTTCTCATATTACTTGTTTTTTTCTTGACTCTCCCTGTTTTGTAAACTTCTTAAACCCTAACTTTGAAAACCTCCCCAGAACAGAACAGAACAGAATAATTATTTCATGTTTTACAAATGCTTTTGCTTTGAGAGATAAGAACCAAGCAACCAGAAAGGGAGAATCAAAGTGATAAGCCAGGTGTGAACACCCAGGACCACTGGCATTGTACCTGAGAAGACATTTTGAAAGGAACAGTATGAAAAAAAAGAAAGAAAGAGCAGTGTTGTTCTCTCAAAGGTGGCTGCAGTATAATAAGGAAGGACAATCTCCCATATGTACTGTGGACTGTAAAACTGAGGACATAACATGCTGCAGACTTACTCTTTGTGAGATACACCTAGCTCCTCCTCTCAGACATAATAATTTCAAGTATCTCTTCAAAGCTCTGGAGAAGCAAAGTTAGAAACAGCTGGGAATCAACATCACAGACAGCAGAAATTATGTTCTTAACTCCACAGGGGCCTGCAGGGAGCTGCCACGCTGGTACAACAGGGATTGCTACTATAATCCAGAGTAAATGCAAATAAGTTATCCAATTCTACTTTGGGCAATATAAAATTTATTCATTTCTCATTAGCTTGTTTGAAATGCTTGATGGAGGAATTTATTGACTTTTTAAATTACTGCTCATCTACCAACAGTGCTTTCATGGTCTACTGAGGGTAGGCAGAATGTGCTGTGTATGTGAAGAAAACAGATAACATTGATTCTGCAGCTTGCAAAGTTTCAATTATGTCAATACATGGTGCTATGTTTAGGAAGAGTATTCTGGATAGTCTTTCAGTCTGACTTCACAGGACTTTAAAATCTATTTTTGATGGAAAAAAATATTAAAGAGACTAAAGCTGCTGTAAAAGAGGATAAAATGCAAATTGCATTGACAGCAGTAGTTCACGCCAGGCAAACTCGGTTTCTTTCTTTAATAAGGTAACTGAAAAAATGCAGTAGAGTTGTCACCTTCTGTAGAGGACCTGATATAGTGCCAAATGGAAAATTATTAATTAATGTGGAGAACCTGAAGATTAGTGTTAGATTTGTAGGCAAGATGAGGAACTGGCTAAAGAGAAAAGAGAACTAGTGTGAAAGCAGAGTTCCTCAAGGACCGATCTTGAGCCTGATACTGTTAAATGTTTTCTGAAAGGACTTTGCCACAAAAAGTAGGCCTGTGCTATTGTTATTTCTTAATGGTACAAAGCTGAGTAGTTTGGTGAGGGCAGAAGAGGTAGGAACATCTGCCAGTAACAGCAATGGCTCATCAGACTAGCTCCTGTGGTGTGCTGGTTCACGTGTGGGCACAATGAAATTATTATCAAAGCTACGGGCCTACTTAAAGAGAAATAAAGTTATCATTCCTGTTTTTCTAAGTTGCTTGTCTTGTTCATTTTGACATGGCTGACAGTTAAGCTAGAGGCAGAGTTTCCAGAAACATGGCTGTGGGAAAGCTGTAGAAAATTAGCCTTACTTATGTTTTTATCTGTTATCTGTTTTGCTAGTTCTTTTTCTAAGTATTTCATAACCACACTGTTTCTTACATTAATATATTAGGTTATAAGGTTATATCGGTTAATATAGTGGGATTCCTTTTGGCTACACAATTACATTTGTGAAAATCACCTCAACGCTTCTTTCATAATCCTGTGGTGATATATTATTGCAATTTAACTTTGCACATCACTTCTAGCAGAAGATGCTGGCACACTTATTTAACGGAACGAGTGTGCGTATTTTCCTTTCTAAACTAACAAGCAAGGTCACTAACCTTGCTAGGAAAGTAGAGCATTTTCTGTTTATCAGCAGAACAATAATGCAATTCTTGTGTATCAGATAAAACTTAAACTTACATCTTTCGTGATGCAGCTCTGTAAAGGCAAAACACTGAAGATTAACGGGGTAGATGAGACCTGGAGAAATGGAAGTAGGATTAAATGCAATTGTGCAAAATGCAAGTCGATGCACTGAAGCATTAATACTAGGTAATTCTGTTAGATGATAGAAGCTTATCTCTTGGAAATGAGAGCTTCCCAACAGGTGTAGAGAGGCAACAAAGCCTAAGTAGTTTTAAGATGGAGCTTGATAACTTTGGAAATGGATTATATGACATGGTCCCGAGGTAGCAGACAACTGGGATTTGATGACCCAGGTAGTCCTTTCCTAGTCTGTGCGCCCTTCTTGGTGATGGTGCTGCTGGGGGAAGAGCCAGGTGTCTCTGGTAGGAGGGAGAGGTGCATATGAGAAGCTGTGAATTACATTAATGAATACAGGTTTCACATGTTTTCTAAAGGACTGGGGACTACTCAAAACCACAAAGAAACAAAGTTTTCAGACATATGCCAAAGAAAGTTAAGTCTATGTTGTCCTTGTGACCCATGTCAAGGAGTGGGTCTTGGTCCCTTGGCCAAACTATCTGGGAAAGCAAATCAGGGATCTGTGGTGATGACCACCTGGTGTGGTGCTGGCTACAGGAAAGCTGAGTGGGTAGTGGGAGAAGGGTGTTCTGCATCTATGTGGCGTGGTGTTGTGCACACTAAAAGGTTTTTCTAAATCAATTTTTTGCAAAATCAGGCTCTCCTTAGGTATAAGGGATAGTCAGATCAAAGAGTTTATTTCCAGAGATTCACAAGTTGTTGAAAAATGTCTGGCTGATAAGGGATCAAAATGTCTGAGTCACAGGAATGGGATTTGTATGTGGCACATATATAAGCTCTTAAAACCCCCGAAACTTAATCTCCTAACGACTTGTAGCAAAAACAGGAGAAAGAAGTCACGAATCATTTTCAGAACTAGAAAATCTTTAGATTATGCAGGCAGAACAGTAAGATTAAGATTAGCTTTCTGAAGTAGAACTGCCATTTATCCAAATTTATCCTAGGACATTTGCTAGTGGGCTATAGTACCAATTACAGTATCAACAAAAATATATGCAGGAGATTTCCTGTTTCATAAAATATTTTTTGTTGTAAAAAATAAGGGACAGTATCACATTAATAGATATTTGAAGACAGGCATTTGTTTCCATCTAAATCCACCTCATTTTAGATAAGCAATCATTTAAAGAACTTGTGTATCCTTTTTAAGTAAGAACCAAAATATTCTGCCCCAAAACTGATGAATACCATTATTCTCATTACTCTCCCATTTGAAAGTGAATAATATTAAACATCTCTTTCACAGACAGACCTTTTAGGAGAATATGTTGTCTAACATTCACAAATGTAAAACATTTAAATGAAGAAAAGAATGAATCGAATTCCTTTCACGCAATTATAGCACCATAATTAAAGACAGAATATATATTAATCATTTCCTTTAAAACCAAAAGGAACTTTGAAATCCCACAGGTCATTAAGTTGGCAACTCATTAAAAACAAGACATTTCCCATGCAGCAGCACAAGTATACTCCTTAGTTTCACAGAACCAGTCCAGTAAAACTAAAGTTAGATTCCTAAGAAAAAAACTGGCTATAGAAGTGCAGAATACAGTTAAATTTCCATCCTTCTCTTGTAATAAGCATATAGATATATAAGCAGATAATTTCCAAAATGCTTCATCAGTCAGTACCAGCATAGCAGATAGGTACCATTCATCCAACTTTGCTTTGAAAATATAAAGAAACACTATTAGCAGATCATGTAATATCATATTTCCAGCTGTAGGGATCAATTTCCAGTGTTATCTTGTGTTTTCTTACTTTCTGTCACTGCAAGGAATATTGTCATCATATTCCAGCCTGAGCAATTTACCAGAGTCCTGAAACCTTACCCAGAAACCTTTTCTCATGGGAACTTGTTTAGGGAATCTCCAAAGTCCCAGTTATTCAATGTAGAGAGCCTCTGTGGTTACACTACCTACGAGAAAATTACAAAGGCTATTAATGTATTGTTGGCCAAATCCCAGATACAGTCAGGAAGACATTTCTACTTGTTCTTATGATTGCAGGAATTTATGTCAGTGATGGCCTTTTCTTGGACGTGTTTGGTGTTGGTCACAGACAACAATGGTGAATTGAACTAGATGGTCACCAAGTTATTCTCGGGTTTTTCCTTACAGGCAGTTCTACAGAGGCAATCATTTTAAGTATGATTTCATTAGAAGTACTGTGACATGTTTTGACTGTATTCACGCTGGGTGAGGAATGTCCCTTTCCCCCCCCTCTTGGGTTGAAGCTCTGAGTGCCCAGTGCAGAGGGGAAGGGGCTATGGGAAGTGATGGCATTTGCTGTAGCTCAATTATTATTAGTCCTCCCCTGCCAGTGACACTGTGGGTTGGGTAGCAAGGACATGGCGGGCAGAGTAAACCCACCGAAAAAAATGCAGACAGAGCAACCTTTCCGTGGGGTTTGTGGAGCTGGGTAGATCGTCATGTCAGTTACCAGGCTGACTGATGGGGCTCACCTCGCCTCCCTGCCCTGTCTACCTAGTCTAACAGGTTTAAAGGGCTTCAGAGCTCCAGGGCAGCACACATCTCTCCTCCACAGTCTTTTGTGGAGACTTTCTCACTGCCAGGGTGAGGTGGGAGGATGAATGCACTCTGAAGCAATACAAGAAACTGAATTAATTTTCCCCACCCAGTTTTCAATGGCAGGCTTGCCTTTTAGGAGAAGGGATGCTCAGTAATCTCATTAATTGCACCCTGTAGAAACTCTCATCCTGGTCCTTCACAGTCTAGCACTGAGACTTCTAATCATACTTTTCTTATGGGGCAATTTCACAGTATACCTAACTTGGATATGGAGTGGGCCCCCTTCCCACAGCCCTGTGCTCTCATACTGCTTCTCTGAGGTGGGATTTAGATGTTGTGCAACCACAAGTTGAACTTGATTAAGCAGATGACTCCACAGAAAACTAACCCATCAAAACAAGAAACAAAGGGTAATCATGCTCCTAAATCTGATCAAACTGATCCATCTCAATGTGCCCGTGCTGGATTGGGTTCCCTGCAGAGGAGGCAGTGGGATCAACCTTTTTTGCAGCAGTCAGCAGTCACCAGTCACACCAATTGAGTGTAATCTCGCCCCTCTGGCTAATGGTTTCCTTTGAAGAGGCAAGAGGTTTAGGTTCCTTTCCACTTGCTGCAGATTTTCCAGGGAGGCTGGTGTCCATGTTCCCATTTTACTGAAATCATCAGCAAAAGCCCCATTGGTGCCAACAGGAGAGACTTTGAATTCTCAGACAGCATTTCTTATAGCACAGATGAGTGAGGAAGAAGTGACTGTCCTTCCTCCCTCAGAGTGAGAAACAGAGGAGAGTGAGATGTGACAGAAACAATTACAAATTAAATGCAGTTTTAAAAATAGACTGAAATTGCTGGGATTTCACCTTGACTATATTATGAGATCTTTGACAGTGGCCATGCTGAAATTCATGGACATTCTCCTTGAGGGAAATTTGTATTCTGTCAGTTTGCTATCACCCAGATACATTTTCCTTGCTCCATTTTGCCAATTTGAGTTTCCTTTTTGCATTCAGACAAAGATTTCTTTCTCTCTAAACATTGCTTTTACTGCCTTAGGAACATTGCCAAGCTTGTGCCCTTTTTTATTCTTTGCAGCTAGGCTGGAGCTTTTAATTCATGATATTTAAATAACGTTTCAGCTTGATCATTTAACTCGTTCCTAACTCAGCTCACTTCCACATTCAGCTGCATAGTGCTTACCTAGAACAGTGTTAAGGCCTGAACCTTGAACCAAGCCCCCTCAGCACATTACTTCTGTTTGGAAAACATGTATTTGGCTTTTGGGTTCTGCAAGAACTTGCTCCATGCCAAATGGGAGCAGCATTTTGAGTTGAATCCATTAGAGTGAATTGCATTATACCCTACAGAGATAGGGACATGCAAAAGAAAACCACTGCACAGAAGGGAGATGAATGAAATTGCCAGTTCAGAGGCCGTGGCTCATACTATGACTATTTAAATGAATGCTTACTAGGAAAGGAGTTCCACTTGAAAAACAAGATTGGAAGGAAAAGAAACTAGGCCAAGGAGCACGAGTGCTTACAGAGTACTTTGTGACAGTAAGACAGAAGCTATAACAATTCCTTTTTTTTTTTTTACTTAAAAGAAATTTCTGGGATTATCCCACAAAACTGCAAGTGCATCATACAGCTTGGTGCATTCTCAGTGCTCTTTCCAAGGAGGGAGGAGTGCTGTGTATCGAAGTTGTGGTTATTTTTCTAGTTTTGTTTAGGGCTTGTGTTCCTACTGTCGTAACAGCAAAATAATTTTACTGGTCTGCTCGTATAGGCATCTCAATTCTGATTCAAAAATACCCTGAATGAGAGTACGTGCTGGCCACTACCTACTCTCTCTGGTCAAGATATCAGGCTTTTTTATCATTAGCCATGGAGACATTCCTTCTCTTTTCTCACAGCTTAATATAGAGGTAATCTGTGGTGAGTAGAGTGTTTTTGAGTGGACTACAGAGCATTCACTGATTGGATGATTTCTTCTGGTTGATCAGCTGTGATACAAAAGTTTGTTATGTTCCCACATTCTGTCTGCAGTGGACTCAAGAAAAAAATATCCAATCCCCTCCACAACATGCAACTGCCAGAGTCTTCAACAACGTTGTGAGAGGTGGCCATGCAGAGAGCTCTCTGTTCCTGGGCACAGTCAGATCTTCTCTGTTATTAGGAATTTTCCATTATCTCAACAACTTTTTTTATCTGGACCAATTAAAATCGAGTCAATGAAAAAAGGAGCTATTTTTGAAGTGAGCCTTACTTCGTTCAGTGCTTGAGCATTTAAGTGGGTGCGGAGTTTGCATTCCATGTAACAAATCAGCAAACAGGCTGCAGTAGTAATACTTGGGGAGCTTTGGCTCTTGTTAAGGAACCAGCATCTTGGTTTTGCTTACATCACAGACAATTTGCGTTCCTTTTGTATACGAGATAAATACACATTTAAAACTATTTTGATTTAAAGCATCAAAAGAAAGCAAGTTTGAATTCCTGGAGGCATCTCAGCTTGATTTTTATCTGTGTTAAACCATTTCAATGTGCTCTTAGCACTAGCCATCGCACACTTTACACCTTACACTATGGAGCTTCTCTGAGTTGCTGGAGTCATATGGGGTTAGGACTTTCTCTTCTCATGCTCCTTGTTTACAGAAGTCATTGCCATCTAATATTAGGAACTCAACGTCCCTGCCAGTTCCTAGGCCCAATTTAAAAATGTTTGTTTTGAATCTGGTCTTTCATTACCGCTCATCTAAATTTTTGTATACATGTAAGCCATGCATAAAATGGTTTCAACAAACCGCTCTACATTTTGAAAAGCTATAATGGGATTGTCTGTTTTCACACAACTGTTTTTCTGGGCCACTCAGAATAAATGGCCTGGGTCTCTAAACTGAGCTGTTCTACCGGTCTGTGCTTCCCAAATTTTTTGTGTGAAGCCATTCCTCATAGCTCTTGCAAATACTTGTTCATTAGGAGATACATGATCTGCTGTCCCTGAGCAAATGATTTATCATCCTTTATACGATAAGTTCCAGTCTTTTCTGATCATCAACTTCAAATATCTTCACACCAAGGGTAAAATACGTATCGGAGGTTTTAGGGCTCTTTAAGTGAAAGGACTGTGGGGACTTAAGGCAAGATAAAAAAGGCACCATGCAGGAAATGAAGGACAGAATGGCAGAAGGACCTTAATTTGCCATTAGGTCAGGCTTCCCCCCAACCCCTTTTTTTCCTTCTCCTTCGGCACCATGGGCTCCGAGCTGCAGGCTGACTAGCCTTCCCCTTCCCAGCGCGTTTCAAAACTACCTTACCCATCGCAAAAAGGTAAATTCCTGCTCCTTTCCGCCGTCTCCCGGCCCCCGCCCTGCAGGACGCGGGGGCAGGGGCT
>JAVJGG010000017.1:4687497-4700567 GCA_035590195.1 Aviceda cuculoides
GCCGTGGGCGAGGCTCCGCGGATCCGGGGTCTCCTGGTAGGGGCCCTTCCCGGGCCTTGCCGGCCCGCTGGGCTCGGCCGTTCAGCGCAGGCAGGCGTCTCCGGGAGGCGGCCGAAGTCACGCGTGGAAATAAATCGAAGGGACGCGTCCTGCTTTAGGGTTTAAAATACCAAACGCTGAACGCAGACGTTCTTCAAGTAAATACAAATAAATCCTGCCATTGCTTGCGAGGCTCGGAGAACAGTGAATTCCTTGCAAAAACAAACAACACCCCACCCCCCAAAATACCCTGATGGGCCGAGTGATAGAGACATACCACAAATGGCTGGCTTGAGCGTCCTGGGGTGAATTATGAACTTGTTGCAAAGGACGCCTGACCCTGTCCTTACACGAAATTAGCTTGAGAGCTGCTGTTAGCAACTTCGTTAGCTCTGTTTTGCTAAACTCTCCTAATATACATATTTTCTGAGCTGTGATCTAGCGTTATTCCCAGGGGTTCTCCAAGAAAGGAAGTGGAGAATGTTCTTTTCAAAAGCATGAAGTGGGAAAATGTTTAGAACTATTTATAGCTGCACTTAGGCTGTGGAAATCCCAGACATTATAAACTATTTATAGTTATTCTTTGGGTTAAAAGGGCGAAGTCAGAAGTCTTATTGAAAAAGTTGCATATGCTTTTTATCCATCGGTTACATTAAATGAGACTTTGGAGTGTGGGATGGGGCTAGCTGAGACTGATGAAAACTAGGAGAAAGCAAAGACGAGGTAAAGACACTAATTCGGCAAAATGCCCAAGCCATCTTGTGAAAACAGGAAGGGGCTCTTTCCCGGGGCCCCGTGGCAGCCGAGGGTGCCCCTGAGCACCTGCCAACTTCGCCTGGTGCTGGAGGGTGGTCGGGACCTGCACGCTTGCTCTTCAGCTGTGGCCGCTGACAGCAAGTTAGCGTCTTCCACTGGCAAAGGCTTACTCGGAGTGGCCGTCAGAGGAAACCCATGCCAGCCGCCTCTGTGTTAGAGCCGCTATCTTTACCTGTTTTGGTGTATCGAATCACTTTATGCTTTAAATCCTTGGAAGTCTGTGCATGAGCCCTGTCTTCAGTGAGCTCCCCTAGGCATCGGCAGGAGCCGGGTATCGCCAGGCGCAGTATTCTGCACGTTCCCGGCAGCGCTTTGCAGCAGGGTTGCCGCTGAAGCTCCAGCAGCCAGCATTGCCCACGGGTGGATGGCAGTGGGCTGGGCTGCAGGGGGTGGTTCCTTGGACTGGCAGGCACACCCTGTCTTCACAGCACCTTGGTCACTGACTGTGTTTCAAAAATAAATCATCTCTAAAGCTTTTCATGCTTTTGTCAAAATTGTCTGGAACAAGCCTGAATTTGCCATAGTAATTAAAGATCTCTGTAGGACTCTCTCTTTACCAGTCTACTGACAGCTGAACACAATCAGCAGATGCAAACTGACATCTAAACATAAATGTCCTGTACAACCTGAGAAAGACATTGAAATGCAGCTCATTAGTACAAAAATACCATATGAAATAACACCGTTAATATAACTAAACATTTAAGGGGAAGCTTTTCCTACTGTAACCTGCATAATGTCAAACATGAAAACAGTGATGCATGCTTTCCCACTGCTGTGCTTAATTGATGAAGTTAGTGTGCAAAATCAACTCTGTCTTTTTAAAAATCCACCAAACCAAACCTCATAAACTATTACTATTATTTAAAAAATCTATCTTCCAAACACTTTTCACTCTGCCTGACTAGAATATCTTTCAATTAGTATTGCTGATAAATGGATTATTTCAAGTATTGAAAGAGGTATCTTTTAGTACCTTCAGAAAAACCCAGGTTTTTTGTTCTTCGAATAGTGTATTTAAATGGCTCATTTCAAATGAGAGTTGTCTATTATTTTTGCTCTAAGCCAAGCTTCTCTTTAGTCCTGCCTAATACTGAAATTTGTGCAAGTGTCTTTTAACCTTGTATCATTTGCAGTTTGCCATGGTTTTAGTGTCAGCAAAGAGCTGCTGTGCAGTGAAACCGCTAATCAGGTAGGCGATAACCTCTTACTTAAAATGGATTTTTGCTTGCTAGTGCTTTTGTTGGTTCTTCCATCCTTTGGGACAAGCATGTTTGCATTGAATGTCTTGATTGTCTTACCTTGTGCCTGCAATCTCTGTGAATAGAGACATGGGGTAGATATGTGCATTTACAAACTACCTGCCTGTCCTTCCATTCTCTTATCCTACTTCCCCTCAACTTGGCTATATTTCTGTAGCGACCCACAGTGGAGTGGCCAAAGAGGTTTCCTGGGGTAAAAAATACCCTTTGAAGTAAGGTATTCTCCCCGCCCCCTCTTCAGATATAACAAGTTTCCCAGATGACATTGCAATCACATGTTGATGTACCTGCAGAGTAACTGCCCCAGGTCAGACCTCAGCCTTCGCTGTTGAAAGAAGAAGCCATCAGAGCTTGACTTGATGCACTCGTGCTTTTACTGCCCTTCGTGGTGTGAAGGGCTGATGACCAAAGTTGGGGTAAAGTTGGTCTGACAAAGTCAAAGCCCAATTTAGGAGTGGCTTGAGTTTAGGATCTAATTTATCACAACTGGCATTTTGATAACTTCATAAATAATTTTATTAACACTACCATGATTCTCTTAATGATTCAGCAACCTTCCACAGCAAGAAAAAACAGTCTTAAAAAGTTGCAGACAAACCTGTGTTTTAACAGGCAGACCTACCAGATGGTGTCTTTTATTGGCAGTAATGCAGCCATTTACAGCCTTATTAGCAGCCATATGTATATTACTCAAGTATTCTTTAAGACAGTGCTGGGTGTTTTTAAAGGGTATTTACAAACTTCTCTCTCTTATTGCAGTGTGCCTCCCTTTTTTCCAAACCTCAAATTTATCAAGAGTTGAGCTCATTTTCCTTCCCTAAAAGATAGAAAAATGTTTTACAGCAACATATTTAAAAAGCAGGATGGAAACTAGCATCATTTGTCCATAAAGCAGACCACCAGACTGTTTTGCAGGAGCAGTGGACTGACAGAGCCTGGGCTGATCCAGTTCAAATGTTGGTCTTTCCCCTTATTAAGGTGACCACAGGCAATGCCCAAGAACAAAGTACCTCTGACCCTCTCTGCTGCAGCAGAAATAAACTGTGGAGGAAAATAATCTCACTAGTTTCTTTTGGAATTTTCTAAGTTCCAAAATTTAGCTGTCAGTTTTCAGGTATTCATTCACCTGAATCATGGGCAATAATAATGGGATAGAAAACACTTAAAAAGAGGCAGATATTAGTATTTCCCTTGCACAGGTCATACAAAAAAGTGTAACTCTGCCAGTTAAAAAGAAACATTGCTTCTAGGTACCCATATTGATTGATATTCTGCAGAAAGAGTTTAAGTCTGTAAATACAGCTGTATTCAGTAGCTCATTGTACAAATTATCTCAATATCAAACCCACAGCAAAGCAGTGCTTTACGTCACTGACTACCAGTAATAGCAACACAGAAACAGAGGTGTTGAGTTTAAATGTCAGCCATGACCTGAAGCTCTTAGCATTTTCCCACACTTGATTTGCACCATCCAGTTTTCCTGAGAGACCCCTGTATTTGTACTTTCCTTGCATAACTTGGGATTGTACATTTGTACACAATTTTTTCTCTGCATTGGAAATTGAAAGTCTGCATTCGGAAGGTGGATTAAGAATATTTATTCTGTCTTAACTAGGGAGTAAAGTAGTAATCTTCTTAGTGAATTGCTGGTTTTACAAAGTCCAGCTTCTAAGAGAGAATTGGAAAAAAGATAAGGCCACTGATGTGAGTAAATTGTATTAGATACAACAGAGCAGAGCACTTGTTCCTGATTTGCAAAAACCAAAGGTTTTCTTACCTCAGTAACTGAAGCTAATTCTGCCAAAAATACAAAAGCAAAAAGTTATCAAGTTGAGATCAAGTGTGGCTTCAGTTATTTATTGATAAGTTCAAACACTTCTGCTGCCTAAAGATACCTGGAACACTATTCTTGGATTAATTGAAAAGAATTCTGATATTATTTTAGATATAAGGAGTAGTATTGATCAGTAGTTACCATTAGCTACTAAGAAAATGGCTCCAGAGAAAAAAAAAGGTAATTACTTCAAGCACTGAATGATTCCTAGCCATTACCAAGAATGTGTAAATAACTAAGAAGCAACGTAGACAGGAAAACTGTTCTTTCCAAAGCTGATTCATTAGGGGTGCAATACCACGATCTATAGCACTGAATCTGAGCACTTGGCAGTAGAGGCTCAGCTATAAGGAATACACTTCCAGTGAACAGCAACAAATTAAAGAAGCACCCAATAGTAATCTCTCAGCCAGATGCTTCTTGGTTGTATTGCAGGACTGCACTGTGCCCAGCCTGCCGCTGCCCAAGCCCCTGTGCTGTGGAATGGCTTACACTATGGGTAAGTTTGGGCAGCTCCTGTGAAAAGATGTTTCTCAAATCAGCCACCACAAGGAACAGCATTGCATAAGGTGCCATGGCATGTCACTGCCAAGCCAGGCTGCTGTTTGCATCTCAGTGCGGTGAGAGCAATATGCCATTTTCAGCTTTCCCTGGGACAGCTGTAGTTGCAGATCCACACAGATCCCTTTCTAACCACAGACACAGAGAAGGCTGGCAACTGTATTGGGAGTCCTTGTGAGTGAGCAAGCTTTCCTACTCGCTGCATGCCACAAAAAGCAGCTCATGGCATCTGTGCCAGGAGAGTTAGAGCTGGCAGTGCTGACTACTTTGCTAGTCATTTCCTACGGTTATATACCCATTTCACAGTCTCTGGTCCATGAAGAGTGACAGGTTTGTGCTGCTGACATGGCAAGGCATGGTCTTTCAGCAGTGTAGGAAGAACTTCAGAAAAGGGAAGGCACCTTTTATTTGGTGCAGTAATGACTGACTTCCACCTCCAGGGTTGGAAAGATGATGGTTAGGTAGCATGGTATTCATAAGATTCAACCCACACTATTTCAGGGTGACAGTCACAAATGAAGCCATAGCAGACTTAGCTGTCATTAGCTTCCTTGAACTGTGTCATAGCCACTGATGCAACACAACTTATCTGCTGCCCTGGCCACATGTAATGGTTCATTATCAGGAACGATGTTCTTTCTCTGCAGCATTGCAAACCATTGTAGATCATCATACGCATCAATTCCAACTAGTTTTGCAAGGTGCATAATGTCTTGTGTAAGTGTAGCCTGGCAGCAAAAAGACCAGAAAGCACCTGGACTTGGTCCCATCAAGATCAAGGGAGTCACCATGCCATTTAAGCAGAGTTGTCTGGTCTCCAACAATTCCTAGCTCAGGAACTTCCTGAGCCAGATTATTTTGATTTGAATGTGACCACTTGTTTTTAAATCCATGTAAACTTCTAACATCCACTCAGTTCCATAGCTTGATTATATTTTGTGTGAAGAACAACATCGCCCTCTCAGCCATCTCTTTTCCGGGCAGGAGAATCCCAGTCTATGCAATCACTTCTCATACGGAGACCGCTTTGTAGGTGTGATTTTGCTGCCCCTCTTTAAGCCTTTTCAACATGTACTGTATCCATTTAGGTACAGGGAGATCAGAACTGCATACCTGCACGCTTGGAAATGCAAAGGAAGATGCTGCTAGTCTGGCAGGAAGTAAAAAACCTTTCTTGAATCCAGTGGGCAGTCACCTTTCGGGTTACTTGTACCTTTAGCTCTCTAACTTAGGCATGAGAGGAAGCTTTCAGAGATACACACCTCTCCATTAGTGATATAATTTCCTGGAAAACTTCAGTTGGATATTCAGACATTTATTTGGAGTCTTCCTGCTTCTGCTGTCTTCATGCTCATCTAGGCTTTTAACTTAGATGCTCTAAACTGCGTGTCAGATAGCAAAGTATTTGGTATGAGTGGGCATCTAGGGAACTGAAGACTTGGGTACAAAGCCCTTGTTAGCCTGGGGAGATTCAAGCTCCTATCTCCCATGAGATTTCTACAGCTTCATAGTTTGTGTGTGGCTTGCCACTGCTGTTCTACGTATACAAAAAATTTCAAATGGGAAGGCAGAAGAGGAGATCTGATTCTGTAGCTAAGTGGCTATGATACTCTTCAGGAGAGTACTGTTTACAGACTATGGGTTTCAGTCTCTCATACAACACTTTTCTAGCATAATAGACATGAAATACCACTACTAATAATGGAGGGACGCCCCCCCCCCCAAACCCAACACAACAAGAAAGCACAGGAGAAAAGACTGGATAAAGCCAGGGAAAAGTGAATCTCAAGTTGGACCATTCTACAACTCCAGATTCTTTTATTTGCATCTTCATGCCCTCTAATAGCTTTTATATGGGTCATCAAAATATGTTCAACTTCCCTGCACTTATGAAGGACATTCTTCTCTTCGTCAAGTAGGATACTGAATGTAGCTGGGAATAAAATAACAGTGTTGATTCCCAGACTAGAGAACTCTGCTTTTAGCGTCAATTTTTTATTCAAGCCTGTGTTGCCTGGGCAATGTCAGGGAAAATATAAATTCTCTTCTGCAGGAGGAAATGTTCTGCCTCCAAACTTCTAAAATGCTTATCTTTGTGTACATCTGAAATATGATGAAGCATGTGTCCAAAAAAGTGTATTCCCAAGTCAGCATTTCAAGTGGGTGTGAATTTCAAGTTATTCAGAAATATTCAGTCATCACTGAGGGGGGAGGAAGAGCACCAGATTTCTTTAAGTGCACATTAAAAGTGGCAGAGAGACCAGTCAGGCTCTTCACAGAGGTCAAGTATCTGCAGGCTTGTAGTACTGTTTCCAAGTGCCTTGATTTGCATATGAATTGACACATTAGGCTATAATCAGAACAGGTCCATATTTGTTCATTTCTTGAACTAAAACCTTTTCCCTCCCCACAGCTATTAAAATCAAAACCCCTGGATTTGCTCAACATTTAAAGAGTATAATGCAGAATTTTGGATGTTGGTTTAGTTTTACCCACGTGTTGCACAGAACATTTAAAGTCATGTCATCTTCCATAATGCATACATACAATTCATCTTAGCTTTAGGCTTATCTCCAGATCCCAGGGACTACTTACTTAGAAAAACTTCCCCTGCCTGCACTTCTGGTTTGTGAGTGAATGAGCTGGAATGCTTCACTCCAGAGCAGAAAATCCAGAAAGTGCTTTTCCTGTACCTCTCCCCAAACTTTTAGCCAAGTCAACAACTGAAAATTATCTAAAGAAAAAACAGCCTTACCCGAATTGAAAGCAAGCCTGAAAAGTAATTTAAGGCTCAAGCATACCATGTGTGTTGCCTACAGTTTTGAGTCTACACAGTCTTTCTGGGATAACATGTTATTTTTACTGTTTGTTGAAAATAGGCACGCGATTGTGCAAAGTAGGTATCCTGTATCTTACCTTAATACGATGGGAATCTCTTCTGTTATGACTCTTCCATTTTTATGGCAAGGTAGAGTCTGATGGTCCCAGGCACTTGTCCACTTGCAAACACATCAATGTGCTGGAGAGCTTCCTCTGGGAATGTGCAAAGGAAGCCGATGAACCAGAGGGCTGGAATAGATGGAACAGACTAACATCATCTAAATACAACAGCAAATATACAGTTCTTGGCCCATCAGAAGCTCAGACTATAGATTTCTACCTGCCTAGCCCTAACCAGGTAGTTGCTGTGTACTACAAGTGGTAAAGAAGTGAAGAGCTTTGAAGTAGGACAGGGAGAGGATGAAGGACTCCACAATGGATTTCTACAGTAACTGGAAAGAGGGAAGTCTGAAAAGAGAAGCATGAAAATGGTTATTAACCATCCCATTCCATTCTCTCCTCCCAAGATTTAATGCTTAAGGCTAGTATCCATTAATGAAACAAAAGTGAGAATCAAAAAGTAGATACATGTCAGATCTGATAGGGAAGATGGGACTGCAGTGATGAGAGCTTGGAAGAGAAAATAAGGTTTTGAATGAAACAAGTAGTGACTAAAATAGGGGATATGGCAAAGAACTGCACAAATGATCTTAGGAACAGGAGTTTGGTGGACAAGAGGAACTGACATTGCAAGTGTTGACTGAGGGAAAGAACAGCAGGCTTGGACAGCCGTTCTGACAGAGAGGGAAGGATACATCTTGAAGTTTCTGTTAAAACAGACAGACAATGTTTTATGAACTTGATTGACACCAGACTAAGGAATTTGGAGGCACTATACAAGAAACAGTTATTTTTGAAGAATATGAAGGAGGAAAAGATGATGCCCAGTCACTGTGTAATATAAAAGCTGTGCTGCTTCTTGAGTGAAAGGATTTCCTTGTTTCTGTTCCTCTGCAGACAGTACTTCACTGACTAGTAGCAGGGTCTGTGATATCCTTATCAAGGAAGTTTTTCCATCTCTGACAAGGCTATTTCACCCTTACTTACACCATGCTCCAGGCTGCATTCTTATGATTTTTCTGTGTAAATATCCTGCATTGTAATTTAGACACGAGATCATCTCTGTAACTGTTCTCAATTGTAAAGCTATCTCCTCCTGCATTTTTTAAAGTATATTTCTTTAATTACCCAAAGTTTTGAAAAAGCAAGGTCTTAAGAGAGACCTATGTGCTGCAGAAAGTAACCACTTACAGAAGAGTTTCTAAGTTTCAGTTGCTTTGCCTGTTATTAAATGATCATGTCACAGCAATAATACTGTGAAACCACCTCCCTCTGCACACCCCTCCCTTAAAGACCTAGTTTTCTCTCTCTTTAAAGTCCTACCTGTATAGTTCCATGAAATCTGTCACGAAGAAGGAAAAAGCAAACCCCAAGCAAATCCCAACCTGCCTGGACTGGTAGTACCAAACCTTTCACCACCCCACATGTAGCTGCACCTCTTTTTTTATATATGGAAGAACAACATGAAAGACATTGTGGGCACTGATAAATTGCCTTGGGAAATAAACACCCCAGGGCAGTTCACTATCTAGTGATAGTTCAGGTACTTTCCAGACAACAAAAGCTACTAGGCAAAAAACAAGAGCTGGCACAGAAGTCGTAGGACAGTTCAGCTAGCGTGACCTCAGGATTCCCAGGGGCGAGGAAGGTGTGGACCTCTCAGCACACTGGGAGGGCTGTGCCCCCAGCACTATGCCACAAATCACCCTCTGAAGGATGGCGACTCCGGCACTTCAGAGAAACGTGCAGTCCTACATTACACCTGGCTGCTACCTATCACTGCCTCAGCCCCCGCAGGAGTTTGAGCCACTCCTGGGTGCTTAGAGGGCTGTGCCAGATCTGTAACAACAGAATTAAAACTCTGCTTTGCCAGCTCCCAGCAAAAGCTCTTAGCAGACACCTGTGCTGATAACCGCAACACCAGCTGCTATTTATTTACTACTGGCAGTTTTATACCTCCTTATTGTCAGCTGCTGCACGATGCTGTAGTAAAGGTGATGCTCTTCCAAAAGCCAACTATTTGGTCATATCATGCAAAGAGCTGTCTGAAATACAGCAACAAAAGGAGATCAGAAATAAAACTGCTTAATGCAATAGGACTACAGCCATTTGGTTTTCTGCTACTAGAGCTGTCATTAAAGAAGTCAAACTGCTGGCACAGACTCAGACTTTTCACGCTTTTCAGTTTTCAGTCTGAGCAAATATTGCATTTTTTTCCAGGGTTGTGTGCTGCTCCTGAGGAAAAAAAACCAGTTTAATCAGCTTTCTAGACATTGTTCCTGGGATACCTCCATTTTATGCTCTAGAAATGTTAGAAACACAGCTCCACACAGCCACAGTTCCTGCTCAGAAATACTAATTTAAAGCACCTTTGCCTTACAGTCCCTAAGCTGATGATAGGTTTCACAAAAAATGCATGTGTGTGCTAGCAGCTTCCTAGTGCTGAATGTGCTGATGACACTTCAATACATAATGCAGTCATGCCTAAATTACATTCTATACAGATCAATTAAGATAACACAAATTTATTATAGTGGAACTACTAACAGAAAATCAAGTGATGCAATAGTTTTTACTAGCTATTTTTATTTAGAAAGTAACAGTCTCCAAGATGTTGCCTATAGCTGAATCAGAAAAATACCCAGAAACATAAAACCAGCTGAACAAATCTGTAGTTTAAGAAGTCAGTACAAGATGGCTCATATGCTAGGATCACTATGAATATTTAGAGGCTTTTTACTTAATAGATATATACACCCCAAATGCAGTTGCAATCTAAAACTGATTAAAAAAGCAGAGAAAAGGGGAAAAAGAGATGTATAATCCACCCACATTATGAGTTTCTGGCAGTTTTGCTTTCAAATACACCCTTAGCTAATCTCACATGATTAGTCACTGTAACTATAAAGAAATTGTTTTAGTTCCTAATTTATTTTTAAGGATATACTGTTTGAAGAGGACACCAATTTTGCACTGTAACAGCTTAAGCAACACCATCCTTCAAGGTCACGCCTGTGCTTATCCTCAGTATTTCTGTATTTGCCAGTGTGAGTCCCCAGTAAATTATGCAAAGTGTGGTAAAACCTTTTCTTATCTCTGCAAGAGGAAGGAGGGGAGGGAAATTGGTGGTCTGTGCATCCAAGTGATATCACCTATACCACCGATGCAAGTAAAATGAGTTAAAATAGGACCTGTGCTGGAAGTTGAACTACTTTTAAAAATTAACTTCTCCCTCCTGTGTTGGTTTCCTGAGGGGATGACCACAGTTGGTGTCTTTTCCTGTTGAGGTCTCAGGTAGAAAAGTGCCTTCCTTCCAATGCTGAGGTGGTTGAGAACCTACACTAGGGTACGTAGGTCAGAAGCTGTTTGTGTGAAAGACTCCAGGCTGTAAACATGAAATAGTAATTTTTTTTTACTGACTGTACAACATGCTAGTCTTTGGATTTAATTCTAACCTCTCTTGTATTCACTATGTACTCTTACAAAGCAACAGTCAACATGGATGGACAGCACTCCTATTGCCCATAATGTGAGACTAGAATTAGGCATTTAAGTTCCTGCTGGCTGTATTTACCCGTGTACTACAAATTTTGCAAGAACAACCAATAGATAGGGATTTCTATCAAACCGTGTAATTTGAGATGAAATTATCTAAATTGGCATTGTATTATCTGAAACAATTTAGAAAAAAGTCTGTTAGACTTTTCATTGTCAAGTCTGTTACATGTGTGACTAATAAAGACCAACAAGTTGATCCAAGAATTTACAATTTAAATAGCTGAGATTAATCTTAAGAAGATTTACGAGAAAGCTGATTTTGAATGTTATATTATATAAATTGTGACAGATTTTTATGGGTAGTACACTTACGAAATGACTACAAAATAAATGAGGAGGTTGTAATATTCAAAGTTAAGCAATATAATTCAAATGAATTATTCTGTTATTTACTGGGAACCATATGTTCACACGCCACAACCTATTTAAATATTTATAGTTTAGTCTATAGTACTTGGCAACTAGTTGCTTAATAAAGGGGCTCATAAGGTCAAGGGTGAAAAGTGATACCATGTTACCAGTGCTCTGCAGTAAATAGGTCTTTTTGATTATATACGGTACAATTTGTGGACAGACCTGATTACCAATTTTTGTATCAAACATACTTTTCCTAAGATGTTGCTAAAAATGTGCATGCCAGAAAACTAAGTGAGGAAAAGACCTCAATAAATTACATTTTCTAGTTTCTATACGAAAACCAGCTATATAGCACTTCTTAGATACTTGCAAATGAGATCTTTTGAGATAAAGGTGCTTAGTATTTTTGAACATAAAGTCAGTTTAATTTTCCATGAAATTATGATAACTTGGAGCTTTTCCATTAAGAAGTATGTTGAACATTTTACAGAGCAACTATACAAATGAAATTTATGCCTGAAACAGCCTGCCACCCAGACACTGCTGAATTTGAAGAAAAAATTTGTATATTCCTCAAGTTAAACAGAAATTGTACATCCAAATCCCTTTAAAAGCCCAAGAAGTTGGAATAATGCAATAGAATGGCAACATTTAGAAACCATTGTACGTTAATTGTTCCATAATATTAACTTGAAAACATTATTTTTACTACAGGGATTCTGCTGTCTTATGCTGACAGTACTCTGAGGGGAGCACTGAGTTTGGAAGGTGTGAGTTATGAGCTGCTATTAAGTTACTTGACAATACATTATTCTCTGTGATGATATATCATTCTGATGGACCTTGCAAATACTTAAAGGAGGTTGAACATTTATAGATAAAAAAGCGTTACACAACATACTTTTTACATAGAAATCTTACTTGTACCTGCTAAAAACAAAACCACAGACTGAAGAGGAATTTAACATTTAAGACATTGGCATATGTTTTTCAAGCGTACCTAAAGGATTGTCATGGTCTAAGCGCAGCCAGTAACAAAGCACCACAAGGCCACTCGCTCACTCGTCCCCCACGGCCCCACTGGGATGAGGAGGAGAAAATACAAAGAAAAGCTCATGGGTTGAGCCAAAGACAGGGAGGGATCACTCACCACTTATGGTCATGGGCAAAAGGCAGGCTCAACTTGGGGAAGAAACAAAATCAATTTAATTTGTTACCAGTCAAATCAAAACAAGGATACTGAGAAGTAAAACCAAACCTTAGCACTCCTTCCCTCCACCCCTCCCTCCTTCCCAGCTCAACCCCATTGCCAGTTTTCTCTCCCTCCTCCCCCCGGCAGCGCAGGGGGACGGGGAATGGGGGTTGGGGTCGGTTCCTCACACCTTGTCTCTGCCGCTCCTTCCTCCTCAGGGGGAGGACTCCTCACTCCTCCCCTGCTCCCCGTGGGGTCCCTCCCACAGGAGACAGTCCTCCATGGACTTCTCCAACATGAGTCCTTCCCAGGTGCTGCAGTTCCTCACAAACTTCCCTGGTGTGGTCGTTCCCATGGGCTGCAGTCTTTCATGAACCTCTCTGGCATGGGTCCCTCCCGCTGGCCGATCTTCAGTCACAGCCTGCTCCAGCGCAGGCTTTCCATGGAGTCCCGGCCATCTTGGGGGGCCTCCCCCTGCTCCGGCGTGGGCTCCTCTCTCCCCGGGCTGCAG